>CM076582.1:526009997-526540421 GCA_034641835.2 Pinus albicaulis
AGAATACTATGGGAAAAATCACCTACATTAGAGAAAAACACCTCTACCATCTGGGTTGGAGAGTGTCTCTCAATACAAAATAATAATAATTTGAATAATTCAAAATTACAAATTTAATACAAATTTTCTCATTAGATTTCAATTATGTCAATTAAAAAATTAAAACCTTAAAATATATAACCTTCTTCTGTGTTTCTTATTAAATCACCATTTATTACAATTATAAATACATTTTTTAAAACTTAATTCATATATGAAATTTATCTAAAGAATCCCCTTGCTTGTGGGATAAGGGTCCCACCTTCACTAAATAACTTGACTGATAAAATTTACTCTAACTAATTATTGATTTATCATGGTTTTAAAAAATAAACTTATATAAGTGTATATACTCTATTACTTTGGATTTGAACTAGTCTACATACTTACCTTTAACTATTATGTTTTAGTGAAAGTGATTCAACCACTTCATTTTTCTTTTTTCTTTTTTCTTTTTCATAAATTAAAAAACTTTATTGCATCATAATGTCTTCAAAGAAAGAGTACAATGTTGTTACATCTAGTCATATATGGAGATGGAGATTCTCACTACCTCCAAAAATCAAGAGAATCCACCAGCTATTATTTTCAAGGAAACCTAGAAAACTAAACCAAACATTCTCAATAGAAATTTAAAAAAATGGGTAGAGTCTAGATATACTAGAAAATTACAAAACATGGGTAAAGCTTAGATATAACCATAGACTTAATAGCCATTAAGATTTAGAAGAATAAATGGGAGTTGGGTCCCTTTCACTCGCACCAGGAGGTGTAGTGGTATCAAAGTCACATTGAAGATGGTATTCTACATGGGCCAACCTTGGATCAAGCCTATCCATAGAAAATCGTTGGTTCCTCAACATAATTTTAATATCTTCTAGCAAAGCAAAACCATTGTACTTCTCCACTTGTTTATCTAATCAGACCAATTTGTGTCTTCATCTACGAGTGTAGTGCAACTAAGTTGAGGTATTTATTTCTCCATCCCTTGGTGTGACCAGGGCCATGAATGCAACAAGATACCTCCTCTAATATCTTAGATTTTGAGTAGGATTGCTTCTTGACACCCACCTTGGTCTCCAATTTTTTGATTTATTGTCAGGTCTTAAGAGGCACTGCATTGAAACATGTCATAGTTGTGTCCTTAGAAAATATTTGAGCCCTGCATTGTCCTTGTGAAATATTTTTTCCACCATGCCTCCTACATTACATGTGTTTCCCGAGAGGCATGGCGAGCAAGAGGGCTTCAAATCTCTTATTTTCAGGTCCCAAGAAGCACTGCATTGAAACATGTCATAGTTGAGTCCTTACAAAACAGTTGAGCCCTACATTTTCCCTGCAAAATATTGTCACCACCATGCCTCCTACATTGCATGTGTTTCGCAAGAGGCATGGCAAGAAAGAGGGCTTCAAATCTCTTATTACCACATGACCAGTCATGACCAAAATATTGGCTAGAATGCCCACCTGTAACATCTATATGTGCCCTATACTTCGACATTTCAAATTTTTACTCACATTACATTTCTTACACTACATATACACATATGTTTACTTACATTACATTTATTACATTACATTGACACATGTGACCTATACTTCGACATTTCAAATATTTACTTACACTACATCTACATAAGTGCCTTATCCTCTGACATTTAAAATGTTTTCTTACATTACATTTCTTACCTTACATTTCTCACATTACATCTACACATGTGCCCTTACTAGCTTGTAGAGCGTCTCTTGGCGCAATAACATAACAAGAAATATAACATAATATTTAACTCCCAGTTCATATAAGAAATATAACATACAACAATTTAACAATATATATATATATATATATATATATATATATATATATATATATATATATATATATATATATATATATATATATATATATATATAACATGTCAATAAGAATGCAACAATATAACAATAAATATAATCTAAAAAAGCTTAATTAACCACATGTATATATAATATAATTGATACACATAAATAAAAAATTCAATAATGTGCAAGTATTTGTTTCTTTAAATTCGGGACAACATAATACATAGGCTATAAAATTATCGTTTAATATTGTGACTATCTAGGAAAAATAACTACATTTAATATAATTTCATATGTTCCACTTACATGAAATGTGATAGTGGAAAATTTTCAAGAATGGTATCATGATCTTTTACCAATATTTTCCATTGTCGTAACTTTTTTCTACTTTTCACTTCTTTCAACTACAACCGATCTACTATAACCAAATGATTATATTGGGCACCTAAAAATTTTGTTTGGTAGTCTTAAAAAATATTGTGGTCTTTAATTTTCTTTACTTCTTCAAAGAAATGCCCTAATAACACCACTAAACCAACTGGATATGTATAATTTGAAGGATCTTTTACTCTCATAACAATGTGATTTTCTACTCAATGCATAGTATAAATAATAGTGCACTTTCTCTATATTATCTTCTAGTGCAATGACAACAAATACATCACCTTCTCTAACCATATCAGAAAGACAATCAGAATCCTTATCAATAACAACCACTTCATTGTCCATCTCCTTTAGAAGTGGGGGAAATTGTATCATTTCTTCGTATATCCATGGTTTGACATATTTGTTATTGTGGTTTACACACTAAATGGTGGATTCCATATCATCAATACATGCAGGACAATAGCAAGAGTGATTTCGTGTCTGAATTGAAAATATATTTTTCATTTTCAACCTACTACTTTTGAGATAAATGTCAACCTTTGATCTGTAGAGACTACTACCAAGAATATTCTAAATATTTCATTGAGATTAAATCTCTACCATCCACCTAATTATTCTCATATGAGTATCTATTTTGGAGTAGGGATTCTAAAGTTTAAATTTAATTATCAATAATTACTAAATGGATGGTAATAATTTAACCTCCACGGAATATTCTATAATATTCTTAGTAGTATTTACAAATCAAAGGTTTAGATTTGTCTCCAAAGTAGTTATGCTAATTTTTGTCCTTTTAATTAAATAGATTAATTAAAAAATTTCATGTGAACAAACATCATATAAAATGAGTTATGATTTTTTTAGTTTTGTTTTATTGATAACAATTTGATTAAAAAATATCATTTGAATGGGTTTTTTGGGTATGTGGTATAGATAAGCCATGGTATTATCCCATGATATTGTCACAATTTCTAATTACAGATTAAGAATCTTCATAGTTAAGAATATTGTTACATTTTTTTGAAATGTATATATGTTTAACTTATATCAATTCCTTTTATAAACCACAAGTATTATTATTATTTAAAATAAAGTTATAATTTAGTTAATTTTTATGGATTTTTAATTTTAACAACATGAAATGTATCATGAAGTTAGTGATTTGATGCTTATCATGGATTGGTGTCTATCTTCACTAAAGCCCTATTCCAAAATAGACATGCCTATGGACCTAATTTTACCTTTATTATTATTATTATTGTTATAAAAAGAATTAATATAACATTTATACATTTTAAAAATCATGTAATAATATTTTTACCATGAAGATTCAATGTCACTTTACCATGAAAATTCTTAACCTATAACTAGGCTTCGTTACAATATCATTAGCCAATACCATAGCTTACAAAACTACATGTCCAAAAACCATTACTCATGTTTATATGTCACATGTTCATATATAATTTCAAATAAGATGAGTTAAGGGAGGAGATGTCTCAGCAGTTGGGTCCCTATTTTGCCTTACCCTAGTTTCTCTATCGCGTCTATGACATACTCACTGATGCTTCTACCTATCACAAATTCATTGCCTCGATGACTTGCTCAATGACGTTTATGTCTGTCACCAGTATTTGTCATCGGATGCAATTTTGCGTTTTCTTTGAGATGGTTTCACTTTTTCCACATCTTGGTGTTGGTCTTATTCGTGGTTGAACTTGAGGCTTCGAAGGGTTTTTCCTGCTTCATTGTGGATTTTGTGCTTCGAATGCCTAGGTTTTTGTTGTTGACATGCACTCATATGCGCCATCATTGCTCCTATGTTTTAGGTTTGACGATGATTTATCACAATGTTCTTCCTTTGGTTCATGGGTTTTAGTTTCATGCCATCATATTTCTCTATATAATGCATGTTGATTTTGTGCACTAATCTATTTTGGGTTGGCTATGTGGACATTTTTTATGTATGTCGGGGGTTTTAAAACCATGCATTTTATGTAAACCCTAGGGTTTTGTATATGGTCCTTTAGGCCCTATTTTTATGCTAAGGATTGTTCTCTTTCCAATTTTTTTTAGGGTTTTCGGCCTTGTATTTCTGTCTTTACAGGGTTTTTGTGTGGACCCTTGGGGTATTTTTGCAATTTTGTGTTTCTCTATTGGAGGAATAGGTTTATTTTGTTCCCAATGCCTAGTTTTTCTTCTTTGTCATGAGGAATATTTCCTGAATGTGTTTAGCATATATAGAATGTAATTTTCTTCTTTCTTTTGGATGAATAAAATTATGAATGTTTTTTTCTCTTAAAAATAATAAATAAATAAATTATACATGTTCATATGACATTTTTTTAATTAAACAATTTAATATAAGGGAATAAATACATAATTACTTTTGAGATAAATCTCAACCTTTGATTTGTGATTACTACTGATAATATTATAAAATTGTTGTTTGGAGTTTTTTTATGGTTGGTGTTATCGTTAGATTGTAGAACTAGATATTGATTGACCCACAACTGTATCCATCATGTTCATCAATGTTTCAAATCTAGAACTAGATTCATAATGAGGGTTAGTTTTGTCAAAAATAAGTTGCATAAGGAAGAATAATTTTTCATCCCTTCTCCCAATCTTAATCTTTTCGAGCAAACAAATCTCTAGCCAGGTTTCCCTAATGTGCAAGAAAGTAATTGTTGTTTGAAGGTTTCTATGGTTGGTTTTGTTGTTAGATTGCAGAAATAGAGATTGACCGACAATAATATCCATCATATTGATCGATGTTTTGAATCTAGAACTAGATTCATCATCAGGATCATTTTTTTTAAGGAGCTACATAAGGAAGAATAAGTCTGCTTCCCTTCTCTCAATCTTAATCTATATATTTTCGAGCATTCAAATCTTTTCCCATGTTTCCTTTTTGTTCAAGGAAGTAATTTTTGTTTGGAGGTTTTCGTGGTTGGTGTTATTATTAGATTACATAACTAGAGATTGACCTACAGTAGTGTCCGTCATGTTGATTAGCATTTTGATTATAGAACTAAATTCATCATCAGGAGAAGTTTTTTGGAGGAGTTGTATAAGGAAGAATAATTTTGTATCCCTCCTCTCAATCTTAATTTGTATCAAGCAAACGGATCTCCACCTAGGTTTCCCTTCCAAGCAGGGAAATAATTGTTATTTGAAGGATTTTGTTGTTGGTGTTGTTGTTAGATTGCATAATCAAAGATTGACCCATATTAGTGTTCATCCTTATGACGAATCTAGTTCTAGATTTGAACCATTGATCAACATGATGGATACTATTGCGGATCAATATTTGCTTCTACAATCTAACAACAACACCAACCATAGAAACCTCCAAATGGTAACTACTTCCCTGCATGGTAGGGAAACATGGGTAAAGATTTGTTCCCTCGAAAAGATATGGATTAATATTGACAGAAGGGTTGTGGACTTATTCTTCCTTATGTGACTACTTCTCAACAAGATTGATATTAATAATGAATCTAGTTCTAGATTCCAAAAATCGGTCAGCATGATGGATACTACTATGGGTCAATCCATCCACCTAATTACGCCAATAGACATGTCCAATTTAGAATATAGCTTCCAAAATTTTAGTTTAATTATCAACAAGAAGTAAAAGGGACATTACGGATCTCTCTCTCTCTCTCTCTCTCTCTCTCTCTCTCTCTCTCTATATATATATATATATATATATATATATATATATACACACACACACACACACAACTTGCATAATTTTTCATTTTTTAAATTATCTAATTGGATGGATACAATGCCTTGAAAGTTTCCTTGGATTTTTAAACAAAATTGACTTTAAAATATACTTGGACAAAATGTTAAATAATGAAACTACTTGAAATGTAGTAAAATATTTTCACCATTAAAATAATATATATATATATATATATATATATATATATATATATATATATATATATATATATATATATATATATATATATATATATATATATATATAATTGAAATTGAAATATTTTACTTAAAATGAGAATTAAAATATTTTTTTATGGACCACATTATAGATATTAAAATGTCTTATCTTATTAATATATTTTAAATACACGTCAATGTTTTTTTTTGTTGGCTTGACTAGCTTGGATTTGAACATTGAATCTCATGGTTTACATAATACTTCATAACTTGACAATTGAGTTACCTATATGGGACAAATATATGTCAATATTACTTAGCCTTGCATCATAAAATATTTACACCATGTCTCCTTCATATTGAGTCAAAATATTAACAACCAATTAAGCAGACATGACAAGAGTGGAATTAATCGTGTTTTATAATTATTTTTAAGTAAAACTAACAAAATGTGTATATTCATTTCTATTTTTATTTAACCAAGGTAGTTTTTTTAAATTAGGGTGTATTTTTCCTGTAGGGCATAGAATAGGCCATGACAGGGTATTCTATTAAGGCACTTTGTGATGTAAAGTTCACTGGTTTGAAACTCCGTGGGAAAAAAATCCAATCATGGAAAGGGTTGGTATGACCTAGGCCGCATGCGATCCCAAAGTGATTTTGACAGCTTAGATGCCTCTGGGTCATGGCTACTCAAGTCATATGCTAGGCTTGTCAGTCATCTCAAGACTCACATAACCTAGCAAACTAAGAAAACATAGGGTATATTTTATTTTTATTTTAAGAGAAACACATGTCAACTCAATGTTGAACATAGACGAAATCACACATCTCCTTCATACTCAGTTATAGAATGAACATCTTGACCTAATAATTATTAGGTCGATGGTGCACATTAAAAATTCACATAATATTCTTGAATATTCATAGTAGTAGTGACAAATTTAAGGTTGAAATTTATCTCAAAAATAGTTATGCCCTTTATGATTTTTTAGTTAAATTGATTATAAATTAGAAAATAGACCATATGAACATGAATTATAGTTTTTTTTTTACATATATATTAGTAAGTCATGATATTGCCCCATGGTAAAGTGGGTATGAGTCTCTATGATTATATATATATTTTTAAAATTTATATGTTTAACTTATATATTAACTAATTTTATAATAATAATAATTTAAGAGCTTATAGGTTTCCATAGTCCATAATCATAGTGACGTTATTTAAAAATATCATTAATATGTGTGTGATATGAGTTTTTTACACTCTACCTATTCTCGGAAACACTCCCATACCACTCCCCCCCTTTAGTTTCTAATATTACTTCTTCCTTAAATCTTCCTTCCATGTTTTCTTATCTTTCATCTTTGTTATTTTCTAGATTTCTCCCATTAATCTTTCCTTTAACCCCACCCACCCCTTTCCAATTCAATTTAATCACTTAATCATATATTTATTCACAGCCATAGTTATTTTATTTTAATTTAACTTTTTTCCTTCCCCTTCTCCCTTATACCTAGTCCCATATTTATTAATGAGCCCTTAATCTCTTTTAACCTTCCCCTCTATCATTAATATTTAATTATTTTCTATTTTCTATTTATTTTTTCTTAAATTTTTAATTCATTAAATTCAATAGTTAAAACAAAATAAAAAAAAAATTACTTTTAATTTATTATTTATTCTTAATCTTATACTTTTAATTCACTTATTGTTTATGAATGTTTATTTCATATGAGAAATATATGAACAACATCAATCATGTCAATTGCCACAATTAAAGATAGGTGGGGAGGATCCTATTCGTTCCTCTCAACCACCCAAGATAACCCCAATTAACAAAAATTTTGAAAACTCTATTTCAAAATAAGCATGTCTATCAACATAATTAATATATAATTTTTATAATATTTTTAATGATTAATGAAAGAACCTCCTCTTTTTAATTAAAATACCTTATTTGATAAAAAAAATCTTCTTATTACTCATAATATATTTTACCATTCAAAAACATTTAAAAATTTCTCATTATAAAAATAAATAATATAAATTAAAATTATTATTATTTTCAATTCTTAATATAATTTTTATAACACCCCACACATATTTCATTTCTAATTTAAAAGTGAAATAATTAATATGTTTTAGTTAATCTAATTAATATATTTTATTAATTTTGCAAACATTTTAATCAATAAAAAAACTTTTAATTTATAAAAAAATTACCTCGGATTCAAGTGTTGGACGACATTTCTGAGGAATTTAATTCCTTCATGAATAACACCCCACAATTCATCAAGTGTGGGAATTTGGTGGTGCCATTGGCACGCCTTCGAAAGGGTATCAAGTTTGGAACAAGCAGGTGGTGGCAATCCCACCCTCCCACGACATTTATGGCACATGAAGTGCTGCCACATTCGCCATGCCGCTTGGTGGGATGAACCCAACGATATAAGGCTTGGCTCCAATGGAAATTGTGATTCTCCTCTTCAACAACTCAAGATTGGAGAAGTAGTTTAGGTTTCGATATTTGCGATAGATTTCATTAAATATTTTTTTGCAAGAATGAGTATGTCCCTCACATAGGAGGTCAGGGAGGGGGAATGCCTCCCCTACCACCCTTACATGGGTAGGGTCACAAGAACTACTATTGTAGCATCCCTCATCGTATTGCAAAATGGTGGTTGAAGAGGAAGCTCAGGAGCTCAGATTCACTGGAGATGACCTATGTGCACTGTGTAATCTCTTCAGTCACAACTTTAGGGACCAAGAGAACATTAATGTGTTGTTGGATGGTAATGTGCTCAACATGGAATTTCACCTGCACCATGCCAAAGAAACTTACCACTGAATTGCTAACCTCTTGGGCATGTAACACCAAGGCTCTATGTCTCCCTCTACTGACATGGTGGATGACTCTCTCCTTCACTCTCTCTAGCTCAAACTAAAGCTCAGTATGATAGGACTCACATCCTTTTCGCTACTTGGCCCATATTTCTATTGAAAAACCCTTGAGAAATTCGTTACCTGAGGCACATACAAGTTGATTTTGAGATCTTCCTAAGGCCATAATCTACGGTCTTTCCTAGATCACTCTCTAAGGCCAGTTCAAATCAACTAAAACATATTTGTGATCTTGATTGATTCTTTAGCATAGATAAGATTAAGGTCCTTTTTGCAAGGCACAATTCACATTTTGGACTATCCTAGGAATATATATATTTGGCCGAAAATGCATGTTCCAAAGAGTTGATACTAGGTTGAATATATATATATATATATATATATATATATATATATATATATATATATATATATATATATATATATATTCAACCTAGTATCAACTCTTTGGAACATGCATTTTCGGCCAAGTACCAGTAATACTTAGTTCAGATCTGTGGAATCTTCTTTGTCTCGACAATACTTGTGGTTTGGATTAAGGTACTTATGTTGCTATATGTCTGCCTATTGTGACTCTTCTCTGGGGTTGTGGAAATTTCATAGACTATTCTGTGGTAAGCCTTGAAGCCCTAATTTGAAGTAAATTAAGGCATCTTAGGGCACAAATTTGTGCACTCTCTAAGACATGTTTCACTAAGCCCTACACTCTCCTATGTGCATATTTTATTGTTGAGGCATCCTTGCACAAAATTTTGGGTGAGGTTTAAAGATTTTGTGATAAACTTATTGAGGATTTATTGGTGTTAGCGACATTCATCCCTGTATTTGAAGCAAATTTCATTACTTAAAGATCATATCAAAATCTCGAAGAGGTAAGACCTAACACTTTTGCTGGATGAAAAGGAGTATTGTTTGGTCATTCAGAATATTGAAGCAAGTGAAGTATGGCATTCCTATAGTCACACATAGTTGATCATGTTGGTAATATAATCTTGGTTTTTGCTTGAAGTATAAGTAATCCAAACATTCAAATATGTGGTTGAAAAGTCTTGATTTGACCTTCTAAAATCGCTACAGTACAAATCGTTTCACACTTCAACTAAAGATTTAATGACCAAAGTGATGAGAAATTGGCCTCGTTGAAACTGATCTCTGTGATAAAAAGGTTGTAAGGAATCTTAGAGATCGTTTAATATTTGATGGTAAGAATTACTCGTGGTATGAAACACATATGTCTTTGAATAGCAAGGGCCTTGAATCTTTGACAAACTATGGTATATTTTGGAATGTCACACAGTGAACAAGGATTAATATGAACTACCTCATTTTCTTATTGGTTCCAAAGGCAGATTCTTCCAAAACTTGTGTGACTCATAAGAGTTCGTGAAGCAATGCTTATACACCACATTGAAGGCAGTATAAAGAGCAGTGTTAACTACAAGAAAAGGCAATGAAAATTTGGACAGTGGAATCAACAAAGGAAATCTACAGGAAGGAAAAGATTGAAGCATGGAAAATTTTAGGGGCTAATATTCGCAGGTGGGCTAATTTTCCATGGTTTTTCCAAAAAAAATATTCACCAATTTCCATCTTTTTATAAAACCGATTCGCCCAAATTTTACAATATAAAATTATTTTACTTTAAAAATCACCAACATTATATAGACGGTATATATAATATCATTATAAATTTGAATAATTTTACAACTACATCAATAAACATTTTATAGTTTGCATATTAGGGACTAGTGAGATTCGCCAATTTTTTAAACTTCAAGATAATTTTCCATCCTTAAAATTTTCCCTGGATTGAAGGCATCACTACATTTAAGGTACAAATTGTTGCTCAGTTTTCATTAACACGTTATTTGGCAACAGGTTGAAAAATTCTAGTTTTTTTAGACACTTGAAGAACACATCAATAGAACGTGAGGCAGAGAATGTTGCTAGTATTTTTTACACTACAGATTAAGTCATGTATAGTAGAGGCTTGATAGGGTTAATGATTATTGAATAGAGTATGCACAGTACTAGGGTTTTTCATTTTGTTGACCATTACTGATGAAAATTCTTGATGAGTACAAAAGACAGAGGTTGTTGGTATGTATATGTTGCTACTAGGATTTTGGTAGTGAAAGTGCTAGGGATTTTGAATAGAATTGTACTATGAGTAGAGTTATTATTGAGCAGTGTTATTGGGCTATGTGAGCAAAGGATGTGGCCAGGGTTTACATTGCTTGAGCATAAGTGAATTGAATTTTTATGAAGTCAAGGTTTGATTTTTGTGCATAAGCATAATTGATTGTATTGTAGTTGTTTTGTATTTGAGCATAGGTTGATCCAGTCTAGAATTTGTGAAATGTGGTCCACCATGGTGAGATAAAGGTTGGAGCCTTTAGAGAAAGTGGAAACTTGCTAAGAATGGTAGCAAGGTGGTGCAGGGCAGGAGAGTGGAGTCTCCTTTAAGTTATATCCTAAGAACACTTCAAGGTGGCAAGGTGGTGCTAGGGCAAATTGGAGCCTACACAAGGCGTTGGAGTATCCTTCTAGTTGGAGCTAGTAAACAAGGCGTTGGAGCATCCTTTCAATTGGGAGTTGATAAATTTGGAAGTTGGAGCATCCTAATTGATGTAAATTATTGAATACCTATATTAAGAAGTGTTTGGTGGTTTTCCTCCCAGAAGGTGTTCCACTTAAAAATCTTGTGTTTATTGTCTCTGATATTGTGCATTGTTGAATGGTGTTGTTATCTTTTCTTGTGATGTGATGCTAACTTATGTGTTAATCTAATGCTAATGTGAATTGAATGCTCTGAAGATTAAACATTAACTAATTGAAGTGAAATATTAATTCATCCCCCTCTCAGTATTTCCAACGGAATGTTCCTAGTGGAGTACTTCTTGTTATTCTCCATAAAACTCCATTATTCCATTAAGTAGTTAATTATTGAAGTTTTGATAGCTAAGGCATCAAATTTCGACCTTCTTAGAAGGAATTTGGTTATCTTAAACATTCTAGACTCCATATCCTCATAAGATAAGGCATTGGTCGTATCACTTGGTGATCAACCTTAAATTTTCTTCATAATTTCCTCTTCTCAAATTTGGTTCCTTTAAGACTAGGGAGAAAAACTAGGTTAGGTGCGAAATTTTAGGGAGGAGGCTTTTTGGAAATTTGAAAACCTAAACATCAAGAGATAGTTCTAGGCCACCCAACCTATCAATTTGGTGGTCATCCACTCAAATTTTAGCCATAAAATATCTTGCTCTAGGTGTTGCCCTAAGAGGCAACCCTATTTTATTTTTCCTCAACTTGAGGAATTTATTGAAGGTTTCATGAGCCTCGTCTTGACTTGTATCCATTGTTGGAAACCTTTTATCATTGGTCTTGACCTTGTGAACACTTGTTTTCACCAAATTTTCATAATCGTAGGTCTTGAATGTTGTTTTCTAGGGTTTTTCCTTGAGAATGATTTACTTCTTTTAAGCCTTGAAACATTATTGAGCCTCTTTCTTAAATGAGCTCTAGTAGGATCTCTTTGCGCCTTATCATTAGCATATCCATTTTAAGTGATTCCTCCTTACTAGGACTCCTCCCATCGATGAAAATCCATAAAGAGAAAGGGGTTTTGGTTGAGGTGACATCAGGACTCTACCCCATTGTTAGAACTTTGTCTAGCTCTTGTCTTGTAGGGTTTTCCTCTCCAAGGTCTGTTAGATTTTGTGGTAACATTTTTGGTGTCATTTTTGGGGACACATAGTATGTGTCTTGTCCCCATACAATAATACAACTATTTTTGGAAAATCTGTTGGAAGAACGAAGGCCTAGTTCTTCATTGAAATTTAAAGTTTCAAATGCTTGTAGGGTGAAGCAAGCATTATTCAAGGCATTTTGTATTCACCCTGGTGACTCCTCTCATAGTTGATTTGCAATATTCGAAGTAATGTTTGATTGGGAAGATGTGTTCTTGGATTTGGATATTACAGGGATTCCTAGATATCTGAATAGACTTGATTGAACACATGGATTGTGACCCAATAGTACACATCAAGTAAAATAATAAACCAAACACACTAGAATCTGAGTTGATTGAACATGTGGGTCATTACTGGGTCCACTATAAACATCGGATAAAATAAATATCCTTGGCACACGAAGATTTGAGCTGATTATACACATGGTTCATGGCTAGGTCCTACTGTACACATCAAATAAAATAAATAGACATGACATGCCATGTACGCCACATACCATAGTTGTCTACTATACATGTCAACTAACATGAATAAACATAGAGAAGAGTGGTTTTTGAGAGAGAAACTGATTCGAAGTTAAAACCCCAATTGTCACGACTCAAATGGAGGGAGGCAATAATACTATTCTAGATCTGCATAATAAATGTGTAGAGAATGGAAATGCAACCATGGTTAAGGAAGCCAAACACAAGGTTCGGAAAAAATAAACACAAGAAATAAAGGATTTTAATGAAGAAAAAAAAGTGACTGTCAGGCCAATGTAGCTGACGAACACAAATATCAGTGACAAAATTAATTGAGAATGATGCTAAAATTTATTCATAGTGATGCAGGAGCATCACATGAGATCAATTTCATCGACCCAAGTGGTCAAATCAAATTTTAGTAGAGAGGGTTGGATCTCTCAGATTTACTTTTATTCAATTTTTGTAATAATTATTTCGTTTGTATTATTTTTAGAATAGGAGACAATTTTTTAAGAATAGGTGTGCACTAAGACTTTAGAATAGGGATTTGATTTGTTAAAAATGACAAAAATAGGAATTAAGTTGTCAATGCAATTAGGATAGGATTTTCTCAATAAAAAAGGAAAATGTAATGATAGAGAGAGGTTAGAGTTAAGGAAGTGTGCGAAAGAGTAGACAGAGATAGGGGTTTGAGTTTGAAAAAATAGAGGTGTGGAAAATAGTCAAAATAAAACCAAAAAATTCTAAAAGACTCTGTAAATTTGATTTATTGAATGAATGATTGAAGTGTGGAGTGTAAATTTGTTTTGGTGTTGAAATTCCTCTATAAATTTCTTATTCATGTTCTTAATTGTATTGGGTATTATTCCCTGGGTTTCATGTGAATTTGGATTTATCAAAATCAGTGAATTTATGAATAGATCTATAGTTTTAGTGATTGGATCTTGTATCACAATGAATTGGTTTTCTTTTAAAACCTCTAATTTAATATCAGTCGGGAACCTTTTCCATTTCCCTGTAACCGTAAAATACAAGACTGTGTGATTGAACGTTTTCAGGTTAAATCGGGTGAAATATCGTGTAAGCAATAAATGATTATACATGAAGTGGTTAAGTGAGAAACCACCGGGGTTTTTCACACCACTTTTGTGCCTTGAGTGGTAAAGTGGGAGATCAAGCGATACATGTTTGGAACCGACACGTCGCACCATAACACCACCTTTATCGTATGCTAACATTTTTGCTAGTTGCTGGAGAGGTGAGGTGCGAACGACATCAGGTCAAGTGCAGAGTCAATCTGACGAAGGAGATTGATTGGATCTACAAAGAAATAAAAGTCAACTTGCTACAGCCACAAGTGGTTGATCGAAGTGGGACCGGCATTTAATCCGTGTGTTTTACATTAAATTCAAGTGGGTTTATTTAATTAACCCGAGATTAATTTTATTTGCAGAGATACACGTAAGCTAAAATTTAGTTTTTTGTTATCTACGACATCATTTTGGTATCGAAGCCCAGCTTGTGTTGTTTTGAAAAATGCCACCTAGAAGAGGCATAGGAATAGGCCGGTGACAACCTGCAGCAAATGCAATTTTGCTGGAAGAAGTGCGACATCTTCGTACACAAATGGAAGCTATGGAAACAGCCCAAAGAAGAGCACCTGATGAAGGAGGTGCTAGTGATGCAGAGGAATCTTCTGAAGAAGAAGAAGAACAAGGAAATGAAGCAGCTAAGGTCTTGAAGATGTTGGTGAAGGCAACTAGAAGACCAAAGGTGGACATACCTAGGTATGAGGGAAATCTCAATGTAGAAGAATTACTAGACTGGATCATTTCCTTAGACAAGTACTTTGACTTTGAAGAATTTGAAGACAAAAAGAAAGTGAAGATTGCAGCTACCAGATTAAAAGGCTATGCAACTATTTGGTGGGAAGAATTACAGTTATCCAAACAGAGAAAATGGAAACTTAGAATCAAACAATGGAATAAGATGGTGAGCAAATTAAAAGGTAAATTCATGCCCAAGGATTATCAATTAAATCTTTTTAAGCAATTAGAGAATTTGAAGCAGAAAGGAATGACAGTGAAAGAATATAGGGAGGAGTTCTATAAATTGAATATTAGAGCTGGACATGCAGAGAATGATGTGGAGAAAGTAGCCAGGCATATAAATGGTTTGAGATATGATATCCAGGATGAAATCAGTTTATTAAATCTGAAGACAATTGAGGATGCTTATCATGCAGCCTTAAAAGTAGAAGAGAAGATACAGAGGAAGAAAAACTAGAGGAACCGAGGTAAGAATTCAGTAAGAGGCAGAGGAACATTTAAACCCATATTTCAGCACTCTCGGAATGAAGCAGGAGGCTCAAGTAGCAGATCGCCATAGAGAGGAGACTCTAGTCGAGGAAGATTTGTACCCAGAGGTAGAGGCCGAGGAAAAGAAATTTGGTGCTATACATTTGGTGAATGGGGACATGGGTCATGGGATTGTCCTCATAATAAATCAACAACTCAGAGAAATGTGAATGTTGTTGAAACCAAGGAAGAAATTCCTCAAAATGCAGGTAAAGAAGAACCACCTAAAGCAGGTGAATCCTTGTTATTGAAAAGGGTGTTGCTTAAAGCAGAAAAAGAAGCAGGAGAGCCAGCTCAGAGAAAGAATCTATTTAGGACTATATGCAAGTCCAAAGGAAAATGTTGCAAACTAGTAATTGACAGTGGTAGTACTGACAACCTTATTTCTACAGAAATGGCAGACAACTTAGGATTAGAAAAGACAATACACCCTACTCCATAAAGTGTCATGGCTACAAAAAGGACATCATATTATTATGACAAAACAATGTAAGTGTTGAGAATGCAGCAAGATGATGGAGCTTAGTGAAATGAAGTCGCCTTCACTAAGTGGGCCCGCAGGCAAATTCTGGCGCAAAGTCTATTTTGGACATATGTCTACTAATACACTACATAATTTAAATTCTACTGAGATTTCCGAAGTATGCGACAGTCGAAATAGATGAGACCCTATTTTTAGGACCCGGGCTATTTTTAGACTGATCTCCTAAAAATATGGAAGTCAAATATTATTTACCCTTAATAATATTTTGACTATAAACAACAGTTTACTCTCTTGGCGCACTTCAGTTTGAGTCATGGAGGTGGCTCATGCAACTGATACAAGGAATCACGTGGTTCCTAGGGTTTGATGGCATCTTGCATGGTTGGCTTCAGTTAGACTTCAGTGGCAGAAGTTTTGGAGGAGTTAACGGGACAAATAGTGGAGTTGTGTTCTATTTATTTCAGTTGAACTAGTTGAGATTATTTAACTAGCTAATCAATTAGATATGAGTGGAGTAAATTAAATAATATTTAATTTACTAAATATTAACTCATTAGTCAACTCAAGAACACTTCAGTTCACTACAGTGCATGATCAGTTCAGTGGAGACCAGTGAAAGAGATAGATGAAAGTGTAGAGTTAGCTATCAGTTGTAACTATACTGTTGCTATTTGCAACACATAGATAGGTGGAGTAAGCTATGAGTATTGCAAAGTTTAGGCTGGTGGTTTATCTATATAAGGAGGCCATCACCTAGCATTAAAATACGCAATCAAGGTTGGCTATCAAGTGGCTAAGGATTGGAGCAAGTGATTTGCTAGATCGATAGTGTGTAGCATGGGAGGTAGTGCATGATAGCTTGTAAAGAGTTTTTGTACTATGATTGTTACATGATTTCTCCATTATAATATACACAATAGTCAAGCCAACATAGGCTTTCCTATAGACACCGAGTTAATGTGTGATTGATTTGATGTGCGATTGCTTCTATATTATTTCCGCATGTGACAATTAATTGTAGAAGAAGGTTATGTGTTATGCATGCAATTCAAAATTGATGTATGATCGGGTTAATCTTCATTGAATAAGTGATTTATTCAGCTAATTTCTACATGGTATCGGAGCAAGATTAATTGTCGAAGTCTATTACGGTGATTGCAAACTTATTTCCTCGGACAGAGTCTGCATGCGGGCCAGGTAGCCTCCGGAATATTCATCCTTCTTTGTAAGGTGAAAGATCCGGTGAATGCCCTTTGCAGTCAATCTCTGATTTGGAAATAATTTGTTTTCAAGTATAGATCGGAAGCGATAGAGCTTGGAGTTTGGAATTCGAATTTTGTGTATGTTTTTCTTCTGTGCCTGTTTCAAGATGTCTTCTTTCAATGGTTTGCGACTCGAATATGCTCTTGAAGGCAGTTCGAATTATGTTGCATGGAAGGATCGAATGGAAGCAGTGTTAGAAGACAATGGTCTGAAGGAGTTCGTGGATGCGGATGTCCCAAAGCCCACCGATGCAGCTTTGGTCGATGCATGGCAAAAGAAGATCGCGAAATGTCGAAGGATCCTGTTGGAGGGCGTCAAGGATCATATTGTATCCAGCCTGGATGGAAAGGCTACTCCATATTTAATGTGGAAAGCTTTGACGGATCTATTCCAGAGTAAGAGTGACCAAAGGAAGCTGGCGCTCAAAGACAAGCTCAGGAACATCAAGATGGAGAAGGGCGACAGTATCGCTAAATACCTCACCAAGTTCACTCAAGTAGATGAGTTTGAGGTGGGGGTATCGGCTGTGGGCCCACCATCGTATGCTGGTTTATGACGTCAGATCGTGTGGTTCTTGGACAATGGTGGCGCTGGCTTCAGCGCTTGTTTTAGACCGGAGTTTTTTTCTCAGATTCGGAGGACAAGGATTGGGTATGCACATCGAGATGGGCGATGACTTCGAGATACAGCAGGCGATCGGTATTGCACCAGATCTTTTCAGAGGGAGTCTGGTAAACCCTTTGTCTTAAAGGATGTCATGCATGTACCTCGATTGAAGAAGAACCTGATTTCAGTAGCGATGTTGGAGGATAAGGGTTATGATGTGGTCTTCAGCGAAGGAAAAGCTTTCCTGCGCAGTAAGACTACTGGAGAGACCCGGAAGATAGGGGTTCGAACTCAGAACCTTTATCAGTTGCAGGTAGATGACTGCGCAGCTATGGCATGCAAAGCTGGAGATGTGGTGAGTCGGGATGATGAGGGCGAACTATGGCACAGGAGATTGGGCCATCTTCACCATGGAGCTTTGAAGATTCTGCAGCAGATTTCTACTGGACTTCCTAAGGGCACTCTTGCGCAGTCAGATCAGTGCAAGGGGTGTACTTTAGGGAAGTATGTGAAAGCCACCTTTCACGAGAAGGATAGTCGCGCCACCACGATCCTTGAGAGAGTTCACACAGACGTGTGTGGTCCTTTCTCAGTTGCTTCGACAGCAAAGCACAAGTATTATGTGATCTTTGTTGATGATTTCTCTCGAAAGTGCTGGATCTTCTTCATGTCGAAGAAGAGCGATACATTCTCGAAGTTCTGTGAGTTTAAAGCACTGGTCGAGAAGGAGTCGGGGAAGAAGGTGATTGCTCTAAGGAGTGATAACGGTGGTGAATTCATCTCGGCTGAATTCAAAGAGTTCTGCAGCGCAGAAGGGATTCGGTGAGAGCTCATCGCACCCCATAACCCACAGCAGAACGGGGTGGCTGAGCGGAAGAACAGAACAATCGTGGGTGCTGCACGGGCGATGTTGCATGATCAGGGCCTACCCCTTCACTTGTGGGCTGAGGCATGAAATACAGCAGTGTATGTGCAGAACCGTTGTCCTCACAAGGTTCTTGGCATGAGCACACCAGAGGAGGCTTATTCTGGCAAGAGGCCTGATATTTCCCATTTGCGGATTTTCGGATCTCCTGTCTACATGCATGTGACGAAGGATGCAAGAAGGAAGCCGGATCCAACTGCTGAAGTTGGAATATTTGTGGGGTACACTGATACACCTCATAACTATCGAGTGTATGTGCCAGACAGTCGCAAGACTGTTGTGCGACGGGATATAAAATTTCAGGAGGAGAAAGCCATGCAGTGTTCGCTTGAGAGGGAGCTACACTTGCATGCAGATGAGGAGATGTTAGTTCTTAAGGAGGAGCTTCCGGATGTGGATCAGCCACAAGAGGAGGTTCAGGAGGTGGAAGAAACCACCCAGGCAGCGCCAACCATCAGAGGGCGCATGCGCACTACAGAAGCTGAGCGACTGGCTCGGGATGCAGAGAAGGTTGTAGGACCACCCACAAGACAACAGCAGCATGGGCATGGGCCACCGGACGACATCGGATACATGGCTCTTATGTGAGTCATCAGTCAATGCAGAGCGAGCCAGGCTCTTTGAGGAAGTCAGGAGGAACCCGCATATGTCAAGTGCCATGATCGAAGAATATGATTCGATCATCGTGAATGTGCTGCATGTGGGAGATTTTCCGGACCTAAGTTGAAAATCACCGGTAGGTTCGAGGATCTACAAGGTGAAGCAGGCAAATTTGACTGAGTGTGGAGAAGCACAAGTAGATTTGTCGCCTGGGGTTTCTCACAGACGAGGGGATTGATTATGAGGAGATTCTTTGCACTGCATTATGTACCTTCCATACGACGATTCTTGCTCTCTCGCCACAGATGGTTGGCATATTCATCGTATGGATGTGAAGATCGCGTCTTCAATGGAGTTATTGAGGAAGAGGTGTACATGGTAGGCACCTCAAGGTTTTGAGATCTTCTCAACATGAGTCGCATGCGACCTCAAGAGAGCACCGTATGGTCGGCAGCACCTCGTGCTTCTGCACACTTTGAGCAGACACATTTCACCGGCTTGATTCTCCAAGAGGAGATGTGATCTAAAAAACCTGTACCGCATTGTGGTGGAGGGTAGGAGGGGAAGTCGTTGATCATCGTACTAGCTGTTGATCATCGTACTGTATGTAGATGATCTGATTTTGACTGGCGATGAGCAGTTGATACTTTCATGCAAGGAGGATCTTGCACGAGAGTTTGAGATGAAGGACTTGGGCATCCTTCATTATTTCCCGGGATTGGAGATTTGGCAGCGCAGTGGAGGACTGTTTGTTTCTCAGGGCAAGTATGCCCGGGAGATTCTGGAGAGGTTCAACATGCATGGCTGCAAGCCTGTTGACACTCCTCTTCCTGGTGGTTGGAGGAAGGAGGATGCTACTTCAGCAGAGGTAGTGGATGCCACCGTCTATCGACAGTTGGTGGGGTCGCTTATGTATCTGGTCAATACACGACCCGATATATGCTATGCTGTTAACCAGCTTTCGCAAGCTATGGTTAAGCCTACCAAGCTCTTTGGGAAGGCAGGCAAGCGGCTGGCGCTATATCGTAGGCACATCTGGAGGGTCTATGCACAGGACAGGAGGATGGAGGAAACTTTCAGTTTCACCGATGCAAGATTGGGCAGGAGTCCAATGGACCCCGAAGAGCACTTCGGAGGAGTTTTCAAAGATCGGGGCCGACAACAGCTTCCTGCACAAGAGAAGCTGGTAGATCCGTGCACTCGCCTGAAGAGAGGTCGAGTACATGGCACTAGCTCACGCATGTGAGGCTATTTGGATGAGGAAGATCCCCTCAGGGTTTGTCTCAAAGCTGCATTTGAGCCCACAAGGATTCAACGGTGACAACCCGCAGCCGACTGCTCTCGCTAATCCAAACATTTCATGATAGGTCCAACATATCGACATTGTGTACCATCACATCAGAGATTGTGTTCAGCGGAGGATCATGATTCTTTCATATGTTCCCACGGAGGATCAGGATGCCGACATCCTGACGAAGGCGCTCACCAGGAGCAAGTTCGAATTCCACAGAGGCAGGATAGGGATTGCAGACAATCCATATCTTGCTGAGAGGGAGTGTTGAGAATGCAGCAAGATGATGGAGCTTAGTGAAATGAAGTCGCCTTCACTAAGTGGGCCCGCAGGCAAATTCTGGCGCAAAGTCTATTTTTAGACTATGTCTATTTTTAGATATACGGAGCATAATTTGGGAATTCTACTTGGAGATTCTTGATGGATGCGACATGTCGGTAAAAATAGATGAGACCCTATTTTTTAGGACCCAGGCTATTTTTAGACTGATCTCCTAAAAATATGGTAGTCAAATATTATTTACCCTTAATAATATTTTGACTATAAACAGCAGTTTACTCTCTTGGCGCACTTCAGTTTGAGTCATGGAGGTGACTCATGCAACTGACACAAGGAATCACGTTGTTCCTAGGGTTTGATGGCATCTTGCATGGTTGGCTTCAGTTAGACTTCAGTGGCAGGAGTTTTGGAGGAGTTAACGGGACAAGTAGTGGAGTTGTGTTCTGTTTGTTTTAGTTGAACTAGTTGGGATTAGTTAACTAACTAATCAACTAGATATGAGTGGAGTAAAATTAAATAATATTTAATTTACTAAATATTAACTCATTAGTCAACTCAAGAACACTTCATTTCACTACAGTGCATGATCAGTTCAGTGGAGACCAGTGGAAGAGGTAGATGAAAGGGTGAGTAAAGCTATCAGTTGTAACTATACTGTTGCTATTTGCAACACATAGATAGGTGGAGTAAGCTATGAGTATTGCAAAGTTTAGCCTGGTGGTTTATCTATATAAGGAGGCCATCACCTAGCATTAAAATACGCAATCAAGGTTGGCTATCAAGTGGCTAAGGATTGGAGCAAGTGATTTGCTAGATCCAGCTTGATAGTGTGTAGCATGGGAGGTAGTGCATGAGAGCTTGTGAAGAGTTTTTGTACTATGATTGTTACATGATTTCTCCATTATAATATACACAATAGCTGGGGGGTTTTCAGCTATAGGCTTTCCCATACATACTGAGTTAATGTGTGATTGAATTGATGTGAGATTGCTTCTATGTTATTTCCGCATGTGACAATTAATTGTAGAAGAGGGTTATGTGTTATGCATGCAATTCGAAATTGATGTATGATCGGGTTAATCTTCATTGAATAAGTGATTTATTCAGCTAATTTCTACAGTAAGGTGGAGATCTAGATAGGCACTTACAAGGATATTATATTATGTGATGTAATGTCAATGGATGTATGTCACATATTGTTGGGAAGACCTTGGCAGTTTGATTGGAAAGCCATACATGATGGCAGAAGGAACAATTATACCCTAGAGAAGGATGGAAATAAACACACACTGCTACCATTGAAGGATGAAGCTAACAAAGGAACACCAGTAAATAGTGTTATGCTGATGAGTGGAAAAGAATTGTTGCAAAAAATTGAAAAAGATGAAGAGATGCATTTTGTTGTTATAGGGAGACCTAAGGTAATTTTGACTTCCACAAATTTAGATGATTTATCTGAAGAAATAAAAACTTTTTTGAATGATTTTGTTGATATTATTGTGGATGAGTTTCCAAATGCATTACCACCGATCAGGAGTATTAGTCATCACATTGATCTAATACCTGGAGCAAGTTTGCCGAATAAAGCAGCATATAGATTAACTCCTCAAGGAAATGCAGAAGTTGGAAGACAAGTGCAGGAGTTGATGGATAAGGGGTTAGTAAGAGAAAGACTTAGTCCATGTTTTGTACCAACAGTACTCAGTCCAAGGAAAGGAGGAGAATGGCGCATGTGCACAGATTCCATAACCATAAATAAAATCACCATCAAGTGTTGTTTTCCTTTACCACGAATGGATGATTTAATGGATTGTCTAAGTGGATCAAAATATTTTAATAAGATAGATTTGAAGAGTGGTTATCATCATATAAGAATTATAGAAGGGGATGAGTGGAAGACTGCATTCAAAACAAACAATGGGTTGTATGAGTGGTTAGTGATGCCTTTTTGACTCACTAATGCACCCAGCATATTCATGAGATTGATGAATGAAGTATTGAAAGAATATGCAGGCAAGTTTGTAATTGTTTATCTTGATGATATTTTAATTTTCAGTTGAAGTAAAGAAGAGCACCTGGAACATCTTAAGTTGGTTCTAAAAACTTTGTAGAAAGAGAAACTGCTAATAAATATGAAGAAATTTCGTTTTATGAAGGAAGAACTAGTCTATTTGGGGTTTGTAGTTTCTAAAGAAGGTTTGAAAATGGATCTAGAGAAAGTCCAAGAAATTGTGAATTGGCCAACTCCAAGGAACATATTTGAGGTAAGAAACTTTCACTATCTCGCAAGTTTTTATATAAAATTTATCAGAATTTTTAGTCTGATTTGTGCACCGATTATTGAAACAATCAAAGAAACAAATCAGCCATTCAAGTGGACAGAAGCAGCAGACCGAAATTTTAAGTTACTGAAGAAGAAAATTACAAAAAAACCAGTTTTAGCTTTTCCTGATTTTGAAAAAAAAATTCAAGTTGAAACTGATGCTAGTGGAGTTGCAATTGGAGTACTTTTAAGTCAGGAACAGATGCCAATAGAGTACTTCAGTGAGAAACCAAATGAAGTTAAGAAGAAATATTCCTCTTATGAAAAATAATTTTATGCTATTGTGCAAGCTTTAAAACAATGGAGACATTATTTGCTACCCAACGAGTTTGTATTGTATTCTGACAATCATGCATTACAATTCATAAATAGCCAGCCAAAATTGAACCAGAAGCATGCCAAGTGGGTAGAGTTTTCACAAATCTTTACTTTTGTAATTAAGCATACAAGTGTTAAGTTGAGAAAAGTTGTTGATGCTTTGAGCAGGGTAAATTTCATTGCACAAGAATTAAAATTTGGTGTTGTGGGATTTGAAGAAATGGTTGATATGTATAAAGATGATGTAGAATTCAAAAATATTTATGTAGCTGTACAAAATCCAGCAGTTCATAACAGAAGCTAGTGGTTGGATTATCTTATCCAAGGAGTTTTGCTATTCAAAAGTAACAAATTGTGTATTCCCAAGTGTTCTATGAGGGAAAACATAATCAAGGAGAAACACAGTTGAGGATTATCTGGACACTTTGGGTAATTTTTTTTTATTACTGGCCAAAGATGCAAACTGATGTTAAGAAATCTGTCGAGAAGTGTAGGATCTGTTAGCATGCTAAGGGGAGAAGCCAAAATACATGATTGTACCATACATTACCAATACCAAACCGACCATGGGATGCAGTTAATATCGATTTTGTTTTGGTTTTACCTAAAACTCAAAGAGGAAATGATTCCATTTATGTTGTGGTAGATTCCAAAATGGCACATTTCATTGCTTGCAAAAAGACTAGTGATGCAACACATATTGCTAATCTGTTTTCTTTAGAAGTTGTAAGATTACAAGGATTACCTATAATTATTGTGTCTGATAGGGATACAAAGTTTGTTGGACATTTCTGGAGAACTGTTTGGAAGAAACTAGGTGCCAACCTTAGTTTCAGTTTAGCATATCACCCTCAAATAGATGGGTAGACCAAGGTAGTAAACAAAAGCCTGGGAAATATACTGAGAAGTTTAGTGTATAAAAATCCTAAGTAGTGGGATTTAGCACTTGCTCAGGCTGAGTTTTCTTATAATGAAACTCCAAACAGGAGTACTGGGATGAGTCCATTTCAAAAAAAAATTGGGATGAATCAAAGAGATGTGTATGAGCTCCGAAATTTGGGCAAAGAGGAGACAAGAAGTGCAAAGGCTAAAGGGTTTGGAGAGCAGATGCAGAGACTACAAGAGGATGTTAAATACAGATTGCAGGAAAGAAGCAGCAAATACAAACAGAGAGCTGATATGAAAAGGAGAGAAAAAGAATTTCCGGTGGGTGATTTGGTGATGTTGTATTTGAGAAAAGAAAGATTTCCAATTGGGACTTACAACAAATTGAAGATGAAGAAAATAGGACTATGCATAATTGTGAGGAGGTTTTCAAACAATGCTTATGAAATTGAGTTGCCATAAGAGATTGGAATATCACCTATCTTCAATGTTGTAGACTTATACCCATACAAAGATATAGAATCAGAGTTACAGGATGAACTTGCAGAAGATAAAGTTCAGACTTTAAATTGGGAAGAACAAATGCCTAAGATAGTCAAGAAAGAGGTAGAAGATGTTCTGGAAAGAAGAATATCCAAAAGAACCAGAAAATAGGTTTATTATCAGTATTTAGTCAAATGGAAGGGACAACCAGTGGAAGATGCCAGTTGGTTGACAACAACAAAATTACAGAAGTATGAGTAACCCCTGAAAGTTTAATGAATTATTTTTTTCTTCCCCAGGAGTCTGATGCAAGAGCATCACATGAGATGGATTTCATCGACCCAACTGGTAAAATCAAATTTTAGTAGAGAGGGTGGGATCTCTCGGATTTACTTTTGTTCAATTTTTGTAATAATTATTTCGTTTGTATTATTTTTATAATAGGAGACAATTTTTTAAGAACATGTGTGCACTAAGACTTTAGAACATGGATTTGATTTGTTAAAAATGACAAAAATAGGAATTAAGTTGTCAATAAAATTAGGATAGGATTTTCTCAATAAAAGAGGAAAATATAATGATAGAGAGAGTTTAGAGTTGAGGAAGTGTGCGAAAGAGTAGACAGAGATAGGAGTTTGAGTTTGAAAAAAAGAGGTCTGGCAAATAGTCGAAATCAAGCCAAGAAATTCTAAAAGACTCTATAAATTTGATTCATTGAATGAATGATTGAAGTGTGGACTGTAAATTTGTTCTGGTGTTGAAACTCCTCTATAAATTGCTTATTCATGTTCTTAATTGTATTGGGTACTATTCCCTGGGTTTCATGTGAATTTGGATTTATCAAAATCAGTGAATTTATGAATAGATCTATAGTTTTAGTGATTGAATCTTGTATCATAGTGAATTGGTTTTCTTTTAAAACCTCTAATTTAATATCAGTCGGGAACCTTTTCCATTTCCCTATAACCGTAAAAGACGAGACTGTGTGATTGAACGTTTTCGGGCCAAATCGGGTGAAATATCGTGTAAGCAATAAATGATTATACATGAAGTGGTTAAGTGAGAAACCACCGGGGTTTGTCACACCACTTTTGTGCCTTGAGTGGTAAAGTGGGAGATCAAGCGATACATGTTTGGAGCCGACACGTCGCACCATAATACCACCTTTATCGCATGCTAACATTTGTGCTAGTTGCTGGAGAGGTGAAGTGCGAATGATGTCAAATCAAGTGCAGAGTCAATCTGACGGTGGAGATCGATTGGATCTGCAAAGAAAGAACAGTTAACTTGCTATAGCCACAGGTGGTTGATCGAAGTGGGACCAGCACTTAATTCGCTGTTTTACATTAAATTCAAGTGGATTTATTTAATTATCCCGAGATTAATTTTATTTGCAGAGATACACATAAGCTAAAATTTAGTTTTGTGTTATCTATGGCATCACATAGTTTACTCCGACAAAAATAATCACATTTAAATGGGAAGAGAAACTACCAAATAATTGACGAGAGGAAATGACTCCAACAAAAGTAAGACTAAGTGTGAAACAAAGTTCATTGTATAAAATAATTCTCATAAAACCAACTCTAATTTACATGAGTATATTTTATATAAGGATAGCCAGCCTGAAATATTTGGGACTAGAAACACCCTAACATGGAACACACATTATTTATTCAGAGAATTTGTTTGTCCCAAGTCTCTTTTGAGTCGATGTTTGATTATGATTTATTTAAAGATATGCTAACCTAATCCTCATAGCTATATCTTTAGTCATTTGGGAAGAAATTTAAAATAGCTTTTGTATTTTTGATGCCAAATAAATGTTATATACTACAACACAAGCAAGCCAGAAGATATCTACTATAATACAAGCAAGCCAGACTGTATAGAGAAAAATGACATAGTACCTTAAAAACATTGCTAGCTCCATAGCAGTAGTGTTCATTCCTTTGTGGTAGTGCTTACTCTGCCCTTTGCACTCAATCCTCTATCCTATATCTTCTCTATATGTTAGCAAATACACTGGAAACAAAAATAAATAAACGAAGCAAGCACTCTTACCCCATAAAAATCTATAAACAAATAATGAATTACTTCCAAATTAAAATTGTTGTTAATTTAAGGAAATCAAATCATAATAACACCACAAATAAACAAAATAGGAAGAGGTTGAGAAGGAGCTATACTGTACCCTGTAATATATTATTATGTCCTTTGCACACAGTGCTCTGCAAGATCTCTATGTAGTCGAAAAAATCTGGAAACAACAAATCAATAAAAAAACCAACATCATTACCACAAAAGGTTAATAAATGACGAAGGTTACTAAAATAAAAACCAGAGAATTAAAAATCAAATTTCCTTCACCGTATCCATCCAATTAAAAGAGAAATGGGCATTGTGTTGGCCAGTTTGCTTCATCTATCGAACGACCCAAAGATAAATACCTCTACTTTAGGAATTTTCCCTCTCTGCTCTCGTTAACAACTTCTCCCTCTGTTCCATACTCTCGCTGCTCTTTCCCTCTATGACATTAATTTTACAAAACATAATAATAATCGCTTTTACCTCCTCCAACATGTGAAAAATTATGAAAAATATAGATATTGGTTGGGATGTCATGGTCAAATCAATCAACAACTGAGGGATGTTTCTCGTCCGATTGCTGGAGGTTTTGAACAAAATGGACTAACGAATTCTTCCTTTATTGCCACCTCTCTCTTTAATTGTTGCCCCCCACTCTGCCTATGCTCTTTAAACCACTGACATTTGCTCGGGTGTTTGACGTCTTGTTGTTTCCATCGCTTCATGGTTTCGAACTATGGCGTTATGCCGTCGACTTCGATGATGCCTTTTAAGTGTTTATACTTTAGTAATCTCGCGTTGGTTTTAGCGTGAATCACCACACGTGGAACTAAGGCCTACATTATAAGTATCGAATATGTTTTGGATGATATTTTTGTTTAATGCTATTAAATTTATAATCAAAGAGTTTTATTATTATTTTATTTATTATCAAATAATTTTGTTTTATATATATATATATATATATATATATATATATATATATATATATATTAAAGGATAGAGTTTAGTATATGAGTTATGACAGGTTTTACCATGTTTAAAAAAAATGGAGTTTATTTTATCATTTTAAATTTTTAAAATTAGTTTATAATAAAATTAATTTTATTATATTTATTTGAATATTACTTGATATTATAATTTTATTTGGTTTATTATTTTATTGATAATAATAACTTTTATTAATTTACAATATATTTGAAATAATAAAAAATTATTTAATTCTTAATAAAATTAAAATATCTAATTTAATATTATATATATTAAAAAATAATATAAAGAATGACGAAAAGCAAGAATATTATAAGTAGGAATTGAAAAGGAGTCAGAAAGATAGATTTTATATATTTAATTATTGTAATAAAAAAAGATAGATTTTATCTATTTAATTATTATAACAAAATCTATATGTTAAATATTTTTTATTTATTAACATATTTTATTAAAAAGTTTTGATAATAATTTTTATTTTAAAATTGAAACATTCAGTCTCTTCATAAAGAGTGACAATCAACATGTGGTGCGTTTAACTATGATTTGTAATCATTAAACAAGGAGGTAGGTAACCCACATCTACATGTTATATCTACAACCACCATTTTCTCACTCAACAAGTGGTCAGCCTAACCATGATTTGTAGTCATCAAACAAAAAAGAGGAAGGTAGCCCACATCTGACAACCTACATGGTATGCCCACATCTGCATGGTATATCTGCAGCTACCATTCTCTCACTCAACAAGTGGTCAGCCTAAGCATGATTTGCAATCATCAAACAAGAAGGAGGCAGGTAGCCCACATCTGGAAACCTACATGGTATGCCCACATCTGCATGGTATATCTGCAACTACCATTCTCTCACTCAACAAGTGGTCAGCCTAACCATGATTTGTAATCATCAAACAAGAAGGAGGCATGTAGCCCACATCTGGAAACCAACATAGTATATCTTTGGCTACCATTCTAACTTTCAACACAAGATCACATTTAAGGTATCTACATCATTAGTGTTAAAGGAGGTGGGATGCCTATGGTTTAGTAAAGTTCACACTCTTTGATATGAGCACGCATCCATGGCTCTAAGCACTAGAGTATGGTTCAAAGCTCAAACCTTCAGGTTATGGTACAAAAGCTCAAACCTTCAGGTTAAAAACAATATGGGCAATATGAAAATTTTGCTTGCATATTATTGGCGTGAGCTCACACATTTTGATTTGAGCACACATTCATGGCTCTGAGCACTAGAATATGGTTCAAAAGCTCAAATCTTCAGGTCAAAAAGAATATGGGTAAAATGAAAAGTTTTCTTGTATATTATTATGTAACCATTGCCTTAATCATT
This sequence comes from Pinus albicaulis, assembly GCA_034641835.2. NCBI lineage: Eukaryota > Viridiplantae > Streptophyta > Pinopsida > Pinales > Pinaceae > Pinus > Pinus albicaulis. The sequence goes on from CM076582.1 coordinate 526,039,553, forward strand.
AACTAATTGTTAAGTTATGTATTAGGAATTTTCGAACAATTTCTATAATTATGTTTAAAAATATTGTGAACAGAAATTTAATTTGAATAATGAAAAACTGATTATGGAATTAATTCCATAAAGTAAAAAGACTAATGTTAAAGTAATTCAAGATCTGAGAGTTAGTTGAATAGAATTCAGTTCAAACAGTTGCCCACCTCTAAGGATAAAAAGAGGATCCCAGTGAAGTTTGGGGGTTCTGTTGGGTAATTGAGGAGGAAAAGACTCTGGAGAAAATTCTAGACTGGTGTTAACCAGAGAATTAAACCAAATTTTCTATTGAGCACTGGAATTGGAGACTGGACCGGATTGTCTCGTAATCTCTTCTGGAATTTTTGTCAACAACGAAGCTCAGGCTTGGAGCTCAGGGGGGAGTTGGAGGACGTAATTTCCTCACTCGTGGAAGGGAGGCATAAAATCAGTCCTAGCATCAGAGAACAGATAAGTAATTGTTCACTGTATTTATGGGAATTCTGTTTTCATAAATTTTTCTATAGAAAATAAATTATTTGGAAGGTTGTTTACAGTTTTAATTAATTATCTAAGGACCGTAAACCCAGATCCCTCGAAAGAAGTTCCTGGGTAGATCGTCCTATTTCTTCCTATGATATTACACAGACAATTATGGTCCGGACATATATGTTGAAACTAAATATATAATGAACTGAAAATTGTACTGTAATTGTATAGTAGAAACACAGTATTAAGACAAATTGTAATTGCATATTTCATAACATAATAGTATTTTGCATCATCTTTTTATTTCTATGCAAATATACTACCTAGATTATAGGTACAGTATTCAATTCCAAATATAACTCGAAATAGTGGTCTTCAGAACAGCTGAAAATTTATAGTGTTGACTGCTAGAAATGAAAACAGAAGAAAGAGATTACACACATATATGTAGAATAAAACCGTGATTTTCTGGAATGGAAAGCCATTGAAAAGAACAACTTCCAGAATAGAAGCCTTGAGATGACAAATTTAAAGATTTACTGAAATATATTTTTCATAAGTATTGACAAAACTAACGATTACATATAACAACCAAGATTTACCAAATGATAGTAAGCAAACTTGAAAAACGACAGAGGCATCACTGTCGACAAATGTAACGATACAAAAAATAAGCTCAAAACATTAGGAGTTGGTTGACTCAAGAATTACAGTGACAAAATTAACAAATAACCCATAACTGGACCATATATATATATATATATATATTCTGTGAATGAAAAGAATGAAAATACATTGTCTATATCAGGCAGTTGCTATCCAAGGAAAACAATCAATAACTAAGTAACAGTTACAGGTGAAACCCTTGCAGTTTAATCCTGAATGATATTCAACAAGAATATTAATTATTCTTAATTAAATACAGAGCATAAACGATTTTCATTGGAAGGTATAAACCCTGCATATATACATATAGGTTGGCTATGGCATTAACTTAATATATATAGGATTAAAACCCTAGCTTCTAAGTTAACCAGTGCGAGTACAGAAAGAGCAAGCTTTCTTGCCAAGAGGTAAACAGGTAAGTTTGACCCTCAAAGTAGGACTCAAAGCTGAAAGTACATTTGAAAATTAAACTTGTGATGAATCCAACCCTTAACAGAAGGGGTCCTCACCTGCAATAAGCAGATGCAAGCATTACAATTCAGAGCAGAAGAGAAATATTCGTAGAGAAATAACAATCTACTCACCTGTGTCAAATGCAGAAGCACTTAAGCTTGATTCCTTAAGAAGCAAATTGCTGAAACCTGTATGTGAACCTACCATCAAACCCATAAACGAATGTATAAGAAAACTTAGGTAAATAACGAAACGAAATCAGGGCAAAGGGGAAATCATGCTAAGAGAATCAAGCTAAGAGCTGTTAGTATAAAGAAAACTGCTAAGAAAACAAAGGAATTTTTAAGAGTAGTGAGAGTGTTACCTGTTAGACCTCGGTTGTCGGATTCAAGTTGAAGTTATCAACATGCAACTGGAAAAATTTTAACTCAGAAGAACTGCTAGCACGAAATGTTGGGTCGAGAAGTTGTTTCTCAGAAAGATGCAAAGGAAACTTAGTAGGGTTACGAAAAATGTTCTCAGAAACCATTCTAAAACTCAAGCATCTGAACTGTGCCATGGTAACAAGCTTATCCAGCAAGTATACAAGCAATTCCATGGACAAATTGGCGAAAACAACAAAGAATTTGCAGAGGAAACCGTTGCGGTGACTGAGCGCAACAATGAATCGACGGGAGACACAGGGGTATGGGTGGTTACCCTAACCTACCCATATCAGCATCAGCACCGTAGATCTCTTGAGATAATGATCCGACAGAGGAGGGTGTGCCAGATCATGGCACAGCTGTAGACTGTAGTCGAAATATTTAATGCTAGGATAAATGTTAAGAGGTGTACATTAAACCATACGCCTTGCTAATAAACCATGACCAGATGATACATGAGATTAAGACGCATTGGAAACCGCATTGATTTACCGAATCCCTTTTTATGTTCATAAGATTTAAATGCTAAGTACTAGGTATGACACCAGTAATAATGGTCTAATTAATTACATAGTCAAATGGTGGTATTTGTATGTAACAAATATTCTTTTATAGTTATGTCAATATGAATCAAGCATAAGTAACATTGTTCGACCATGCGGATATTCATATGATTTATGCAATGTAAATAAAATAGTGTTACAGTAAGGTTAAAAGGATGAATGTAAAATTTTTTTTTTAATGTCGTTTATATGTTGTAGTTATAGCTGTTACAAGTGGTATCAAAGTAGCGTTGTAACGCTGGGACCCTCAAGAGTCAACTAACATTGTAAGTTGTGTATTAATGAATGCACAAAAAAAGAGGAAGAGTTTTAATAGAATAATATGAGGAGGACAATGACACAGCAACCACCTCCGATCGTTGGGGAGACACAACCCCGATCTCAATTAAACCCAGAAATGTCGATACAGCTGGGGGTAGAACAGCACCAGCAAACAAGTCGCTTATTAGAGGAACAGCAGCACCACACTTGTATCCTCTTAAACACTATACAGAAAACACAAGAAGAAATGGAAAAGGTGCGAGATGATAATGCACGACTAATGCAAGAATAGGAGAGGATATTGAAAAGTCTCTCCGATAAAAAAAATCAAGAAAATGAAAAGCCAAGTACTGATAGAGAGTTTCAAGAAATAATGGAACAAAAAACCAGAGATCATGATACAGACACAATGGACAGGAGTCAGTCGCAGTGTAGTAACTGAAATAGAAGTTACAATGAAGCTGAATCTGATAACGTATCAGATCCGAAGGAAGTAAAAAGGCAGAAGGTAGAGCTTCAAGGTGAATTCAGGAAAATCAAACCCCCTATATTTGATGGAGTAGAAGAGGAAGTAGCTGAAGCATGGTTGATTAATATGAATAAATATTTCCAAGTGTATGAATATAGTAGTAATCTCAAGGCCAGATTTGCTATTTACCAGCTAAGGGAGAAAGCCACTTTATGGTGTGAGGAAGTGAAGAATGTTCACAATATAGATGACCAAGATGTAACTTTGGATGCATTTCAACATTATTTTAAGGATAAATACCTAAAAGAGTGCTTCTATGATGAAAAATCTCGAGAATTCCATGATTTGAAGTTGGGACAAATGACAATGGACGAATATATCACTAAATTTACATCCTTACTGTGTTACGTGCCTTACTTAAGAGATGAAAAGGCTAAAGTACAGAGGTTCATAAGTAGTTTGAGGACTCATATGAAGGAACATATAGAGTTTGTAAATCCTAAGACGATGGATGAAGCCATCAAAAAAGCCAGAATGTATTACCAGCAAGCAAAGGTCAAGTTGGAGCAAGATAAAAGCTGGCAGGCAAAGAAAGAATATAAAGGCAGCTCTAGGTTTAAAAGAAACAAAACTAGTAATTCTAAAGGTACAGCTACAAGTTCAGTTGGTAAACAGTTTGGTAAGAATCATCAAAGAATAAGGTGGCCTGCAGAAGATAAAATCGCAGAAGCTTCTAGTAAAATGGAACAAACTCAAAACCAGAAGCCACCATTACAATGTTGGGGATGTGGGGAGGCACACTACTACCGAAACTGTGCACGGCAAGGTAGGAGCGAAGTAGTGACCAATTTAAAAGAAGCCTCAACGGTGGGAGATGTCGCCAGGAATATACCCAGAATTAATGCGGCATTGGAGGACCATCAAGCTGATTATCAGCCGACAATGATTGAACTGGAAGGTAAATTGCTATCTCAGCCTGTTTCTATTTTGGTAGATCCGGGTGCAAGTTTAAGCTATATAAGTCCAAAAGTAGTAAAAAACTGTAAATTATAAAGTCATAAATATAAGAAATCATGGCTGGTACAGTTAGCTACTAGATCCAAGAGGAAATTTAGTGCCAAAATATTAAATTGCGCACTTAAAATTTATGAACAACAGCTAACTGTGGATTCGAATATTTTACCTTTGAGATCTTATGATGTGTTGCTTGGAATGGATTGGTTGGAAAAACATTGGGCTCTAGTAGATTGCATGGAAAAGGGTATTTACTATAGAAAACAAGATTGCACTCACCAGGAAATTCAAGGGATAAAGAAACCTGTATAGTTGTGTCCGATCACGGCATCCCATATGGGAAAATGCATGAGGAAAGGATGTCAACTATACGCCATTCAAGTGGGTTTTACAGACTCTAAAGAAAAGGCTCCTAGGCTAGAAAATATACCTATAGAGCAGAAATTCAAGGATGTATTTCCAGAGGAAATACCAGGATTGCCACCTAGAAGGGACATAGATTTTACCATTGAATTGATGTCGGGAGCATCGCCAATTTCAAGAGCACCCTATTGGATGAGTGTACCTGAGTTGACTGAGTTAAAAATGCAGCTACAGAATTATTAGATAAGGGATATATACGACCAAGTGTCTCTCCTTGGGGAGCACCTGTATTATTTGAGAAAAAGAAGGATGGAACCATGCGAATGTGCATGGATTACCGTCAGTTAAATAAGCTAACTATTAAGAACAGTTATCCCTTACTGCGAATTGACGATCTGTTTGACCAGGTAAAGGGAGCCACGGTATTTTCAAAAATAGATCTAAGATCAGGATATCATCAATTCCAGATAAAAGATGGAGACATACATAAAACTGCTTTCCGTACAAGGTACTAGCACTACGAATTTGTAGTGTTACCTTTCGGGTTAACCAATGCACCAGCAACATTCATGAGGCTGATGCATGGTATATTTCATCCTTATCTGGATAATTTTGTGAAGATTTTCATTAATGACATTTTGGTCTATTCTAAGAATTCAAAGGAACACAAGGAACATCTGTGGATAGTGTTGGAAATGCTAAGGAAGCACCAACTGTATGCCAAATTCAGCAAGTGTGATTTCTTCAAGGAATAAATTCAGTACCTTGGTCATGTAATCTTTGCTGAATGTATTTCAGTAGACCCTAAGAATATCAAAACAATTATGGAATGGAAAGTGCCTCAAAATGTGGCATACATACGATCCTTTATGGGATTGGCTGGTTATTACAGGCGATTTATTGAAGGATTATCAAGGATTGCCTTTCCAATCACTTCACTACAAAGGAAAGGAAAGGTATTTAAATGGACAAGAGAATGTCAAGACATTTTTGAAAAGTTGAAGCAGTTGTTAACTACCTCTCCAATGTTAAAAGTAGTTGATCATGATAAAGAGTTTGAGGTATGCACAGATGCATGCAAGGAAGGAGTTGGGGCAATCTTGTCACAAGAAGGAAAGGTGATTGCGTATGAGTCCTGAAAATTAAAAGAACATGAGAAACAATATTCAGCTTATGACTTAGAATTGACAACAGTGGCGCATGCACTTCGAGTGTGGAGGCACTATTTACTTGGGAAAAGATTTGTGCTTAAAACATATCACAACAGCCTAACTAGCTACTTTAAGTAGGCTGATCTCAAATCTCATCAGGCAAGGTGGAATGATTTCTTGAGCGAATTTGATATTGATATGCAACATGTGAAAGGTAAGGAGAACCGAGTAGCAAATGCATTAAGCAGGAAGTTGCATGTTGTTTATGAATTATATTGTAATCAAGTTGAGTGCAGATTTCTGGAACAAATAAAATCTGAGGCAGATAAAGACCCTGAATACCAGCTTATGTGGGGGCAAGCAAAGGAGCTCAAAGAACAAGGAAAACCAGCTGAATATGAAATTGATCATGATGGGTTGTTAGCTTTCAAGAAAATATTTTTTGTCCCAAACCAAATGGAGTTGAAGGAATTGATATTAAATGACTATCATCGAAGTAATTATTCGGGACACCCTGGTTATCAGAAGATGTTAACAGCCATAAAGAAGAATTACTTCTGGCCTAGTATGAGGAGAGATATAGCATAATATTTGAATAAGTGCTGAGAATGCCAGCAGGTAAAAGTGGAACACCGACATCCAACTGGGTTGATGCAGCCTATACTGGTACCTGAATGGAAGTGGGAAGTGATATCTTTAGATTTTATCACTGGACTACCAAGATAAAAAAGACACAATGATTCTATAATGGTAGTGGTGGATAGATTAAGCAAATATGCACACTTTATACCAATACAGTCCACTTATAAGACAGTGCAGATAACAGATATATTCATGCGAGAGATTTTCAGATTGCATGGAATTCCAAAGACTGTCATATCTAACAAGGATGTAAAGTTTACATCAGCATTCTGGAAAACATTATTCACTGGGTTGGGAACTCAAATTAACTTCAGCGCTACTTATCATCCGCAAACGGATAGACAAACAGAGTGAGTAAATCAAATTTTGGAGGACATGCTTCGTATGTATGTAATGCAGCAACCTACTAGGTGGGAAGAGTATTTACACCTAGTAGAATTTTCATACAATAATGGCTATTAGGAATCACTCAAAATGAGTTTGTTCGAAGCCTTGTATGGGCGACAATGTCAAACTCCTATTAATTGGGGTGGCTCGGAAAACAAGCTGATGCTTGGACCCGACATGTTAGCTGAAATGGAGGCAGAAGTAAAGAAGATCCAACAGAATTTGAAGGCAACTCAAGATAGACAAAAGGTGTATGCGGATAGAAAAAGAACCTATCATGAATTTGATGTAGGGGACCATGTGTACGTAAGAATTAAGCCAAAGAAAAGCACGTTAAGGTGGGCCTCATGTGCCAAGTTAGCCCCCAGATTTTGCGGTCCATTCAAAATATTGGAATGAGTAGGAACTATGGCTTACCAATTGGCTTTGCCTAGTCATATTCGAGTACACAACTTCTTTCATGTGTCGCTATTGAAAAGATACATTCACGATTCAAAACATATAATCCACTGGTAGAATATTCAGGTCGAATCGGATGGAGAATTTCTGGTCAAACCCCTCAATATCATCAATCGGAGGGAAATCATGCTCCAGAAGCAAGCCATCGCCCAGGTTAACGTGCAATGGAAGAACTTTGGCCCGGAAGAAGCTACCTGGGAGGATGAAGGTTTTGTTCGGGAAGCCTATCCTGAACTTTTTACTGAAACAGAATGAGAACACCAGGGACGATGTTCACTTCCAGGGGGGAATTTGTAACCATTGCCTTAATCATTAACTAATTTTTAAGTTATGTATTAGGAATTTTAAAACAATTTCTATAATTATGTTTAAAAATATTGTGAACGGAAATTTAATTTGAATAATGAAAATTTGATTATGGAATTAGTTCCATAAAGTAAAAAGACTGATGTTAAAGTAATTCAAGATCTGAGAGTTAGTTGAACAGAATTCAGTTCAAACAGTTGCCCACCTTTCAGGATAAAAAGAGGATCCCCGTGAGGTTTGGTGGTTCTGTTGGGTAATTGAGGAGGAAAAGACTCTGGAGAAAATTCTAGACTAGTGTTAAATAGAGAATTAAACCAAATTTTCTATTGAGCACTAGAATTGGAAACTGGACCAGATTGTCCCGTAGTCTCTTCCAGAATTTCTGTCAACAACGAAGCTCAGGCTTGGAGCTCGGGGGAGAGTTGGAGGACGTAATTGCCTCACTCATGGAAGGGAGGCATAAAATCAGTCCCGGCATCAGAGGACAGATAAGTAATTGTTCACTGTATTTATGGGAATTCTGTTTTCATAAATTTTTCTGTAGAAAATAAATTATTTGGAAGGTTGTTTACTGTTTTAATTAATTATCTGAGGACCGTAAACCCAGATCCCTCGAAATAAGGTCCTGGGTAGATCGTCCTATTTCTTCCTATGATATTACACAGACAATTATGGTCTGGACATATATGTTGAAACTAAATATATAATGAACTGAAAATTGTACTGTAATTGTATAGTAGAAATACAATATTAAGACAAACTGTAATTGCATATTTCATAACAGAATAGTATTTTGCATCATCTGTTTATTTCGATGTAAATATACTACCTAGATTATAGGTACAGTATTCAATTCCAAAAATAACTGAAAATAGTGGTCTTCAGAACAACTGAAAATTTATAGTGCTGACTGCTAGAAATTAAAACAGAAGAAAGAGATTATACACATATATGTAGAATAAAACCATGATTTTTAGGAATGGAAATCCATTGAAAAGAACAACTTCTAGAATAGAAGCTTTGAGATGACAAATTTAAAGATTTACTGAAATATAATTTTCATAAGTATTGACAAAACTAACGATTACATATAACAGCCGAGATTTACCAAATGATAGTAAGCAAACTTGAAAAATGACGGAGGCATCACTGTCGACAAATGTAACGATACAGAAAATAAGCTCAGAACATTAGGAGTCAGTTGACTCAAGAATTATAGTGACAAAATTAACAAATAACTCGTAATTGGACCATATATATATATATATAAACTCTGTGAACGAAAAGAATGAAAATACATTGTCTATATCAGGAAGTTGCTATCCAAGGAAAACAATGAATAACTAAGTAACACTTACAGGTGAAACCCTTGTGGTTTAATCCTAAATGTTATTCAACAAGAATATTAATTATTCTTAATTAAATACAGAGCGGAAACGATTTTCATTAGAAGGTATAAACCCTGCATATATACATACAGACCGGCTATGGCATTAACTTAAAATATATATAGGATTAAAACCCTAGCTTCTAAGTTAACTAGTACGAGTACAGAAAGAGAAAGTTTTCTTGCCAAGAAGTAAACAGGTAAGTTTGAGCCTCAAAGTAGAACTCAAAGCTTAAAGTACATTTGAAAATTAAACTTGTGATGAATCCAACCCTTAACAGAAGGGGTCCTCGTCTGTAATAAGCATATGCGAGCATTATGATTCAGAGCAGAAGAGCAATATTCGTAGAGAAATAACAATCTACTCACCTGTTTCAAATGCAGAAGCGCCTAAGCTTGATTCCTTAAGAAGAAAATTGCCGAAACCTCTGTGTGAACCTACCATCAAACCCATAAACGAATGTATAAGAAAACTGAGGTAAATAATGAAATGAAATCAGGGCAAAGGGGAAATCACGCTAAGAGAATCAAGCTAGGAGTTGTCAGTATAAAGAAAACTGCTAAGTAAACAAAGGAATTTTTAAGAGTAGTGAGAGTGTTACCTGTTGGACCCCGGTTGTCGGATTCAAGTTGAAGTTATCAATATGCGACTGGAAGAAATTTAACTCAGAAGAACTGCTAGCACGAAATGCTCGGCTGAGAAGTTGTTTCTTAGAAAGATGCAAAGGAAACTTAGCAGGGTTACAAAAAATGTTCTCAGAAACCGTTCTAAAACTCAAGCATCTGAACTATGCCATGGTAACAAGCTTATCCAGCAAGTATACAAGCAATTCCATGGACAAATTGGCAAAAACAGCAAAGAATTTGCGGAGGAAACCGTTGCGACGACTGAGCGCAACAATGAACCAGCGGGAGAGATAGGGGTATGGGTGGTTACCCTAACCTACCTGTATCAACATTAGCACCATAGATCTCTTGAGATAATGATTGGACGAAGGAGGGTGCGCCAGATCATGGCACAACTGTAGACCGTAGTCGAAATCTTTAATGCCAGGATAAATGTTAAGAGGTGTACATTAAACCATATGCCTTGCTAATAAACCATGACCAAATGACACATGAGATTAAGACGTGTTGGAAATTGCATTGATTTACCGAATCCCTTTTTATGTACATAAGATGTAAACACTCAGTACTGGGTATGACACCAAAAATAATGATCTAATTAATTACATAGTCAAATCGTGGTATTCATATGTAACAAATATTCTTTTATAGTTATGTCAATATGAATCAAGCATAAGTAACGTTATTCGACCATGCGGATATTCATATGATTTATGCAATGTAAATAAAATGGTATTAAGGTAAGGTTAAAAGGATGAATGTAATTTTTTTTTTTTTAATGTCGTTTATATGTTGTAGTTATAGTTGTTACATATTGGTATGACCTAGCCAACCACAAACCAAATTAATCTTGTACTTGATTTTTTTCTGGAATATAATCCAAATCCTTTAATCTTTAAAAACAAAAAACAAAAAGCATTCAATAATTTCTCACTACCATCATAATGTCCCTCCAACATCATATGTTATTGTCATTGAACGTTTTTAGCATTTGTTCTACTTGTTTAATTATTTTATCAAAACCCAAATTGTTCCATTAAAATTTTCTACTTATTCTATTAATTTATTTTTGTATAATCATTTCTATTTTAAAATTAAAATATCTAGTAATTTCTAACTATAAATTAACATAATATCCGTTAAACAATGTGAAAATTATGTATAATTAAATACATACGGTCATTTTAAAATAAATTTAATTAAATATATTAAATTTATTATTCATTCTCAATATAAATTAATTTTATTATAATTATTATTTAAATATTAATAAACATAATAATTTTATTATAGTAAGTATTTAAATATTAATAAACATAATAATATATTTTTTATAGTAATTATTTAAATATTAATGAACATAATAATATATATTTTTTAATATAATAACATTAAGAATCTTAATGTGTAATCTCTTAAATGGAATTCCTCCCGACACTTTTTTTTTTTCTTTTGTTGGTCTTAAACGCTCACCCTTGGTAACTCATAAGTTAGTGTTAAGTATAATGTGTGTAAATGGAGATACAAGTCTTGTTTTAATACCCCTTAACCGAAGGTTAATTACTTGTATAATAGATTTTGCATTGAATTATGGCCGCATCTATAGTTCCAGCGGGCCCGTGACAACCTGGCATTCTACATTCCCATTTATGATGGATATGTCAACGTTTTCAAATCTAAGATAAGAAAAGGAATTTATATGGTATTATTTTTGGGATTGGAACATGATCAAAATATTTTTTGGACTCCTAGTTTTTTTAGTGATATTATATGGGGTGTGAAGTGTGGGTTATCAGTATCCTTGTTTCAAAATGGAAAAAAATTGAAAAAATGCGAGCAAGCTCAAAATAAAAAGTATGGTTCCCTATGAGATAATGTTGAGTGAAACAGGGCAACACCCATTGAAGCAATTGTCATGGTGCCTCTTATAAGGTTTCTAAAAAGAATTGAGCAAATAAGAGGAGGTAGATGGCCGAAAATTATCTTCAGAAAAGGTATGAGTGAAAGAAAGAAATCATGGATGAGACAAAACAACAAATGGAGCAAAAATGGAATATTTACTTGAATACATGTCCCACAAATAGCAAGGAGTTAAATAATTTTGTACTAGAGAAGTTTCTTAAGGGTATATGGGGAAAGTTGAGTAGAGAAAAAAAAATACATTGGAGCTAGCATTCCGTGGAGAGAAAATGTTCTTATTGCTCAATTAAGAACTAACTCACATCAAATGAGACGGTGGAAGAGACCTAAAGAAGCTTGGGAAGAAAGGGTATGTAAATTTTTCACTTCTAGGGAAGTGGAATGAGAAAGACATTTCCATGTGACGCTTTCAAAGACATCAGAGACAATTACCTCATTATGTTAGCATCAATTTTGTGGCATTGTCTTTTTAGTGATGGACCTATTAGAAGATTGGATCAACTCATCACCAATTTGAGTAAGAAAATGATTGAATTACAGAAAGCAAAAAACAAGAAAACGAGTGGTCCCATAGAATATTTTAAACTATTTTTAGTCTCGTGAACATTAAAATATGATTCATTCATTCTTGAAATAATAACTATATTTCCTATATAAACCCAACCTATTTGTATTTGGATAATGCACAATTTTTTTTAATGTGACAACACCTTATTAATAGCGTAAATTGTGACAGCCTCATAAAGGAAGTAACTAGTATTTACTAGTTAAAACAGTTGCTTTATTTTATTTAATTTTATTTTCTGAATAAACAAGACTCTATGATGATATTTTGAGACAATCACTATTTTTAGATTTTATTTTTATTATTCTCTTTCTGAATTAATGAGAGAAAAACCAATGAAGGAAAAGAGAATCTCAAAAGTTGTTGGTGATAGTTTTCTCAGAATGGGAAGTGGTTAGAGACAGTTGGGGAAAAACAGTTACCCTCTCCTGAATGGATAAAGTGGGAATCCAAGGGAGGAGAGGGGGTTCTGGAAATGTTGGCAAGAAAGGGGAAAGTACTGTCTTGAGCTAGAAACCCCAGTGGAAGTATCTTTCAAGAAACCCTTGAATTGGCCAGACCTCCTGCATGTGACTGGAAGGGAATTCTAGAGGTCACAGCAGTGCAGACTCTACTGTAGAAACTCCGTGGCACTAATCCTAGAGTTCTGAGGCTAGGGGGAGTTCTGAGGCTAGGGGGCAAGTGTAGGACGTAATGGCCTCACTTGGTTGGTAGGGTGGACCACAGCTTTGGGAAATCGATTTTCAGTTCCAGATAAGTACACAAACCTTTGAAACTTTTATGTAATACAGGTTAAATGACTTTTGAGTAATACTATCCTAGACTCTGTAAATAAATAGGTTAGTTCTAATACTTATTTTACCAGGAATGGTTTATACAGTACGGAAGGACACTATTAGTTTTCTATTGAAAAAAAAAGATGATTTAGTTGTGCATTAAATGAGCAGGTGCTCGAATTTTAACTATCTATGGGTTTAAGAGTTTTGAAAGAATAAATAAAGTCTACTGTGTATATATATTCTTTTATTTTTCTGTGGAAGCATGTATATATAAAGAGCCGAAAGTAAGAAGTGTTATACAGGATGCATGTATAAGTCTACTGTGTAAATAGTTAACTGGCTTAATTTCTTTTACTAGTTCCGATGTAATATTACCAGTAGTATAGTACAGAAGAGAAGCAATGCGGGGTCGTGCTGAGTGAATTCCCAGTTTGGGGTTTTTAAGGGCAGAGAAGGGATCAAAATCACTATCGAACCCTTGCCCCAGGTAACCCTGGCAGAGCTAATACCATACACGGTCTGGACAGTGGACCGGTCACCTTAGAGATATTTATGAAAATTAAAGAAAGACTTAAAGACAGTGTGGTATGCCGACCAGAAAAACGGCAAACCCTGACCCAACTGTACTAGAAAGACGCAAATAGCTAGCTCTTTATTAAACTGAAAATTAGAACTTCAAAATGAGTGCTATTGCAAACAATGGGAGAAGTCTTAGCAAAGAAGAAGAAACCGTGGAAGAAACGTAAGCTAACTTCTGTTAAAATGATTTCAGACGACATTTAGAATTTATATATTTGAATACAGTGACATCAGTGAAAATATGTTCGCTTTATAATCATGAAACAAAAAGGCCAAACTTAACCGCGATTCGGTGAATCGAATTAGCAGCAGACATTATAAGAGTACTGGAAATGGAGGAATCAACACCCTCGAGGTTTCCATGCAGTATTCCGAAGGACACATACTCTATACCAACACTACAACCTGAGTATCGTCATATACATTGAGCTAGAACACTGACATAATTACAAGACATTAAATGGTACAGTTCTGCAATCCGAAAACCCTAACTCGGGGTTGATAAATTTCCAAGTTACATGTCTAGACAATTTAAAGAAAGAAACAATACTAAGTCGATAAGACTGCAGCTGAACCCTCGGGTTGATCTGGGGGTACCTGTAACAAGGGAATGGAATTTCAGCCATAGCTGTCAAGAAAACGATAGCCTGTAGGAGGAAGCAGGGGTTTCGTATTTACCTACGAGCACAATAAAATAAGAACTCATTCAGCAAGACGATAGTAATAACATGTTAAGGAATGCCAGACTAAGACCATTTAAACGCCCAGAAAGATTTACCTGTAGGTCTGCGTTGTTAGACTTGAAGGAAACAAGTATGGATAGTCAGACACGAGAGAGTGGGCACAGTCTTGGAACTGAAGATGGTGAGGTTAAAACCACCCTTGAGCAAGAAATCAACTATCTGAAGGGCGGAACCTTACCGTTCATCGCCAGAAGACCGGTGCTCATCTCCATTTATCCGGAGCTTCATTCTCGGCCATCCTGTATATAAACAAAATATAACCACCACGCAAATTAACTTATGGTCCTTGGGATAAAAACTCGCAGGAAACGCATAAAAAAATTGCAAAAAGATTAAACCCGAACGAATCTAAGTGTTGCAGGGTGAGCACCGCTTACCTTCCTCTGTATATAGTAGGATTTAAGGACGGAAATGCCGAGGAGGAGCGCAGCTCCCTCCTGCGCGCCATGGAAGAACTCCAAGCGCCAAGCCGAAAGGCTGCCGAGCAATCCAGAAAGAATAACCCTGTTTCCCTTGCAAATATCTTTAGGAAATCGAGACAGGCTACATCTGTCATGAATGTTAAATGCGGAAGAGCAGAAAACTCTGCAGATTATGACACATATGCCTCGTTCCGAGGGAATTCCGTGCCAAAAGCCGGATTGGTAATTGATTATCAACCTTTAATCTTAAATGCGATTACGGAAAGGATCAACCATCGATTACCATGCTACACTGGACGTCGGAGTTATATTTCCGATTAAACCAAATTTAATTTGAAGTGTGATGTACTGATGTGTGAAGTAATGTTGTTTGTGGCACAATCTAATCCGCTACTGAAACCCTTCTTCTTATTACATAACCTTATCCGTGAAATAATATCATACATATAAATATCTAAATAGCAACATTAATTGGAATTTCGATTCTATGCTTGTACAGTATATACGCCATATGTGCCTATAGAATTAAGTGCAACACATGACTGTTAACGCCATATGTATATATTGAATTAAGTGCACCATATGTATGTTAACGTCGTATGTATATATTGAATTAAGTGCAACACGTGAATGATAGTTACCAAGCTATTTACAAGGCTAACTAGTGTCTCTGGTAAAAAAAAATATTATTCTGAGTAAGTTTGTTGATAAATTATTGTGACAAGTGGTATCAAAGCCGGTTGCTACACTGGTAACCTAAGGGTCTACTAACAAAGCTGTGTATGTATTAGTGCACTGAGCAGAAGTAGAAAGATATGACAGAAGGGACATCTCAATTGCAACCAGAAGAGACTCAAGGTCCAACAGTCATGAACCCAAAAATGTGGGTTCAACTAACGTTGGAGCAGCACCAGAGAACGAGTAAACTGTTGGAAGAACAGTAGCAACAAACTGCTTTTCTGTTAAATATAGTACAGAAGTTACAAGCGGAGATGATTGGAGTCCGGAAAGACAACGAAAAGTTGTTGCAAGACTAGGAAAAGATTCTGAAGAGTATTTCTGATAAACAAAATCATGAGATGCGGCAACCCAGTGCAGAAAGAGAATTATCAACGAAACCAGAGGACCAGCAAACTAGAAACAACACCACCGGAAAAACTGAAAAGAGTTTCTCCCACAGGAGCAAAAACCATAATTATAATGAGGCAGAATCGGAAAATCTGTCTGACCAGCAGGATCATAAGAGACAGAAAGTTGAACTGCAGGGGGAGTTTCATAAGATTAAGCCACCAATGTTTGATGGCGAGGCGGAAGAAGCAGCTGAAGCATGGTTAATTAACATCAATAAATATTTTCAGGTATATGAGTATAGTAGCAATCTGAAGGCCAGATTGGCTATATACCAGCTGTGAGAGAAAGCCACCCTGTGGTGGGAGGAGGTAAAAAATGTTCGCAGCATAGATGAACGAGATATTACATGGGAATTATTCCAGCAGTACTTCAAAGATAAATATCTAACAGAAATATTTTATGATGATAAAGCCAAGGAATTCCATGATCTCCAACTTGGCCAGATGAACATGGATGAGTATGTCACGAAATTTACCTCCCTGTTACGCTATGTACCTTACCTCAGAGAGGAAAAAGCCAAGGTACAGAGGTTTCTGAGCAGTCTGCCTGCTCCCATGAGGGAAAGAATAGAGTTTGTTAACCCCCAAACTATGGATGAAGTTGTCCGGAAAGCACGCATGTGTTACCAGCAGTATAAGGCCAAGGGGGAGAGTGGGAAAAGTTGGCAGCCCAAGAAAAATTAGAAAAATTCATCTACTTTCAGAAGCAGTAAAAGCAACCACTTTAAAGGGGCAGGATGGAATGCTGGAAGCAAGCACTTTAATAAGAACCATCAAAGGATCAAATGGCCAGTTGAAGAAAAACCCACAGAAGCATCGAGCAAACCAGAGCAGGGGTAGAATTCTAGACCTCCCCTATAGTGTTGGGGTTGTGGGGAAGCACACTACTATAAGAACTTTCCACAACGGAATAAGAGTGAAACTGTGGCAAATTTGCAGGAGGCATCAACAGTGGGGGACGTGGCACGAAACATACCACGTATAAACGCAGCCTTGGAGAATCGACAGGCTGATTTTCAACCCACAATGATTGAATTGGAAGGTACTATATTATCTAAACCTATTTCGATTTTAGTAGATCCTGGCGCTAGTTTTAGTTATGTAAATCCTAAACTAGTGGAAATGTGAAACTTAAAAGAGCAAAAATTTAAAAACTCCTGGTTAGTCCAACTAGCCACCGGAGCAAAACGCAAAGTGACTGCGAAAATTGCTGATTGCATACTGGAAGTTGCAGAACAGCAGCTGCAGGTAGACTTAAATATTCTACCATTGGGATCGTATGATGTGTTGCTAGGAATGGACTGGTTGGAGAAACACTAGACCATAGTGGACTGTAAGGAAAAGGCAATTCATTATAGAGCGCTAGATGGTACGCGTAAGGAAATTAAAGGAATTAAAAAGCCTGTGCAATTACGCCCCATAATAGCGTCTCAGATGAGCAAGTGTATCCGTAAGGGATGTCAGTTGTACGCAATTCAAGTAGGGTATGCTGAATCTAAGGGAAAGGCTGTAGATATAAAAGATATCCCTGTAGTACAGAAATTCCTGGATGTATTTCCAGAAAACATTCTAGGGTTTCCACCTAAAAGAGAAATTGATTTCACTATTGAATTACTACCCAGAGCCTCTACTGTGTCAAGAGCACCTTACAGAATGAGCATACCAGAGTTAACAGAGTTAAAGATGCAGCTGCAGGAGTTGTTAGATAAAGGATATATCCGCCCAAGTGTGTCACCTTGGGGAGCACCAGTTCTTTTTGTTAGAAAGAAGGATGGAACCTTACGTATGTGTATGGACTACCGACAACTCAACAAGCTGACAGTTAAGAATAAATATCCTCTACCCAGAATTGATGATTTATTCAATCAGGTGAGAGGTGCCAAGGTGTTCTCTAAAATAGATTTGAGGTCTGGATATCATCAGATTCAAGTCAAGGATGAGGATATTTTCAAAACAGCATTCCGCACCAGATATGGGCATTATGAGTTTGTGGTATTGCCATTCGGATTGACGAATGCACCAACAACCTTTATGAGGTTGATGAATGGCATTTTTCATCAATTTTTAGATCATTTTGTACTGAT
Organism: Pinus albicaulis; assembly: GCA_034641835.2. Classification (NCBI taxonomy): domain Eukaryota; kingdom Viridiplantae; phylum Streptophyta; class Pinopsida; order Pinales; family Pinaceae; genus Pinus; species Pinus albicaulis. The sequence continues at coordinate 526,057,446 of CM076582.1, forward strand.
CTTCATAGATGACATATTGATTTATTCCAAGAGCGAGGAAGAACATAAGGAGCATCTGAGAATAGTACTGGAAATGCTGAGGAAGCATCAGCTGTATGCTAAATTCAGCAAGTGCGATTTCTTTAAAACAGAAATCCAGTACTTGGGTCATGTTGTGACAGCTGAAGGAATAGCGGTGGACCCCGAAAAGATTAAAACTATCTTGGAATGGCAAGCACCCCAGAATGTGGCAGATATCAGATCATTTATGGGTCTGGCAGGATATTACAGACGGTTCATCGAAGGGTTTTCTAGGATTGCCTATCCTATTACATCCTTACAAAAGAAAGGCAAACCTTTTAAATGGACGAAAGAATGTCAGTTCAGCTTTGAAAAGCTGAAACAACTTTTAACCACCGCACCAGTGCTGAGGGTAGCTGACCCCAGCAAAGACTACGAGGTGTGCAAGGATGCCAGCAAGGAGGGAGTCGGTGCAGTGTTAACACAAGAAGGCAAGGTAATAGCCTATGAGTCCAGAAAGTTGAGAGAACATGAGCAAAAATACTCTGCTTATGATCTAGAACTTACAGTAGTAGTGCATGCTCTCCGAGTATGGAGGCATTATCTACTGGGCAAAAAGTTTGTACTTAAAACAGACCATAGCAGTCTAACTAATTATTTTAAGCAGGCAGATTTAAACTCTCTGCAAGCACGGTGGAATGCCTTTTTGAGTGAATTTGACATGGACATACAACATGTTAAAGGAAAAGAAAACCGAGTTGCAGATTCCTTGAGCAGGAAATTACATGGGATCTGTGCAATGTACTTCAGCCAACTTGTAAGCCAGCTGTCCGAACAATTAAAGGAAGAGGCACGGAGGGACCCAGAATACAAGTTTTTATGGCAGCAGATGGAAAAGGATTAAGAGCAACGTAAGCCATCTGAGTATGAAAGAAACGAAGAACAGATGTTAACTTTTCGCGGAAGAACCTATGTTCCTAATCGCGCAAGTCTCAAGGAGTTAATCCTGAACGAGTACCACCGCAACAACTACACTGGTCATCCTGGTTATCAAAAGATGCTTTTGGCGATTAGAAAGATATATTATTGGCCAGGTATGCGCAGAGACATTGCGGAATATTTGAGCAAGTGTTTAGAATTCCAACAGGTTAAAGTGGAGCATCGGCATCCAGCAGGGCTACTGCAGCCCATACCCATTCCTGAATGGAAATGGGAAGTGATCTCTTTGGATTTCATCACAGGCTTACCTCGAACAAGGAAGCAAAATGATTCAATCATGGTAGTGGTGGACAGATTAAGTAAATCTTCCCATTTCATACCTGTGCAATCCACTTACAAGACAGTGCAAATTGCAGACATATTCATGAGGGAAATCTTTAGATTGCATGGTATACCTAAGACCGTGATTTCAGACCGGGACGTTAAGTTTACCTCCGTGTTTTGGAAACCTTATTTTCGGGTCTAGGTACTCAGATACACTTCAGCACTGCCTATCACCCTCAAACTGATGGGCAGACCGAGCGGGTAAACCAAGTTTTGGAGGATATGCTGCGTATGTATGTAATGCGACAGCCAACTAAATGGGAGGATTACCTGCACCTAGTGGAGTTTTCATATAACAACGGATATCAGGAATCCCTAAAGATGAGTCCATTTGAAGCGTTGTATGGATGACAGTGTCGGACACCGATAAACTGGAGCAGTCCAGAGACAAAATTAATGTTGGGGCCAGAAATGTTGGCTGAGGTAGAAGCTGAAGTAAAAAGAATAAGGCAGAATTTGAAAGCTGCGCAGGACCAACCGAAAGTCTTTGCAGACAGGAAGAGGTCTTATCGTGAATTCGGAGTAGGGGACCACGTGTATGTCAGGATTAAACCAAAGAGAAGTACCTTGAGGTGGACTTCTTGCGCCAAGTTAGCCCCTCGTTACTACGGACCCTTCCAAATTATGGAAAGGGTGGGGCCAGTAGCTTATAGACTGGCACTGCCTAGTCATATTAAAGTGCATAACGTGTTCCATGTATCGTTGTTAAAGTGATACGTGCATGATGAGAAACATGTAATTCATTGGAAAAACATTAAGGTAAGAAGTACAAATGGAAATAAATCCTAACTGAAGTCGAATCAAATTTAAATATACTGATTGATAATCTTGTTCTTTCCTTTCAGGTAGAACTGGACGGAGAGTTTCTGGTAGAGCCGCCACGCATACTTGATCGTAGGGAAATTGAACTCCGTAAAAGAGTAGTTACCCATGTGAAAGTACAGTGGAAGCACTTTGGACCGGACGAAGCTACTTGGGAGGATGAAAAGTTTGTGAAAGAAGCTTACCCAGAACTCTTTGCAGAGTTGGGCTGAAAACACCGAGGACGGTGTTACTTCCAGGGGGGGGAGATGTGACAGCCTCATAAAGGAAGTAACTAGTATTTACTAGTTAAAACAGTTGGTTTATTTTATTTAATTTTATTTTCTGAATAAACAAGACTCTATGATGATATTTAGAGACAATCACTATTTTTAGATTTTATTTTTATTATTCTCTTTCTGAATTAATGAGCGAAAAACCAATGAAGGAAAAGAGAATCTCAAAATCTGTTGGTGATAGTTTTCTTAGAATGGGAAGTGGTTGGAGACAGTTGGGGAAAAACAGTTACCCTCTCCTGAATGGATAAAGTGGGAATCCAAGGGAGGAGAGGGGGTTCTGGAAATGTTGGCAAGAAAGGGGAAAGTACTGTCTTGAGCTGGAAACCCCAGTGGAAGTATCTTTCAAGAAACCCTTGAATTGGCCAGATCTCCTGCGTGTGACAGGAAGGGAATTCTAGAGGTCACAGCAGTGCAGACTCCACTGTAGAAACTCCGTGGCACTAATCCCAGAGTTCTGAGGCTAGGGGGGCAAGTGTAGGACGTAATGGCCTCACTTGGTTGGTAGGGTGGACCATAGCTTTGGGAAATCGATTTTCAGCTCCAGATAAGTACACAGACCTTTGAAACTTTTATGGAATACAGGTTAAATGACTTTTGAGTAATACTATCCTAGACTCTGTAAATAAATAGGTTAGGGCTAATACTTATTTTACCAGGAATGGTTTATACAGTACGGAAGGAAACTATTAGTTTTCTATTGAAAAAAAAAGATGATTTAGTTGTGCATTAAATGAGCAGGTGCTCGAATTTTAACTATCTATGGGTTTAAGAGTTTTGAAAGAATAAATAAAGTCTACTGTGTATATATATTCTTTTATTTTTCTGTGGAAGCATGTATATATAAAGAGCCGAAAGTAAGAAGTGTTATACAGGATGCATGTATAAGTCTACTGTGTAAATAGTTAATTGGCTTAATTTCTTTTACTAGTTCTGATGTAATATTACCAGTAGTATAGTACAGAAGAGAAGCAATGCGGGGTCGTGCTGAGTGAACTCCCGGTTTGGGGTTTTTAAAGGCAGATAAGGGATCAAAATCACTATCGAACCCTTGCCCCAGGTAACCCTGGCAGAGCTAATACCATACACGGTCTGGACAATGGACCGGTCACCTTAGAGATATTTATGAAAATTAAAGAAATACTTAAAGACAGTGTGGTATGCCGACCAGAAAAATGGCAAACCCTGACCCAACTGTACTAGAAAGACGCAAATAGCTAGCTCTTTATTAAACTGAAAATTAGAACTTCAAAACGAGTGCTATTGCAAACAATGGGAGAAGTCTTAGCAAAGAAGAAGAAACCGTAGAAGAAACGTAAGCTAAATTCTGTAAAATGATTTCAGATGACATTTAGAATTTATATATTTGAATACAGTGACATCAATGAAAATATGTTCACTTTATAATCATGAAACAAAAAGGCCAAACTTAACCGCGATTCGGTGAATCGAATTAGCAGCAGACATTATAAGAGTACTGGAAATGGAGGAATCAACACCCTCGAGGTTTCCATGCAGTATTCCGAAGGACACATACTCTATACCAACACTACAACCCGAGTATCGTCATATACATTGAGCTAGAACACTGACATAATTACAAGACATTAAATGGCACAGTTCTGCAATCCGAAAACCCTAACTCGGGGTTGATAAATTTCCGAGTTACATGTCTAGACAATTTAAAGAAAGAAACAGTACTAAGTCAATAAGACTGCAGCTGAACCCTCGGGTTGATCTGGGGGTGCCTGTAACAAGGGAATGGAATTTCAGCCATAGCTGTCAAGAAAACGATAGCCTGTAGGAGGAAGCAGGGGTTTCGTATTTACCTGCGAGCACAATAAAATAAGAACTCATTCAGCAAGACGATAGTAATAACATGTTAAGGAATGCCAGACTAAGACCATTTAAATGCCCAGAACGATTTTACCTGTAGGTCTGCGTTGTTAGACCTGAAGGAGACAAGTATGGATAGTCAGACACGAGAGAGTGGGCACAGTCTTGGAACTGAAGATGGTGAGGTTAAAACCACCCTTGAGCAAGAAATCAACTATCTGAAGGGCGGAACCTTACCGTTCATCGCCAGAAGACCGGTGCTCATCTCCATTTATCCGGAGCTTCATTCTCGGCCATCCTGTATATAAACAAAAGATAACCACGACGCAAATTAACTTATGGTCCTTGGGATAAAAACTCGCAGGAAACGCATAACAAAATTGCAAAAAGATTAAACCCAGACGAATCTAAGTGTTGCAGGGTGAGCACCGCTTACCTTCCTCTGTATATAGTAGGATTTAAGGACGGAAATGCCGAGGAGGAGTGCAGCTCCCTCCTGCGCGCCATGGAAGAACTCCAAGCACCAAGCCGAAAGGCTGCCAAGCAATCCAGAAAGAATAACCCTATTTCCCTCGCAAATATCTTCAGGAAATCGAGACAAGCTACATCTGTCATGAATGTTAAATGTGGAATAGCGGAAAAATCTGCAGATTATGACACATATGCCTCGTTCCGAGGGAATTCCGTGCCAAAAGCTGGATTGGTAATTGATTATCAACCTTTAATCTTAAATGTGATTACGGAAAGGATCAACCATCGATTACCATGCTACACTGGACGCCGGAGTTATATTTCCGATTAAACCAAATTTAATTTGAAGTGTGATGTACTGACGTGTGAAGTAATGTTGTTTGTGGCACAATCTAATCCGCTACTGAAACCCTTCTTCTTATTACATAACCTTATCTGTGAAATAATATCATACATATAAATATCTAAATAGCAACGTTAATTGGAATTTCAATTCTGTGCTTGTACAGTATATACGCCATATGTATCTATAGAATTAAGTGCAACACATGACTGTTAACGCCATATGTATATATTGAATTAAGTGCACCATATGTATGTTAACGCCGTATGTATATATTGAATTAAGTGCAACATGTGAATGATAGTTACCAAGCTATTTACAAGGCTGACTAGTGTCTCTGGTAAAAAAAAAATTTATTCTGAGTAAGTTTGTTGATAAATGATTGTGACATAAATATAACCGTACTGATAAATAAGTCATTGGGTCCGCATTTCTTATTCAATGTTTCTGCATATATTACACCTTATTGCTTAGATTAACCTTATACCAGACCCTTTTTAGAATTTTCTAAAGGCTACCGTCACGCATCTAGTTGGTTTAGTGGTTGACTGCGCCTCTACATCTGTCATGATCTCCATCGTCAGAATCTTAGGGTTTGGATCCGACAGCCCTGGTGGGAAGAGGAGTTACCCTCCTAACGTCCTCGCTTATCCTTCCTTGCTGCCTCATGCCAATTGCATCTTTACTTTCGGAGGAAAATTTCTCTGCAGCTGGTTCTTCTTCCACGGTTATGTGTCTTACTCTGATAAGTTTCTCCATCTAAGAATAGACACAGGTAGTTTAATATTAACTATTTTTCCTACTCGTGTTAATTACTCCTTCATTGTCGCTCTAACCCTCTACCAATTTTCTTGGAACTCTTATGTGTCTTGCTCTGGTAAGTTTCTCCATCTAGGAATAGACACAGGTAGTTTAATATTAACTGTTTTTCCTACCCGTGTTAATTACTCCTTCATTGTCACTCTAACCCTATACCAATTTTCCTGGAGAGTTCCAAGGTGGAGGTATTAGTACTAGATTCTAGTGTCAATGTGAGCTTACCTCTTGCAGCCAAGTTCTTTTTTGTTTTACGGGCTTCTCTCCTTCAAACTGAATAAGAAATGGAAAGTCATATTGGATGTTCGGATTCACCCACTAAGTCTTCTTTGGAAAAATTTCTTCTAGATTATTACTTGTAGCCGGTGTGAGCTGTCAATTCCTTGCCAAGAGAAGTTTCCAATTGTTTTCACATTTTTAAGTCATCTTATTTGAATATTGGTTAGCCTAGTGGTGCAAGAATAGGATTTTATGGTAAAACACTTAATTTCCCCTCTACTCAATTTTTCTTCTCCAAACTATACATCCGTTTTCCTAAAAGAGAGTTGTAGGTTCTATTTCCTTGCAGGTAAGACTCCATTAACTACAGGAGAACTGCAGATAGGAAAAATCACATTTATTTCTAGACTTGCTTACTGATTGATACTGCTCTTCATGGTTTATTTAGCAAGATTCCCCAATCTACTCGGTTGCCCTCAGTTTCAGGGTGCAGGTAATAACTGGTTCTATCACCATGCTACCACAGGTATTGCCTTCTAGATCTTTGATAGTTCCCTAACTGTGAATTCACCAAACCTAGTTCTCAATGCTTATTAACTATTTCCTTTCCAGGCAAGGATTTTGATCACGATTTAATAGTTTAAAGCTTACAATTAATTGCTTACCACTTCCAGGTTCTAATCCTTTACCGTCTCCCTTATATTCACAGAATTTGTCTCATTTGTAGCCCTAATATTACGCAGAGAGGATTATCATGTGTCTGATTCTTTGTCAACTTGGGTGGTCCATTTATATGACCAACATTGTACTTAGACACAGGTACAGTTATACTCTAGGGTTCCTCCCTCGGCTAGGCATTAATAAAAAAATCACTTGTATATACATATATATTTGTCTTTTAATGCCCTTACAGCTTGTGGTAATTCTAGACTTATTTTGTTCATTGGAAATAATGGGACAACATTATTCTAGCAACCATTGTATTTTTTTATGCCTTTTGGCCATATTCATTATTTCGCGTTGATTTTGACTATAACAGTGGTTTTATTATTCTCAAAAAAGGATTAAATGCCTTACTGTACCTAAATATTTTTAGTTTCTGCAATAGTATTGTAAATGATTTTTTTTTAAGTTCATATTACTAATGAATCGCATTCATGGTTTGATAAATTCGATATTTCGAACTAGTTCATCATGGTTGAAAAGGTTCATCCTCAACCATAAGGTTCATCTTCAAGAAAAAATTATGGAGTAAGTCAGATCTCACCATAGATTTAAATAGGAGATAAATAGATTTTTTTAAAAAGGCCAACCATGAAAAAAAATTCGAATCTTGAACCACAACCACTCCGTTACTACCTCATACATCCAATACATCCAATCAGAAGAGAAATAGACATAATATTGGCGATAACTTTAAAAATTTCCCAGATCTTCCTCTCTCATGCCCTCGAATGTTTATCTCAAACCAACACTAGACATAAATAAATAATAGAATCCGACTCGAGTGAGGAAACAAAAATTATGAAAAAATAAATATTTAAATTATGAAAAATAAATACTTACCCGAATTACCCCCGAATTCCAGTTGATGAATCAACAAAATCTATTAAAACGAATTCTTCCTTGGCAATGCAACCTCTTTCTCTTTAATTGTTGCCCATGCCGCTTAAACGACCACTTTTGTGGGCTCGGATGTTTTTTTCTTTTGCATGAAAATAAATACTCATGCCAATGCCACTTGGTGAAATGAATTAATGGTTGAGGATCAATTAAGTAAACAACAAAATCTACCACAACGAATTGTGCATTATCTTGTTGTTCGAGGGTTATTTTTCTATTGTTGGAGGTTCCGAATAATAAGGTAATGCATTCGTTTATTATTTTAAATTTATTATTAATCATTAATATAGATATTTTTTAATATATAATTATTTAAATATTATTTAACATTATAGTTTTAATTTTGTAATATAAATAATTTTTTATATATTCACTTCTTCTTATAGTGTCTCGTGTACAACCATATTAAAGTTTAATTTTATAATCTTTGTTGTAATATTGACTTTTCTAGACTTTTAAGATGTCAAAATTATAGTGAGCTCAAGAGACTTCTCTCCAAGCTTTTTGAGCATGGGAATAAAATCTTAAATCAAACTAAATAACTCTTTTTTTTAGATTCGATAGACCATAGATTAATCTCAGTGGAGGTTAACCACCACCACCATCATCATCATCATAAAATTATCATATTTTTTTATATTTAAAAAAATATTTTATAAATATATACAATTACTTATATTAATTTTATAATAAAATAATAATATAATCTTCTATAATTTTTTTTTTCAAAATCATATTTCTAATTATTAATTTATTTATTAATTAAATTATTAATATTAAAAGAAAAATAATATTAAATAAATAATTAATAACTTTTATTTATAATAATATATATTCATTTCATTTATATATAATTATGCTATTTTTTATTATCAATAATATTGTAATAATATTTATTTAATATAAAGTATAATTATTGGCACTTATCAATAAAAATGTAATACATGGTATTGTTTTTTTCATATAACACTTTTTAAATTTAATGTGATAACATTAAATTATTATAGAAGAGCATCTCTACCATAATTTTGTGATAAAATTTTAAATTAACATCTCATTATTTTATATTTAATGTGATAATATCTCATTATTATAGAAGAGCATCTTGAGAATAACTTTGTGATAAAATTCTTAATTCTTAATTATTATACCTTGACTTATAGATACATTTAGATAAATTACAACATATAAAATTCTTAATTCCAAATTACACATACATTTGAATAAGTTACAACATATTTATATTATACTTAGGTTTTTTTATAAAAATAAGTTTCTATTACTATTATGGCTAGTTTTAATTGAGAATAATTTTATCATTATTCTAATATATTTTAAAGTAAAATTGTATATATTTTTTTTGCTAAATTGCGCTATTTCTATTATGAACATAAAATTACAAAACTGCCACGGCTCAGCTGAGGAAGCCTGAGGCCGGGCTTGAGTGCTACTATCAGACTAGATGTAGAACTGCCCATAAACGGGAAACCAGTTCGATTGTAAGTAGTTACACCGCCCAATAACTGGGAAACCGGCGAAGAGTTAACTGTTCTGAGCATATGAAAGCTATAAAGATACAAAAAGAACATGCAGCTATATCTGCTATGAGCAGTCATTGAAACACCTGAAACTATCAAAACTTTTAAAGCAGAGTTCATACTGGAAATTTGTCATGGAGGTGAGAGAGCATTTAATCTGAAGCAGAGCTCTCCTCCACAATTCTGCAGCCATACTGGTTGTCCTGGTCCCCTTCATCAGTCTTGTTCTCTTCGTCCTCTGTCAGGCCTGCGTCCATCTGCAAATTGAAAAGTCCCGAGGAGGAAGGGATGGGGACAGAAGGCGCGCAGGAGGAAGGGATGAAAGGAGCAGGGTTAGGGCCAGGAGGGGGAACAAAGGCAGGAGCAGAAGGAGTCTGCAAGAGACTGGGGTGTGAAGCAGGAGGGAAGGGGAGCTCCTCACTCAACGTAACAGTAAGGAATACAGAGAAAGGGTGGTCAAACGCACGGTCGAAGCGCAACTCAGTGTGTTGCGTGGACTGTCTGAGGAACCTACCGCTCGGAGAAGGAGAGGAGGCGGCGACGAAGGGCTGGGGCGGGAACAAAGGAGGAGCAAGGGGCGGAGGGGCAGAACGCGGAGGCGCCATGTCATGGAAGTCAGGGTGAGGGCCAGGAGGGTCCAAAGATAAAAGAGCAGAACGCCTAGCAGAAGGCTCCAAAGGGCGGTCGACATTGGGGCTAAGGGGAGGGCGCTCGCCCATGGATCTTCCCCGAGAAGCCCCCTTCCTACAAGCCATTCGCTGCCTCAATCTGGGCATGGTGAAAACCTCAGAAGAGTTCGCCCAGCCTCTGGAGGGAGCAGCAGTAATAACAGAAGAATTATCAAACAAAACCGGAAAAACTTGAGAATTAAAATGAATCGGGCAGAAGTTACTGTGGGAGTAATGGAAGCCTGGAGCGATTTCCAAACAGCAATGCAACACACACCGTCGACCTGTATTTGTTCTCTCTCCACCTGTAGCAGAGCCTCCCGGGCAGAGCGAGTTCAAAGGCAACAGAGGACGGTGGCCATCGATGGAGCAATCGGGAGAATTTGATCGTTTATGCGCCATTTGAAGATGAGTGTACTGACCAATGCACAGGAGATGGCGGCGAACTGTTATGAATGCACATCGCAGATGGGCAATAAACATAGCATTTAAGTTGCCATGGGGGGCCATGTGGCCACCCCAAGTGGGTTGCGTTGGGATCATAACCAGGCCTGTTGGCCCCTGCTCGCTTCTAATCATCCGCATCCGGAGAAAGTAAAATTGTATATTACTTTATACTTAATACATTAATTATATAAGAATTATTTCTTTTGACATTTTTACATATTTAATAAATTATAATTTTTAATATATATAACTATAAAAACTATTCTAAAATTTATTTTTATTATATATATATAATATTTCCAAAATTATTTTTATTCACATTTCCTAATTACAAGTTCAGAATTCCAATTTAACTTAAATTTTCATATTAAAAAATTTTTATAATTCACATTTATATTAATTTCCTTATCTTTATATTATATAAATTAGTCTATAATATTCAATTTTTTTTATGTATTAATATAAATTAAAATTTTCAATAATAATTATTTTTTATTTAATTAAAAAAAAAACTTAAAAATATTAAATAAATCAACAACATACCGTGCATTAATACAAATTAACAATCATTTATATTTTATTAAAAATAAATAAATTTTAAGAATATATGTTGTGTTTTTAAGATGTCACTAAAAATTAGTAATATATGATAGCGAAAATTATATATATATATATATATATATATATATATATATAATTTTTTAATCAATTATAAAATTAATTTTCAATAATAAAATAATTTTTATTTAATTAAAAAAAACTTATAAATATAACTCATTAAATAATCAACAACTATTTAAATTTGATTAAAAGAAAATTTAATTTTAAAAATATAAAATGTGTTTTTAAGCTGCCACTAGAAATTAGTGGAAGTTTGAACATGTACCATACACCATCCTCAATGATGCCCAAGTTACTCGATTTAACACGTAGATGGTGACCAAGATGCCAACATACATGTTAGAGAAGAACTTAATTATGCATTGTTGGAACAAGTGAATTGTAACGGTGTCTCACTATACACTTCAAAAATAAACTAAGAAACTGATATGAAGTCAGCTAAAATAAAGAATTTACAAATTTAATATATATATTTTATTCATCAATATTATTCATTTCTCACATGTTAATATAAATTAAATTTCTTATTTCGTATATATACTAACTTTTATTAAAAAAATATCTTAAAATATAATTTACTATTTCTTTTCAATAACAAAGTAAACAAACAGATTAACCCTCCTAATTTTATAATAATAATTAAAAATAAATAATAAACAAACTACATATATTTTAAAATAAATTATAAACCAACTACACAATTATTGAAATTTATTAACCTAAAATTAAATCTTAAAATTTTGATTAACCAAAAAATAAATATTAATCAATTATATAATTAATTTTCAATAATAAAATAATAATAATAATTTTTATTTAATTAAAAAAATTATAAATATAACTCATTAAATAAATCAACAACCATTTAAATTAATTAAATTTTAAGAATATAAAATGTGTTTTTAAGTTGCCACTTAAAAATTAGCGGAAGTTTGAACATGTACCATACACCATCCTCAATGATGCCCAAGTTACTCGATTTAATCTCACCATTCATGTTATAGAGAATAACAAACCTTATATGATGGAGAAAATAACAAACGTGACGCACTTAATTATGCATTGTTGAAAAAAGTGAATTGTAACGAGGTTTCACTGTACACTTCAAAAAATAAACTAACAAACCCGTACCATGTCAGCTAAAATGAAAAAATTACAAATTTAATGTACTATTTTATTCATCAATATTATTCATTTCCCACATATTAATATAAATTAAATTTCTTATTTTATATATACTATAACTTCTATTAAAAAAATATATTTTAAAATATAATTTATTATTTCTTTTCAATAACAAAATAAGTTAACAGGTTAACCCTCCTAACTTCATAATAATAATTAAAAATAAATAATAAACCAACTAAATACATTTTAAAATAAATTATAAACTATCTATACAACTATTTAAATTTTATTAACATAAAATTAAATCTTAAAATTATAATTAACCAACAATTAAATATTAAAAATATAATTTTTTAAGCTGAACATGTACGGCACACCATCCTCAATTATGTCATAGCTATTTGATTGAACATGTCGGTCATGACGGTCCCCTCGTGAGCGTCAGGGAAAATAACAACTTTAAGCTTTATGTAGATTAAACACGTGGGTACAAGGTTTTATTGTACACGTTATTGTACAAGCATCCATATCAGGTATGTCCATATATGTCAGCTAAATAGAATGGAAATTGATTTTTGAGAAAGCTAGAAGTTTTGAGTTCAATTCTCAATCGTCATGGCTCTGGATTTGCATAGAAAATGTGTAGAAAATGGCAGTGCGGCTATGTTAAGAAATTTAGTTAGAAAATTGAAGAGGTTAAGTAGAAAAATGTAATAGAAAGTCTGGATTTGTATAGAAATGTGTAGAAAATGGCAGTGCGGTTATGTTAAGAAACTTAGTTAGAAAATTGAAGAGATTAAGTAGAAAAACGTAGTAGAAAGAAAAGATGTAAGCGAGGGAAAAGCTTAGTTAGAAAACTAAGAAGGTTAAGTAGAAAAACTTAATAGAAAGAAAAAATGTTAATTAGGGAAATTTTGAAACTTAGTTAGAAAATTGAGGAGGTTAAATAGAAAAACGTAGTAGAAAGAAGAGATGTTAGAAAGAAAAGATGTTAACTATCTAATTTATTAGTAGATTTGAAAATATTTTGGGGCTCAATTTTCAAACTTTTTTATGTTCCAAGTCTATTTTGTACATCTTATTCTTGAAATTGTTTGGTTGCTTGGAGTATTGAAATCATGTTTCATTACATTTCTTATGTTCTAAGTCCTTTTGCATGTTTTTTTGACACTGTTGGGTTGCCTGGCGTCTTAAAATCATGTTTCATTCCAGTTCTTCACCTCACATTATTAATATTCAGTGATTGACTCACCTTGAGTCTTGAAACCATGTCTCATTGGAGTTCTTCACCTCAGACATTTTTGAAACTAAGTTTCATTCTAGTTCTTCATCTCACATTATTAAGATTTAGTATTTGACTAAGGAAATGAATGATTATGTTATTGGTTTGTTTATTGAATTTGAAGATTATATAAATGCTCTAACATGGAATAGAGTTCAGTTCATATTATTAGTTCATGTTATATATTTTGAAAGAATGTTATTTATTAAAAAAGTTGATTTGTTTTAAATCATTTAAATTTAAATTTTTTTATGTTTAAAATCCATTTTAGGTTTATGTTAATTATTATGATGGATTTAAAGAGAATTTACAAGCTAACCTAATCCTATTGCTATTTTTTTATAATAGTTTTTGTATTTTTAATAAAAAACAAAAGCTATCAATTATAACGATAGCGATCATTATTTCTTGTGTTGTTGTGCTCACTCTACCCTTTGCACTTGTGCACTATCCTCTACATATACTTGCGGATAGACTAAAAGCAAAAATAAATAAAACAAACAACACTCTTAACAACACTCTTAACACAAAAATATTGAAAATGAATTATTTACAAATTGCAATTGTAGTTAATTCAATAATAATAATACCACAAATACGCTTAAGCATTATACCTTACAGAATATTATGCTGCCCTTTGCACACACTACTATGCAAGTTCTCAATATAGTGGAGATGCCTTAATTTCAACGGCAAATGGCAGGAGATTATCAGGGAAAAATATATGGGCCAGGAAAAGATGGCGGACTTATTCATCACGGGGTGGAGCTCGCACAGAAAATAATCAAACATATGGAGGGATTTCGGTGGTATATGGCCTGTTTTTATAGAAAATTTGAAATGGTTTTTCGGTGATGGACGAAAGATTTTAATTGGAAGTAGTTATATGCTGGGAAATGATGCTCATAATCATATAAACGGGGACCTGGTACAAGCTCTTAATCAAAGTGTCACTTTTTACATTAATCAGATCATCGATGGATGGGAAAATGAGACTCCGATCTGGAAAAAATACAGGGATATTGCATTGAATTCAAAACTGGAAGAGGCATGGAATAATCTAAAGAATGCCTTTAGACATATGGGCCTGTGTAGAAACAGGGAGGGCGGCAGACTAATATGGAGGGATAAAAATGCTGTGAATGGGCCGCAAGTAAAAGAAATTTATATGGCACTTATGGGCTCGAAATTAAACAATGGAGCTGATTGTTGGTTTAAGGTAATCTGGAAGGTAAATGTACAAATTAAAATGATTATCTTTCTCTGGTTAGTGTGGAGAGATAAGAATCTGACATGGAGAAATTTACAAAGAAAGGGATGTGAGGGTCCGGGTTACAGTACTTTATGCGGCACAAAAAATGAAGATAATATTCATCTCTTTTATCATTGTTGTTTTTCCAAGAAAAATCTTGATCTGCTGTGTAAAATTTGAAATTTTATTGTACCTATTCTTTCAAATACTATGGAATGTATTGAATGGTGGTTCAGAAGAGGCAAAGTTTTTCATGCTATTCCTATTCTGTTTCATTGGGTCATATGGTGTAACAGAAACAAAAAACTTTTTGAAGGTAGATCATGCTCTCTAGAAAGGATGACTCAACAGATCTATATTTATTGTGAGAGACATAAGTCACAACAGAAGATATCCATAGACTTATCAAGAAGACTGAGACCACATGAAGTTCATTTCCGAGCTGGATATTTTGATGGAGTCGCGCAAAACTCAATCTGTGGATGTGGGGTATGGCTTATGCTAACACCCTCATGTCATTATAAATTCTATTGGAATGGTGGTTACGATTCGAATACGAGGGCGGAATGCATAGCTTTATGGGGACTCTTATGGGCGGCATCTCATCTTTTTGTGGACAGATTATGGGTTTTTGGGGATTCAAAGATCCTCATTGATCATATGAACAAAAAATCCAATCTAAATCCTGGTTTGGTCACTCATTGGATCGAGCGCATCCATGTTTTGAAAAATAAATTTTCTTTCATATCGTTTTTCCATGTCTACATGGAGAAAAATGAGGAAGCTGGTCGTTTATCAAAAAGAGATTTGGAGGGCACCTTTGGGTATATGAATTACGAATTCATAAATGCACATGGAACTAGTGCAGAGGGAGTGATCAACTTAGTATAAATTACTGTTTTTTTTTACTTTGTAATGCTGACCTATTATTTTTGTTTTACATGACGGACCAAAAGGGTGGAATTATCCTATTTTTTGTTATCTTTCGAAGACTTTGCCCTCTCCTTTTTTAATTTTGATCTTTGTAATATAAGAACTTTCGAAGGGACAGTATTAAGTTATGGCTTTTGTTCTTGAGGACTGGAAAGCACTGTCCCAGTCTTTGTTTACAATTTTACCTAAACACAATTTAGAATGACTGAAAAGAACATGGTATTGCATACTTTTGTTTTGGAGATTTGTGTTAACCATATGTAAGGTTTTGTATCCTCGGTACGTTCACAAATTGTGTCTAAGGACAGAAGATGTATTATATGGAAGTTTTTGCCATATAATTTTGCTCTAATATATAATATAAACCAGATATATTTTTATGCTTGAAAAAAATTCTCAATATAGTAAAAGAAAAACTGAAAACAGAAAATCATTAAACAAACCAACAACATTAATGAGAAAATTCTAAAAATAATTAAAATTACCAAAACAAAAATTAGAAAATTAAATATAACAAATATAACAATTGTTGCTTATGTAAAGAAATCAAATTTCCTTCACCTCATACATTCAAAAAGAAAAAGTTTGGACATTGTGTTGGCCAGTTTTTTTAAGCTATCTAACGACCCAAAAATATTTCGGCTTTAGGAATTTTCTCTCCGTACTCTGTTCCGGATCTTCCTCTGTCATGCTCTCTGACGTTTATCTCACACCAACAGCAGACATAAATAATAGTTTTTTCCTATGCCATCTAACCCCACAAACACAGTTTTTTCCTATGCCATCTAACCCACACGTGAAGGAAAAAAATTATAAAATTATGAAAAAAATAAATACTTAATGCCACTTGGTAAAATGAATTATGGTTGATGAATCAACAAAAATTCTCCCTTTGCTGCAACCTCTATCTCTTTAATTGTCGCATCTGCCCCTGCCCCTGCCGCTTAAACGACCACTGATGTGAGCTCAGGTGTTTCTCATCATGTTGCTGGAGGTTTTTTCCTTTTTCGTTTTGTTTTATTGATGAGGTTCTGAATAAAAATAGAATACTTCTTGCGTGGCTTAATTTTATTATTCTCAAAAATAAGATGAGAAACATTTCAACCAAATCACATCAAGGGAAAAAAGTAGGAAATAAATAAATACTTATGCCAATGCCACTTTGGTGAAATGAATTAATGATTTATGGATCAATTAAATAATCATTTCTGTTGTTGATGGTTCTCAATAATAAAGTAATGTTCTAGCATAGCTTAATTTTATTATTCTAAATTTATTATTAACCATTCATATAATTTTTTTCTTAATATATACTATTTAAATATTATTTAATATTATAATTTTAATTTTGTAATATAAATAATTTATATATTATTGTTATATAAAATAATCAAATAAAACATATATATATATATATATATATATATATATATATATATAATTATTTATATTAATTTTATATTTATTATTATTAATTATGATATATATTTATTTTAATTTTAATTTTATATATAAAATATGTATATTATAAATAAAATAAAATAAGAGAGAAAAAATCTATTCTCCAAACTATAAGAAATAAATTCAATTAATATAATAAATTTATTTAATTATTAATTAAATTATAATTATCATTAATATTAAAAAAATATTAATAATTCTTAATTATAATAATATATATTCATTTTATTTATATATAATTATGCTATTTTTTTATTAATAATATTGTAGTAAGAATTATTTAATATAATGTATATTTATTGATAGTTATTATTATTGATAAAGATGTAATATACTTTTCATATAACACATTTTATATTTAATGTAATAGCATCTCAATATCATAAAAAAACATCTCTACAATTACTTTCAGATAAAATTCGTATTTCCATATTATTATATTTTGAATTATTTAAATAAATTACAACATATTTATATTATATTTAGATATTTTTATAAAAATAATACAATTACTTTGAGATAAAATTCGTATTTCCATATTATTATATTTTGAATTATTTAAATAAATTACAATATATTTATATTATACTTAGATAGTTTTTTAAAAATAAGCTTTTTATTATCTTCTAATTTATTTAAAAGTAAAATTGTATTACTATAAATTATTTTATTGAAAATAAACTATCATCTAAAAATTGTTTCTCTTGACATTTTTACATACTTAATATATTATAAATATATATATGAAAAAATATAATTATAAAAACTATTTTAAAGTTTATTTTATATACATTTTCTCAATTACAAATCCACAATTCCAATTTAATTTAAATTTTCATATCATACTACCCTATATACTTCATATTAAAACTATTTTACAATTCACATTTATACTACTCATTTCTTTATTTATTTTTATATTATATTGAACTCAAATAAATTGTAATATATTATAACCAAAATATATCAAAAATAAATAAATATATATAATTCATCATTAATATTCAAGTTCCCATATATTAAGATAAATTAAATTTCTCAATCAACTATAAAACTACTTTTCAATAATAATAAAAATAATAATAACTTATCATTTTTTATTTGATTAAAAATAAAAAAATTCAAAATATAACTTATTATTTTTTTCCACTAACAAAAGAAATAATAAACCTTAAAAATATAAATTATTATTTGTTTCCACTCACAAAGTAAATAATAAACCTAACAACGTACATTGCATTAATACAATTCAACAATCATTTAAATTTGATTAAAAGAAAATTAGATTTTAAGAATTTAAAATGTGTTTTTAGATTGCCACTAAAAATCCATTTTCAGCCTAAAATCTGAACATGTACGATACAGTGACATACATGCCCGAGCTGCTCGATTTAATAATTGGGGGGTGACCAAGATCCCACCATACATGTCAGAGAAAATAATAAACCTGACACACTACTCTGCATTTTTGGAACAAGTGAATTGTAACCGGGTCCCACTATACACTTCAAAAAAATAAACTAACAAACCCATACCACGTATGTTCACACTGCACGTCAGCAAGCGAGTGATCCCTTTTGTTTGGAGTAGTGTACCAATCTCTTCTGTTGCTTTGTGGACTTTAGAAAGACTTTCGATACAGTTCCTAGAAATAACTTATGGAATAGATTAGAAGAGCTAAATGTTCCTTTCAAGCTAAGAGTGGCCATTATAAGGTTATACGAGAATGTAATTGCCAAGTTAAAGAGCAATGAGGGGTGCTCGAAAGATATTAAGTGTAATATCGGAGATAAACAAGGTTGCCCCCTCTCCCCTACCATATTTGAAATTTACATCGACAAGCTAGAAGGTTGTTTAGAGGGAGAAGGATGTGCTAGCACGATCTTAGCTGGGATAGTCATCATCCTTCTTCTCTATGTTGACGATATTGTTCTTCTCGCAAGGTGCCCATCTGATCTTGATAAGAAACTTAGACTTCTTAAGGATTTCTGCTCTACCATGGGTATTTCTGTTAATACTGATAAAAAAAAAGTTATGATTATCAAATCCAAGAAGGACACTTACACTAATTTTATGTATGACAATATTAACTTGGAGGAAGTGTCTTCTTACAAGTACCTATGAATTGATATTCATCACAAGCTCAACTGGAACTATAGCATTCGGAAAAGGATTAATGGGGGGTGGAAAGCTTATTTTGGTCTTGAAAATAATTGTAAAATGACAAACCTCGTAATGTGGGATAGAAAGAAGTTCCTCTTTGAAACTTTAGTCACTCTTGTTATCTTATATGGATGTGAGGTTTCGGGTTGTAGCATCTCTAGAGAATCTTGGAGAAATATTGAGCAAATCCAGAAGCGTTATATAACGTATAACCTTAAAATTAAAGAAATACACCCTATCCTATTCTCCTTATAAAAGTGGGTCTTTCCCCTATCGAGAGCCTAGCTATGACTAGGCTTCTATTGTACAAGCACAAGCTCAATAGCATAGGAGACCATAGACTTCCTAAGCTAGCTTCAAATTCTAGCCAAAACCACCTAACGCTTAAACCAGGTTGGTATAAAGACACCAGGGCCTGGTTAAAGCATTGGGAGATCGACGACAATGTTGCATTGCAAAAAATCAATAACATAAAAAAAATTGTTACTTCAAAGTTCAAAGAAAAAATGTGGTGTGAGAAAGATCTAGTAGCTAAAAGAAAATTAAGGTATTATAAGGAGGTCATCAACCCCACCTTATAAGATCAAAAGTATCTCTCTGTTTTAACTAGCTCAAAGAAGAAAATTAATATAGCCAAGATTAGAATGAACTCTCATGAGCTCCATAGTGAAATAGGTTGTTGGATAGTCCCTAAAACACCATGGATGGAAAGCATCTGCTATCTCTGTGAGAATATGAACATCGAGGATGAAAATCACTTCCTCCTAGAGTGCCCCGCATACAACCACATTAGAGCTCAATTTCATAATCTTTGTTGCAATACTGGCCTTCCTAGCCTTTTAAGATGTCAAAATTATAGTGAGCTCGGGAGGTTTCTCTCCAAGCTTTTTGACCATAGGAATAAAATCTTAAATCAAATTAAATAACTCTTTTCTTTAGGTCCGATAGACCAAAAATTGGTCTCAGTGGACGTTAACCATCATCATCATAAAGGAGCTTTAGGGGGCAATTGTTATAGGTCAATTTGGGCACCATTCCCAATGACCTGGTTAACTGGGCATCATCTCCAGGACCAATGATCAAGGGTCTATCATTTCAGTTGCTACATGCCCTAAGACAAGAAACAAGACAAATCAAGCAAGACTTTCATCAAGCAAAGGTTTCCATGGTTTGAAGCTTGTTATATAGCATATGAGAGCTCACCAACACAGGCTCTAAGGGGCCTAAGTGCATTGCATATGTAGGTAGCCCCATGCAAGGCTGCTCTGCAAAGCACTTCCCGACATTCACAGGTGCGTTGGTCACATTGGGAGCGAAATTCTCATTGTTCCGGAATCTCCACTTGGCCAGTGCCTTCTAGAAGAGTTCACATGTGTCAAGCTTTGGATCCAAGTGTCCATTTGACATCTACATGACTGGAAACATGTCTTGCCTATTTTTGGAAAGTTATTGATTGCAAAACAACCTACAGTTCATCTATAAATTGAGCACAGATCTAAGTGGTTGAGAAGGAAGAATTTGAGTAGAGAAATGTTGGAGGATTTTCAATTGAGAGCTAGATTTGTGAAGCTGCTGCTGGAGAGATTTATACTATGATGAGGCTTGGGAACATTGCTGGAAGGTCACTTCAAATCAGTCACTAGGTTGTAACCTCTCCTTCTATCATCAATAAAGAGTACTGCTTATTTTTCCCTATATGCATCTGTATTGGCTTTGATTTTCTATATTGCAAGATCTTAGTTGATGTGTATGGTTTATGCTTTACTGATTTAGCTAATTAGCTTGAATAGATATCGATATTATTGCATATTCTTCTGTTTTAGTGTTCTTTCTTGCAAGAAGCATTCAACCAACAAACCGCTTGAATTTGAAGTTGCAGTGGAAGCGAAAAAAGGAGCCATTTTGAAGCGACTAAACAAGTAAGCCTCCAATGCTATCCGTGTATATGTTTTGAGTTAGGAGAAATAGTTGTATAGTCTTTCACCTATTGTTGTAGACTAGCACTGGTCTAGGGAAGCGTAATTTATCTGTAGATTACAATTATGGCCCAACAAATTGGCGACTCCGTTAGGGAAAATTTCTCTTAGTTCTAGGTGTTAGATCCTCTGAATTGCTTTTTTTATCCATCTAGTAGTTCTTTCACATAAATATTAGAATTTTTCAGAGGTTAATTTTCAAAGACAGTGAGTTAAATGGTAGCATTTTTCTTTTTCTATTGTGCCAAACGCACCCTTAGACAGGACACAATGCTTTGTAGAGCACTATCTCCCTTCCAAGCCTGCATTGCAGAGCACTGTCTCCCCTTTGAGATTGTGTTGACTCCTGAAAGTGACCAAATTCCCTTGAATTTGACTTTGTAACTTGCTTCGGTTTTGTTTGCTGCTATGTTCTGAAAAGTTTGATGCTCAATTGACTAGTGACTCTATATATTTCTTCTCCTTTGACAAAAAATTTGTTCAATGTTGTTTTAAAAAGTTTTTCTTTATCATTGACAAGTTGATTTCAAAGTATTTTTTATGGTCGCATTAAGAATCATTTTCTTTCGAAATAGGAAATTGTCGTAAAATCTTCATTTCCTTGATAGGAGAAATTGTTGTTGAAATCCTCGTTTTTCCTTCAAAAGAGAAATTGTTGTTTGTATTCTTCGTTTCTCGAAAGTAAAAAGCATTTGAATTATTGATCTAGTGCACCTAGTTTCTTTTATGCATTCATAACATTAAGGAAACTGAAAAGAAAAACTTGCATTTGCATGTAAAATAATGTGTGTTTTGCAAAAGGAATATTAGGAAATTTTCATTTAGTTTGTGATTCATTGGTTTGTTTGCTCACAAATTATTTTCTCTCTTCCCTTAGTAGCTAGGTTCTTCATTGAAAAAGCTGAAAGTGAAAGTTTGTTTATCATTCTTAGCTTGCATTTTAGGAATTTCATACACATCATCGCGATGAACCTTCGAAAGGCAAATTGTTAAGCAAGATCAACATAAAATTAATCTTAATTTACTTAACAATGCATTGGAACCATAACGATAACATTTATAAGGTCTAGGCTAGAGACGTGTTCTGGCATCATAAAAAATAGCAGTTGTCGTTAACTTGTCTGCGATACATTCTGAGTGTGATACCTCAGTCCACGTACGTAAGTATATCGTAGCTCGTCCATGTAATTTCGGGTATATCGGGCGGTGTTACAGTATGATAAGTATAAAGGGGTGCTCTCACTATGCGGTTTCGCATCAGACATCGCTAATACGGACTTGGGCCTCCACGTACCTTCGGGTGTATTTTGGAGGACAAATTTTAGGTGTTATCCATCCATAGTGAACCGAGTCAGCCACCTTGAAATTTTGATACACTGAACACAGCATTCGGAGAGATTACCTGCCTGTGCTTCTTGGTTCGCCGGGAGGTATTCTGCAGTTCACATTTTCTTGGTAAACCCTTTTGCCTAGTATTACCCTCTTTTTGCTTATTTGTTTTTTGGATAAAATAAATCAGTAATCGTGGAAGAACAAACTCCTATCTCCCGTCATTCATTTAGATTGGCTTTAAAACCACCTTTACCACTGGAAGTTACTTCTGGTAGGTGAAGGCGATCATGATGTGTCGAATCAAGTACAATTTGTACCTCTGGAGAAACATCATCTTTTAAACTAGAGTTAGCTCAAATTGTTTCCACACATCCCAATTCGTCTACTGTTGTTGAAACAGAGTCTTCACACCTACCCGTGGTCACGATCCATTCAATTGCTAAGACCATACCTCCTGGACCCGACGTTTTTCAATCACAAATTGATCCAGATCCTGTCTCCTCTTTGCCAGAAAATCTGAATCCTAAAGTCGAACAACCGGAAGTTATTCCTACCTTGGTAATCCCAAAAAAAATTTTAGCGATTGAAACTCCTATATCACACAGTCAACCGTCTGAAATATATTTTGGGCCTGACGATGAAGTTATTCCTCCTGGTTTAATTGCGATTAAAGAAATCCCACAAGACGATACACCTTTAACTCCAACCCATTTTGGGGAGAGCCTTTACCTGTACCAGTCTTTTCCTCAATCATTTCCATCTGCTTTTGTTGATCCTGTTGCCATTCAATCTCCTGTCGATTTTCAAGGGTATACATTTGGTCAAACAAACATGTCTAAACCAACATCTTCGGTTGGGTTTGATATTCCAATTACGTCAGCTCCTACCCTCGCTACTTCGTCAATGTTCACAACCTCACCAGAGTCATATTTGCATGGTGGCCCTTCGGTCCCAATAGGTTACAAATAATTGTCTGGCACTTTCTCTGGTGCATGTTCACGTTCATGGTATTTTCCAATGTCATCATCTAGTATTTTAAATGGTAGTCCTATCGTTAGTACTAAACGACTTGATTCATTACATGCATCATCAGGGCAATATCAAGTCGGTCCTTTTGGGTCAATTCCTTTAAGTACCATATCAATTGGACTCCCATCATTTGGAGAAAATTATTTTCCATATTATTATCCTCCTTATGCTGGGGGGAAACCTTTGGTCACCCGATATGACAGTACTCAGTCACTTTTTGGTCAAACTAATGTTGACATGAATGTTTGTCAATGGCAACCCACTCTACCTATCCAACCACAAATGGTTATACACTCGTATCAACCGGTTCAACCTATTAAACCCACTTCATTACCACTTATTAATACATCTATACCCCTTTTACAGAATCAAAATATTATATATCAACCTTATTAGGCGGGTTCTTCGACTCAATATCATCAAATGTTGGGTCCATAAACTCAAAATCCTTTGGTTGATTTACAACAACCTGTATCAGGAATCATTTATTCACAAGCTGGTGTACCATTTGATGGGATGTCACAAACGCAACCTGGTTATACATATCAACCGAATCCAACTTATACTAATTTTGGTTATAACATTGGATAGACCCCTTGGCAGCCACAAGTGTAAATGCCTCAAACTTCATTTCAACAAGTATCATATCCAGGTTTTGGTCAACAGAATTCTCAAGCGTTTTCTATGAAAAATAACCCCTATCTGGGTTACTAGCAGCAAATTCCATATGCTGGTGCTCAAAGACCTGTTGCCCAAGCAATTCCATCTTACCCTGGCTATGCTCAACCTGACCTCAATAGACAGTTGCCTTTTGTTGCAACCTTGGAATTACCAGATTCAAACTGATTAACCAATGATCCTATCAATTATGCTCCTTGGTGGCTGGTGATACCACATAAATTACCCTTCGACATTCCTAAATTCAATGGAAACCCTCGAGAAGATCCGTCGTCTCATGTCATGACTTATCATTTATGGTGTTCATCAAATTCCTTGAATGATGATTCTGTTCGAGTATGTCTTTCCCAATGTACACTCACAAGTCTGGCTACTAAATGGTACATTGAGTTACCTAGAGCTTCTTTCGACAATTTCACTGCTTTAGCTATTGTATTTTTGACCCATTTCAAGTTACCGATCAGATACGAAACTGGAATGGAACTCTTGACCAACTTCAAACAGACTAATGCTACTCACATTTCCGATCATATTCATGAGTGGCATCACCGTTGACGAATGGTTAAGACATTTGCTCCCGATCAGCTCCTTGCTGAATGGTTAATTAAGTCCCTGTTACCATCTATAACTGAAGATGTGGCTAAAGGTGGTGTCATTACAGAAGAGCAAGTTATCGCTTGTGCCCAATATTTGGACTTGATTTACACTCAGTCTGGCACGCTCTATGAAAAAATCCCTAATGTGCCGCGCTCTAATTTCAATGTTCCTCCTCAAATAAAGGACTCTCATGCCGGAGACGGCTTGATAGGCACTGCAAACACACAATACACTACTGCATCTGATCCTGCTCCTACTTCCAAAATTAATGCCGTGTCATTTGACAAAGGCAAAAGTGACAAGCAACCAGGAGGTAAGAAAAAGGGGAAATCAAAGAAAAAGAAAACTTCTAACCTGCAGGAAAGATCATCTGATCAACCGTCTGGACCACATAAACCTTTTTATCCATGCATAATTTGTAACGAGGAACACTTTGTTAGGGATTGTCCTCACCAACACTGTTACCGATGAAATAGGTAACCTGGCCTCAAAACGGGAACTCTAGCCCAAAAAGTCTCAAAAAACATGAAAAAACACCCCAAAAACAAAAAGTGTGTCTTCCAGAACACACTTGGTTTTTTTTAAGGTCAAATTTCAACATTTTATAAAATTATTCTAAAAATAAAATTGTTTGTTGAAAAAAGGATTGAAGAAACACCCTCAAAACAAAACCAGTTGATGTTGGAATAACAAAAAAAAAAATTTGTGTCATAATTTTGACAGTTGTAACCATGGAATTAAAGACAACATATTAGGACATTTTTTAAAATCGTAAATTTCTAACATTTTTGATAGATGATGTTAAAGATAAAAAAATAAATGTCTGAAGGGCTTATCATTTCGAACAATTTTCATCCATGTTGTTAAACATAAAATATCTTGACTCTAAACAACCCCAAAATTGTAATTATTGTCAGCGATAACATTAAAGATAAAATTTGGTAGTGCATAAAAACCTTAATGACAAGTTGTAAATCTAAAGTTTTTCAATCTTAAGTTTTCAACATACTTGAACAATGAAATTATGGAGAAATTATAAGAAACAATTTAAAAAAATGAAAGTAAATGAAAAAATTATCATTGAATAGAAACAAGTAAGAGTAATTTTAATTTTAAAGGATAAAAAATTATCTTTTTTCAAATCTTAGCATAAGACAAATTTAAATGTAATTTCAACCAAAACCTAAAAATCAAACATCAAAACAAAGTGTTCCCTTTCAATGATGCATATAATTATTAAAAATTTTAAAATTATCTTATACCAAATGGTAACAATACATAATATCATGGTAATATCATTGCATAATCTAAAAATTCAACATTAGTTTCTATTTTCTATTTTACTTATAATTAAAATATCAACATTGGTACATTGAATATAACATAAATTATTTGTGTAATTCATTGTTGCATTGTCGATATTCTAAAGAGATGAATTCTTCATAATTAAAACACATAATCCAACAAACATAGAAATGTCTCATAACTTCATGAAAAATGAGATGGAAGTCAAAAATTTTATTTCAAGTTACCATGCAAACATCAATTACATAAAAGTGTCTTAGATAGTTATTCAAAATCAACCATAGGTTCTGGCACACCATCATAACCTACATCTTCAGATGAATGGCTCGATGCAGATGAAGATGATCCATATTCTTCTCTTTCATCAACTGGTGCTCCATTTGAGTCAACATGCATGCCCACCATTTCAGAGTTCAAAAGTCTTGTAGATCTATGTCTACATTCTGCAGAGTCCCATCTCAACAGTAATTGTTCTGGTAGCAATTTCTTCAAAATATTTATGGTCTGCAACCAAAGAGTTCCTCTCTTTGTCAAATTGAATTCATACACAAGTATGTCAACATCCTCCAATTTTAAGACATCTGTGCAGCGACGATTTATATTTGTGCCCTTTCTTTTTCTCTTTCTGCCAATTCTTTTTTCCACTAACATCTCTGGCTTGTACACACCATTGAAAGGGTGGGTACTTGTGGCATACCAATGTACATCAACAGTTGTAATCTCTTCATTTTCATTAATGACCTTTATAACCTTGGCAATCCAAAATGGATAGCCAAGTGGATCTTCATTTGCTAACACAGCTATCATGCAACCCTCCTTAAGATCCTGCACAGAACCCCTGTAAAGTTCTTCCATGGCTTCACGTTGTGCACGTGATCTTCTAGAACTAATATAGATTTCTCTTTCCTCTACCTGTGGGGAATTAATAATAGCTTGAGGCTGTTGTTGTTCAACATTGTGTGTTTCCTAATGTTCATGTTCATCTGGCATATTTTGTGGCAAAAAAAAAGGAGTCTTCAAAAGCGTATCCCCATTTATTGATCTTGAAATCATATCACTTTGATTACTGAAAAAAGACTCCCACCAAACTGAATCAGCAACATCGAAGTACTCATATGTATTTCTAATACATCTTTTAATTTCCTCTGGACATTTAGAATAATTTATGTCTCTCTTCTGCCTTCGTGCATTATGGAGTTCAGCAACTGACTATAATAACAATATCTTTGATGAAAATATTGGACGCTCTGGAATGAACTTCAAAAATGCTAAACCTGATGATGGTCCCCATTCTTCAACAGTTGAATACTTCTTGCCCCATATAAGTGTTATCTCATCAATTTTTTTGATACAAAATTGATGCTGGAAGCTAATGTCGTTAAGTTGTTCAATGCATTTCTCCTCACCATGCGATCCAAAAATAAACCTTCGCATGTCAATAGTTTCTTCCAACATATGAAAAACAGGCTCTGGAATGTGCGATTTCTTAATACATTCAATTAATGATGGCAGGCTCCCAACACCTTTCCTCCTCAATGTTACTGAAAAACGACTGAAAATTTGATCAATATGATCATGAGTATGCCCAACAAGAAGGAAACCAACCTTTATCTTTTTAAAAATCCCCAATTCAACGAGCATGTTTAGATACCCAAAAAGAACTTGATTTTTACTCTCACGACTTGTGTTGTCTAATTGTAAATACAAAACTTCAGGAAGAATCCCAGACCAATGAGTAACCACATCATGGATTATAGTTATGGTCATATTTGCATCATTGTGAATATTTGGAGTTGTGAAGAAAACTCTTGGATACATCTTCTCATTAAATACCGTACAACCAACCAAGTGAAACTGAATGAAATTTTCCTCCTCTAATTTTTTTGGCGTGCGGAAAAAATGTGGAAGAAGTGTTTTCTTTTGGTCCATACCATCAATTATCAATCCCAGATATTTATTTGGATGATCATAACACTTCTTTCGATGTTTATACAACTTTTTCCTTTCACTTGTTTGCTGATTGCGATGGTATTGAAGTTCTTTGACAACGGAATCTGTACATAAAATAAAAGAAACATATGAATAAATATATTTTCATAGTTGATAAGTATTAAATTTTAAAAAACAATGTTTTGAACACATACCTCTTTCTGCCCCTTGACATTTATCTCTTTTTGCTTTAAGAGAAGCACATGTGCTGAAAATCCCCATCCTTGTCTTCTTAGGAATACGAACATTGTTGAATTCAATTTTCCATATCCTTGTAAAATAAGAATATGTAATAAAATTACCAATTCCTTCAACAGCGTCTGCATAATCTTTGTATAACATGAATATTTCTCATCTCGAGAAATTATCTGGAATAGGTATTGTGTCTTTATTTGGCATACACTCTCCATGATTTGAAAAGAATTCTTTCATCCATGTCTTAGTAGTATTTGAAAACAGCCTCACCTCCCGTTTATAACATGCTTCTGAATAATATGTGGGATCCCTTTCCAATCTATCTTGGATTCTTGACAAACGACAATTACCAATTAAATGCAACATTTTGAACTCCTTTCTGCAAAGCAATACATTCCCAATATGATAATCATAACCTGCTACTGTAGATTGCATGCAACCCACTAAATATGAATTTTGCATGCTTTTATTCATTGACATATATGTTTTCCTTTTCTCCAAAACAAAGTCGAAATCCATATTTTTCAAGCAATCCCTTCGACAACATTCACTTGAAATCAAATGAACGACATAACTTCTTTTTGTGAGATATTTTGTCCTCGCCCTTGTATAACTGGAATGCTTTGGATTGATATGAAAATGTATACTCCTACTCCTAGTTGCAATATTTGCTTGCAACGGCTTCATCATTCCATCATCCTTTGTAAAAGTAGTTTCATCACCATTAGGAGGAATATTATCCCCACTATCATCATCCTCAACATAGTTAAGAAATTCATCAACATCATTGCCTGGAAAATTTTCTTTACCATCATCAATTGAAGAAAACATTTCACAAGAATCATCGGCACTTTTGTAACCTCGACTCAAAAGAAATTCTTCACCATATTGACCCATGCTTTCAAATTCTTCCCTGGGAGGATTCGATTCTTCATCACCATGATTGTCTTTGAAATGGTCACTTGGAGAAAATGCAATATTCAGATCCGTGCCTCTAAAATTATCATTTGCAAGAAACTCTTCATCCTCCCCTTCCTCAATGGTGCTCTCATAATCCTTGGGATTAGGCATAAGTGGAAGCTTTGAATTTGTATTCACTAGAATTTCTTCATCCTGCCCCTCCCCTTCCTCACTGAAGCTCTCATAATCCTTAGGATTAGGAATAAGTGAATGTCTTGAATCTATATTTATTGGAAATTCTTCATCCCCCCCCTTCATCAGTGGTTAAATTATAATTGTTATGATTAGGATGAAGTGAAAATTTTAGCTTTGAAAATTCATCCCCGTCTTCATCAGTGGTGCTGGCATAATCCTTAGGATTAGGATGAAGTGGATATTTTGACGCTGCAAATTCTTCATTCCCCTCTTCCTCAGTGGTGCTGACATAATCTTTAGGATTAGGACAAAGTGCATATTTTGACTCTGCAAATTCTTCATTCCCCTCTTCATCTGTGGTGCTGACATAATCCTTAGGATTAAGACGAAGTGGAAATTTTGACTCTGAAATTTTTTCGTCCCCCTCTTCATCAGTGGTGCTTGCATAATCCTTAGAATTAGGACGGAGTGGATATTTTGACGCTGTAAATTTTTCATTTCCCTCTTCATCAGTGGTGCTGGCATAATCCTTAGGATTGGGACAAAGTGGATGTTTTGACTCTGAAACATTATCATTCCCCTCTTCATCAGTGGTGCTCGCATAATCCTTACGATTAGGACGAATTTGATATTTTGACTCTGGAAATTTTACATCCCCCTTTTCATCAGTGGTGTTGGCATACTCCTCAGGATTAGGATAGAGTGGATATTTTGACTCTACAGATTCTTCATTCCCCTCTTCATTTGTTGTTCTCGCATAATCCTTAGGATTAAGCTGAAGTGGATATTCTTCATCTCCCTCTTCATCAATGGTGTCCTCATAATCCTTGGGATTAGGATGAAGTGAAACTTTTGACTCTGGAAATTCTTCATCATGCCCTTCATCACTGTTGCTTTCATAATCCTTAGGATTAAGAGTAAGTGGTATAAATGGCGCTCGATTTACAGAAATTTCATTTTGCTGCGCCTCATCAATTTTTTTCTCATCATCTTTAGGATTACGACTAAGTCAGTTTTTGACTCTCTATTCATGGTGAACGAACTCCCGTTATATTCATCACTCTGAATAGAGTTGTTGCGTGACGAAGATGTTGATGTTGTACAAAGAAAAACTTCGCTATCAGAAGAAACCATGGCTTTCAACAAGAATAGGTTGAATGATACAAATTCCTCTCCCACTTACAATATATAGCTTAAAGACTGAAAATTTCCCTCCAAAAAAATTCGCGAAAAAATTTCTCTCCAAAATTTCCCCCCCAAAAAATTTCGCGAAAAAAATTTCCCTCCAAAATTTTCATTTCAAATATTTGGTACAAATATTAGTCAAAAAATGTATTTAACATTTTTTTAATAAACTATTTGTGTTGAAATATTTTACCGATATTTATATTCAAATTATCCACAAAATATTTCTATCATGGATGCCTTCCAAACTAAAATAATGTTTTTATTTCAATGCTTTAACATTGACTAGATGTAAGTATTAACTATAATATTACTATAATATCTACATGCAAATATTAACTATTTTAACTATAATGACTACATGTAAATATTTTAAATTTTAAATTTTAAACTTACGTTATATTCATCTAAAATATATTTCAAAATTTACTAATAAACTGTTAGTCTTCAAATATTTCACCATATTTTCTATTCAAAATATCCACAAAATATTCCTTTCATGCATGCCTTCAAAACTAAAATAATTTTCTTATTTGAATGGTTTAAGATTGACTACATGTAAATATTTACAAAAATAACATGTAAATATTAACTATTTAAACTATAATATTAACTATAATTAACTA
Source organism: Pinus albicaulis (assembly GCA_034641835.2). NCBI lineage: Eukaryota > Viridiplantae > Streptophyta > Pinopsida > Pinales > Pinaceae > Pinus > Pinus albicaulis. The sequence goes on from CM076582.1 coordinate 526,088,674, forward strand.
CATGTAAATATTTTAGATTTTAAAATTTAATCCCATGATTTTAAACATTGAGTACGTGTAAATATTAACTATGATAACTAAATGCAAATATTAACTATTTTATTTATAATATTAACTATAATTAACTACATGTAAGTATTTCTTATTTTAATTTTTAATTTGAGATTACATTTGAATTATTCAACATTCAGTACATATAAATATTAAATAAAATATTAACTATGATAATTACATGCAAATATTAAGTATTTTAACTATAGTATGAACTATAATAAACTAAATGTAAATATTTTAAATTCGAAATTTTAATCCCACATTCGTTAAACAGTAAACCAATCAGACAATATTTGCTATATAATAAGAATGATTGTTTCCATTCATCACATCACATCAAGTTTTCTGGTATTTGTTAGAGCAAATTTCTGGAGGTGTTGCGTTGGCATTGGTAACTTCGTGGAGGCATTGGAGGCATTGTGTTGCTATTGGTAGTTTTGTGGAGGTGTTGCATTGGCATTGGTAACTTCGTGAAGGCATTGCATTGGCATTGGAGGCGTTGTGTTGCTATTCGTAATTTTGTGGAGGCGTTGTGTTGGCATTGGTGACAGCAGTTTTTTGCATTTCAAAGGTTAGTTTTCCTTCTATTCTGTCAATTTAAAGACGATTTTGGGGAAAATCTGTTTTTCTATAGTTTTTTGTGTCCAAAAACTACTTTTTTAAGGTTTTTAGGTTCAAAAACCATAATTTTTTTATATTTTTTTAGTGAAGAAAATGCAAAAAGAACTAAATTTTTTAGGGTTTTAAGGACAAAAATTTAGAAATTTTTTTCTTTTTTAAGACTTATAGGTTCATCTAGACAGAAAAATCCATAAAACGACCATGCACATAAAAAAAAATAGTAATATTATAACATTTTTTATTCGTTTTTTTTATCATAAATATATCAGTGGTTTCATTATTTAAAATGTTTTTTTTTTTTTTTTACTGGAGAATTTTTTGATTTTATATTCTAATTTTTTAATTTTTTTTTAATTTTAAATCTTAGTTTTATTCTTTTTAATTTTAAATCTTCAATTTTTTTTTTCTTTATTGTTTTGTTATATATCATTTTTATTTTATTTTTTTAATTGTATTGTTATATATAATTTATTTATTTATTTATTTATTGTACTGTTATATTAAAACAAATGTTTTATTTATTTATTTATTATATTGTATTGTTTTTTTCTTTTAATTATATAATGTTTAAAAACAAAACATAATTGTTATTTAATAAATTGTTTTTTTTTTTTATATATTTGTTATATTTTCATATTTTTAACAATTTTTTTTATTAAATAATGTTTTAATAATTATTTATTAATTATATTATATCGAAAAAAAATTTAAAAAAAAAAATTAAAATAATAATAATAATTAAAAAAAAAAATTGCATGTGTCGTAGTCGTAGAGCGTGCCCCACGGGCGCGCTCTACGGCTACGACACATGCAATTTTTTTTTATTTTTTATTTTTTTTAATTTGTTTTAATAAAACAATTTTTAATTTTTGTTTTTTTAAATTTGTTTTTTTGTTTTTAATAAAACAATTAAAAATTAATAAAAACATTGTTATATAATAATTGTTAAAAATATCAAAATATAACCAAAAATAAAAAATAAAAAAAAATAACAATTATGTTTTGTTTTTAAACATTATATAATTAAAGAAAAAAACAATACAATATAATAAATAAAAACTTTGTTAAAAAAAAAAAAAAACTATATAACAATACAATTAAAAAAATAAAAATAAATATAATATTATAACATTTGTTTTTAACATTTAAATATTTAAATTTTTATTTTTATTTTTATTTTTAAATTTAAGTATTAAAACAACATTATAAAAAATTTAATTTTTTATTTAATTTTGTTTAATTGCTTTTATTTTATTTTGCTTATTTTTATTTAATTACTATGTAATGTGAAATAGAAATTTGTATTTTTCAAATATATTAAAAGATTATATAAATTTATAAACTTTTATATTAATTTTTTATAATTTTAAGTTTATACTTTTTTATTTAATTGCTATGTAAAGTAAAATAAATTTTTCTTTTATTTTATTTTGTTTATTTTTATTCATTTGCTATGTAATGTAAAATTAAATTTTAAAATTTTAAAATATATTAAAAGACTATAAGTTTTTTTAATAAAATCATTGCCTTAAAAAAAATTAATTAATTTTAACATTTGTTATAAATAGTTAGTAATTTTTTTGTTTTTTGTTTTAAATATTAAACAAAAACTAAAGTTTGAAAATAATAGTTTATTTTTTAAAAATTGTTTTATACAATTTAAACACATTTTTAAATTTTTTATAAAATGTATTCAAAACATATTATATATATATATATATATATATATACATATGATTTATAATATTTTGTTTTTAAATGAAAATTTTTATAGTTAATTTTACTGCTTTAATTTCAAGCTATTTAGTTTTAGAAATAAATTTTGTTTATTAAATTTATTTTATCCGCATTATTTTTTCATTAACTAATATATATATATATATATATATATATATATATATATATATATATATTAGGAAAATGGCATCAAAAAAATTTTTTGTGAATGTTTTTGCACCTAGGGCAGCAGCTCCCAAATCTATAGCTGCAGCTCGACGCACTATGGATACAACTCCCAAATCTAAAGTTGCAGTTGGATGCACTATGGACACTGTTGGACGCAATAAGGACATTGTTACACACACTAATAAAAGTCAAGCAAGTGGGGCACTAGGTTCATTAAAGCTTATTTCTGATTGGAAAAACACCGATGAAATAGATAAAACTGATTTCTCATGGTATCTTGAGGACAATGAAATGGAGGCTGATATACACATCTATCTGATTTGTGGTATGATTGACTTAAATGAGCCATATGATGTGATGGGCAGAGTACGAGACACATTTATGGTCCTGAATACAAACACTATTTATGTTCTTGCAAGGAAGGCTCAGAAACGTGAGAAGGTTAGATATCGTCTATCAATCGTCAGGTATGACACAAATGAAATATCTTCAAAATTTTCTGAAGAAATATCAAGCAACATTGCAAATAACATTGTAAGTATGCTTATTTTTATTTCCTCTATGAATTATTGTAAGGATGATTCAATTTTTTATAAATTATTGATCATTGACATGTTTTATTTTGTTTCATAGGATTTTGTTCCGAGTCTTTCAAATATGTTTTAATGTATTTATATGTTGGTGCCAAATGTTATGGATGTTATCAACACTTTCCACAAAGACAAAGCAGAGGAAAGGAGATTGAAGTAAAGAGCAATAGCTCATGACACTGCAATAGTACAAAGAGGGGATCAACCAAGAGTCACTAAGGTGGGTCAATCTAGTAAACTTAAGCATGTTTCTTTTGAAGGTGTCGAACATGAAACATAAAATTATGATAGAATTAGGGAGGAGGAGAAAACAGATCAGACACCAAAAAGAAAAATCACCAAAGATGTCTCTCTTTTACCTCATGAAGGAGAGCTTGTTTATAAAAAACCTGACATGTTATCCAATAAGACTAGGAAATCAAATATTGGTGAACCTATAAAGGTCATGAGTAGCAGTGAAGAACAAACTGAAAGCTCTCACGGAAGCAGAGAAATCATAACACCAGGTGCTGAGTTAGAGGATGGCATTATTAAAACAAAACAAAATGCTATTCAACAAGAGTTGAGGAAGAATAAATTAATTCTTGGTGGCCAAACATTTGAGCTTAATGTTAAACCAATTTTATAGCCTAGATGAAGGACAATCTCAATATTAAATTAGAAAGGCCCATCACCTACATGTATATAACTTGAAAACATTGTTCAGGTTCAATCCATATGTGCATGTGGTGGATTATGTGGTTCTTGTCGATCCACGTCAGGTTTCCAACAAACAAGCATTTGACAAGACAAAATGTTTTGATTATAAATATTATGTAATTGGAGGGAACCATTCAATAGAGGCTAAGAGACAATTGATTGCAGAATATCCCAATAACTATTTTTTTCAAATAGTGAAATGCATCATTTACGCTGGCTTAACAGAAATAGAATCAAAGTTATTGGCATGGGATCATAATGCAGATAATGAATACAGAATGAAAATGACTTTCATCCAAAGGGTCAGATTTATTCATAATGAATTCATAGAAAAATATGGTGGGGATAAGATACAATTTAGTATAGCATTTCGAAAGGAATGTTTAATGGAAACAGGTTATCAAATTGATGAAAAAAAAACAAAAGATGGAAAATTGAATACAAATTTCTTCAGAGGCACAGATAACATTTTTTAGTTGGCATTTAGAACTGGAGAGGTATGGGATTTGATTGATGAGATTTTTTATCAGTGGGAGAATATTTCCATAAAAAATCAAAAGGTTAGAAAGAGTAAACCCATAATATGTACCAACAGTAAGGCGGGTCCTGAAATGAAGCAGCTTCTAGAGGATATGACTATCACACCTTGGAGAACAATGCAAGGTGTGAAGGATGATAAATTAGTCAAATCAATATTAGCCCGTGTGAAGTCAGGTGAATTATCAATGGAAGAAATGTGTGTAGAATTTCAAAAGTAAGTTTCTTGAATTATTTCTTATTTTTCTTTCATTATAATTTTATTTTAAATAAAACATAATGATGTTGGTAGAATTTGTTATACATGTCAGTATATTAACGCTTTTAACTTGATTTATTCAGTCAGAAAATTTTTATGAAAATACAAGAACACATGGTTAAAATGTTGAATGAAGATAGTTGGGATGATGTTGTATGCAACTACCCAGAAGCAAGTTCTACATCAACACTAAAAGAGTTTTATATTGCATTCAATAAGGTATGTTGATTTATAAATTCATTTTATTCATATTTAAAATATTTTTATTTTATTACTTATATATATGTGTGTGTGTGTGTGTGTGTGTGTGTGTGTCATTAAAGATGTCGAAGAAGGATGGAAATGGAGTGCCAGATACTTTCAAAACCTTTATTGAAAAAATTAAGATGGAGAACATAAGAAGGAAGCGTCTTATGAATGTTGAACTTGATCCTAATCTTAATCATTACATTTGGAATGGGCTCGACAGTGTCCAATATCAAATAATACAAGGTGATTGTGAAGAAATTGCATCACTAATACCTAAAGGGGAATATGGCCTAGTTATTGCAGATATTCCTCATGGTTCAATTTCCTAGACATTGAATATGATAGAGAACCATATACTTATCAAGCTTTTAGTAAAGTGGTTACGGGTTTTCAAGAAGTGGCAACATCACCACTTTGGCGATTTGTGACATTTAATTCAGACACACAGTTTCCAATGTTATTAACAAGCTTCAAGGGTGAAGCAAACTCAAGGATGCAACTTACATGGTAAGACTTTGAAATTGTATGTTTGATTCCTCCTAAAAAAATTTATTCACGTAAAATTTAATTGAGCTTTTACTATGTTATGTTACAGGCAAAAGTCAAATATTGTTTCTTCCGAAGATCAACCTATTATAAATGATTGTGAGTTCATCCATGTTGAATGTTGGACAAAAGACAATAGCTATAAGCATATTATTATGAATCGAGTAGATTGGAAGAGTCATAGTCAAGTATTGGTTTATGATGCAGCTGTAAGAAAACTAACATATGAGGATAAAGATGCAAAAGGAGATATGGTTAACATTTATCAGAAACCACAAGCATTGATTAACTATCTTATAGATCTATGTTCAAATGAAGGAGAATGGGTTTTGGATTTATTCTCAGGTTCAGGTAAGTTTTATTATACAAATTTAAATTTAAATATTATCTTTTTTACTTTTTATGTCTCCATTACTAATTTTCTTACTTTTTTTTTGTGCTTGATGATTAGGTAAAACACTAGCATGTTGCCTACTAAAAGGAAGAAATTGCATTGCCATTGAGAAAGACCTAGTTCAATGAAAATTTATTCAACAAAGAATTAACGCTCTTAAATTCCTTTCAGATACGAAGCAAGAAGTTGGTTTGAGGAAAGGAGATTTTAATGAATCATGTGTGGCAAAAAAAGCAAAGGAACCTCAACCACCATTATATGAAATGATTGGAAAGGGACACTTTGGAAGATTCGCTGACATGAACGATCCATTAGAAGACGACAATGATCAAAATGAAGAAGAAAATGTTGCAGAAGAAGCCATCAATGTTGTTCTAGATGATGTTGAAGATGTATTAGTTGATATTGTTGATGATGTTTAAGTTATGCTTGCAAACAAAGCTTATTTTTGAGAACTGTTAATAAGTTTTACTTGAAATGTTTAGACTTTGATATTTTATGAGAACAACCCTTATTTTTTGCAAAAAACATGTGATTGCTATTATTTTTTGACATAAAATTCAATAAAAATGTTATTTTCTTAAGTTTTTTTTGTTAAGATTCTCCAAAAAAATTAGTTTATTTAACATGTTTTTTCCAACAAAAAGTCTGTAAAAGTGTATTTTTTGCATTGTATTTATATTGAAAAATTGTATTTTTTTGTCATATGGTTCAAAATATTGGTTTTTTAGCGACAATTATTTGATGTGCATTGAAAAATTATTTAACAATACATAAACATGTAGAAAATATAAACTTTAGAATATTGACCCTTTTTCCATCATTTATCTATGTGAAAAAGTGAAGATATCATTACAAGTTTTTATTTAAAAAAATATATATATATATATTTTTAAATTTTTAAAACACAAGTACATAAATGCACTTAAAAATAAACATCTCACGGAAGAAGACATTAGAAAATCTATAGTGTCAAAATAAATCCTATAAAAAAACATTGGTGATGATACACCACCACTATTAAAAATCGACATAAAAAACATCACATAAAATTTAAAAAAAAAAAAATGAAAAAAACTTAAAGTGCCAGAAACATGCTCAAAATTTTTTTCCTTGATTCTACATCGCCACTTTTTCAAAATCAGGTGTTTTTCTTGATACTTCAAAAAGTAGGTAACAATGAGGTTACCTATTTCATCGGTAACAGTGTTCACCGTGTTGAAGTCTCAAAAATCATCAAGATTTCTCATGCATCAGCTGTGTTGACAGACCCCTTTCCAAATCCAGACACAAATTTGGTTGCTACGGATCCAGCTCCTAGTTCCCAAGTGTTAATGTTATCCACCACAAAACCTTCACAAGATATTTTGGTGTCGACGTGGAATAAAGACTATGGTAGTCCGGCCACTGATCAACCTACTACCTAGACAACGAATCCATCTAATGAATCAGTACCACCTACTGTTAATCCTGAATTGACATTTAAACCACTGAAGGGAGTAATTCATAAATCGAAATATAATCCTCAAGCAAGAGTTGCTCAAAATTATAATATAGTTGAAGATTTGGCTCAATCCCCTTCAACCATGTTTGCTCTTAAGGTATTACAAAATTGTCCCTCCCAGAAGTAGGCTTTATTGTCGGCCATTGGTGGAATTGATCCGACTGATTCTAATCTTGTCGTCTTTAATCATATGGGCTATGTGCTGCAATTACCAGCAGAATTGGCATTCTCCATACAAGTAAATGTTCTCAATCACCTTGTTCATTGCACTATTATTAATGAGGGAGCATCTACGTGCATTATGTCTCTAAAATGTTGGAAGTCACTTGGCTCACCGCGATTATCACAATCATCAACGACGTTGAAGGCTTTTGATGGAAGAACATATAAACCTTGTGGTATTATTAATAACCTACATGTTGAATTAGGGGGCAAAATAGTAAGTATTGATGTCGAGGTTGTTGACGGACCCCTTGACTATAATATTTTACTCGGAAGACCATGGGTATATGCAATGACTGCCATTGTTTCTACATACTTTAGAATGATTTCCTTTCCACATAAAGGTACAATCAAAGTCATTAATCAATTATCCTTTTTTGCCTTCGCTTCACAGGTAACTGGAAGCATTCTGTTTGTTCACTTACCCCAACTAGAAATTCAGAACATTGGTGTAGGACTATTAAAGGATTCCACTCTTATGGGAACCTTTACATTACTACCGCCTGTGACGTCGGCAGAAATTGCAAGCATAGAGACTTGCTACATGATCTTTTCCACTCTATCTCGCTTAAGGGAGAGTATGGGTGATTCTAATATTTCTACGTTGGATGATGTTTTACCGCCCAGCCCTATTGAGATGGAATAGCAATCAATCTATTTGGCTTGGGCAGAAAATCCGAAATCAGCGTCGCCGAGTGTTTGGGTTGATCGTTCATTAGATTTTGGTACTACATCTGATCCATTTTCCTCAAAATTTTTGATAGATGAAAATATTTTGGAAGCTATGATGTCAGAAGGATAACCATGGGAAGATTATCATCATCGTTCCCATCTTCCTGATTATGAAGAAAATAATCTCAGTGAACTATATCACCCATCCATCAAAACTTTCTTTTCGAATTCTTTACCGATTAATGCTATTGACTTTGAGGGAAATTTATCTAATATCGAAGAAACGATTTCTATCGATATTTCGTCCAAACCTGGTGTTGTAGAAAATATTCATGTCAGTGTATCTTGTTCTCCATCAGAACTTGATTCATATCGCTCTCTTTTTCGTGAATTTCATGACGTATTCACTTGGTCTTACGAGGAAATGCTAGGCTTAGATACTAGTATAGTTGAACACACTATTAATATGTATCCTGGTGTCAAACCGGTGCGTCAACGGGTTCGTCCTGTTCATCCAAAGAAAGCCGCTGCCATCAAAGCAGAAGTTGAAAAACTTTTGTGTGCTGGTTTCATTTACCCCATTCTGTTAACTGAGTGGGTTTCCAATATCATTCCTGTTATGAAAAAACAAGGAACCATTAGAGTGTGCTTTGATTATTGGGATGTCAATTAGGCTTGTCCAAAAGACAATTGTCCTACTCCCTTTATTGACCAGATTATTGACGATTGTGCTAGATGAGAAATTTTTTCGTTCATGGATGGATTTTCCAGCTACAATCAAATCAATATCTACCCAGATGACCAATATAAGATAGCAGTCATCTGTCCCTAGGGCACATTCACATATAGGAAACTTCCGTTTGGTTTAAAGAATGTCGGGGAAAATTTTCAAAGAGCAATGGATTATGCTTTCAACGACATCAAGCACATTGTTCAACCATATCTAGATGATTTACCAGTGCATTCACGAAATCGGACTGATCACCCGATGCATTTGAGAGCCATTTTCTTACGTTGTCGACACTACAAGATAAGCCTCAATTCACACAAATCTGTGTTTTGTGTTGGTTCTGGTCGATTGCTTGGATTCGTAGTCTCAAAAGAAGGAATTCAAATAGACCCACTGAAGGTGCAGGGCATTCTCTATTTGCCTGCACCATCAAACTTACTTCAGATACAAAAAATTCAAGGAAAGGCTAACTTTCTGAGAAGGTTCATTCCAAACTACGCTGAAATGGCTAAAGGATTTACTCGATTATTGAAGAAGGGGGTTCCCTTCCATTGGGACCAAGTTGCGCAAGCGTCTTTTGATGCTGTCAAGGACCAGCTTGTCCGAGTGTCATTAATGTATCCTCCTAATTATCAAAATGATTATTTCCTATATATCGTCGCGGCTGAAACGACCATTGCTATGGTTTTGGTCCAAGTAGAAGATGGAATTGAACATCTGATCTATTATTTGAGTCGTAATATTAATGATACAGAAGTTAAGTACTCATACGTAGAAAAGATTGCCTTGGCAACTGTTCAAGCTGTCCAAAGATTTCTCCATTATATCCTACTTTGAAAAACAACAATAGTTTCAGATTGCAACCCCATGACTTACATCTTATCATGTCAATTGATTGGGGGAAAATATTCAAAATTGATTGTCATTTTGCAGGAATTTGATTTGTAATTCATAAAACCCAAGTCAAAGAAGTCTTTAGTTTTGGCTGAGCTTCTCTCTGACCTTCCCTCTGATAGTAATGCTACTACATCGGAACCATCTATTCCAGACGAGTCTCTGTTTCTGATCGGATCATCTGATCCCTGGTATGGAGATTTCATCATTTATCTCCAAACCCAAAAATTTTAACCCAATACCTCTTGCTCTGATCAGTGGCGTATTTGATACTAAGCCAAAGATTATCTGATCGTCGGCGATACACTTTATCGTCGTGGTGTCGATACCATTTTAAGGATATGCCTCACTCATGAGGAGGCCGAAAAAGTGTTAAATGATTGCCATGTTGGGGCTTGTGGTGGACATTTATCTGGATATGCTATCGCGCAGAAGATACTCTGCGTCAGTTAATTTTGGCCTACTATTTTTCGAGATTACATCCTTGCAGTCAGAAGTTTTCATGCATGCTAGATTTTTTATCGTAAAATCCACAAACTGCCAGCGCCAATGCATCCTGTTGTCTCTGCTGGACCATTTACAAAATGGGGTATTGACTTCATGACCTGTAACCCTCCTTCGTCCAGGGGGCATGGTTATATTATTGTCGCAGTCGACTATTTTACCAAATGGGCTGAAGCGATGCCTACATTCAACAACATAGGACAAACAACTGCATTGTTTTTCTTCACCCATGTTATTGCACGATTCGGGGTCCCACAGGCTATAGTTACGGATCATGGGAAGCATTTTCGCAACCATATGATGTCTGAATTGACTACCAAGTTAGGATTGTCACATGATAATTCTACTCCTTATTATCCACAACTGAATGGACAAGTTGAGGCTATTAAAAAAATTCTTAAACAAATGCTTCAACGAATGATAGGAGTCTGTAAAAGGAATTGGCACTTGATCCTGTACTCCGCCTTGTGGGCGTATCGAACCTCGGTAAGAAATGCAACCGGATTTACTCCTTTTCAATTGGTGTATGGTCCAGAAGCTATCTTACCAATCCAATGTGAAATATCATCGTTAAAACTCGCGATAGACTTGTTACTTGACACCTCAGAAGAAGAAGTGCATCTCCTTAACCTCATCCATCTAGATGAAACGCGTCATGAAGCCCAATTGGCCAATGAAGCGCATAAGAGACGTATAAAGGCGCAATACGACAAAAATGTCCAGCCTTGCATCTACTCAGAGGGCAACTTGGTCCTTCTTTATGATCAATAAGCTGATGTTATAGGTATAGGGAGATTCAAACCATTATGGCATGGCCCCTATATTGTCAAAATAGTTCTTGCTAAGGGTTCCTACGAGTTAATTGATTACGATGAAATTCCATTGGCACAGCCTAGAAATGGGTTGTATTTGAAACGTTACTATGCTTAATCATGAGCGTAGTAATTTTTTGTATTATATTGTTTATATGTTGTTGATTTGCATTCACTATCTTAATTTGTTTTTAGAGTTTTCTTGACGTTAGTAATCCAGTTTAAATTTCATCGCAGATGACTGAATCTTCGAAACCATTTATTGGATATGCTGATGGTGCTAGTCGTAGTATGCAGAATCTATCCTCTGCATCATGGGCCATTTTTCGCTCTGAATGGCAAGTTAGTGAGTTTTCAATGGATTTGTATCGGTAGATCGACGAACAATATCACTGAGTATAGCACGTTGATCGAACTTCCCTCTGATGCCATTTCATTTGGTATTAACTGCATAATCATAAGGTTAGACTCACAACTTGTGGTATTACAACTTACTTGTATTTATACTATTAGAAATCCAACACTTCTTAGATTGTTTCTAAGAGTTCGATTTTCGGAGAGACATTTTGATTTCATTCAATATCAACATATTTCCAAAAATTTGAACACTTTAACTGATTCATTAGCTAATCAAGTTTTAGATAGACATTTGCGACATAGGTAAAGAAAACATTCACATCATTGAATAGGATTGCACATTAAACATAGGAAAAACTTTGAAATCATATAGATATATAGTTATAGGAATTTTACAAAAATTTTGCCCAAGACAAATTGGTCATCTGACCTCAAAATGTATGCAAAATGTCACAAGTAAACTAGTGGTGCTCGTGGTAACATGCTATAGATCTAGCAATCCTATGGAGCAACCGCATCCAATGGTTAGGAACCCCAATAGTGTGTCGCTGCAGTCGCATGGGAAGCTCTTAGATCCGGCAAGCCGTAATCCCGAAGGTCAACCCCTCTATGTGCTGCTGAAGCTCAGCAAGAGTCTCAGCCATATCAAGGTCCCGAAGGACTAGTCTCCCGACAGCCCTCTCTGTTGGTACATCTTCTTCGCGCTTTGGTTCCTCTACTGGTTGAACACGACCAATATCTGCATTACATCAAATATTTAGTTTAGTCTTGGAAAGAAATCAAAACACAAAAAAATTGTATAAACCTTATAAAAATAAAAAAACACGGTCGAATCTTTCTTACCTATTACACCCCACTGAGCACCTTCTGGTAATACTAGATCTAGATCTCCTCGGAAGTCGACACTTGTGTATGCATACTCATCGATGATGATGATCTGTCGCTGGAACTAGGTGAAGAATGCAGTCGAGAACACAATGGTCGATTGGCCTACATGTCGACCCATGAGTTCTACCCATCTCTGCATTCGAGGATCTCTAGGACTAGATATATCCAATGTTACATGTTGTGGCTACATCAGTGGGATCCATTCCAAAGCGAAGGAGATAAAGATTGGACCATAACTGAAATTTTTCTTCCTCCCTCCCTTTGCTTTATTCAGTTGTTCCTTTATCTGAGATAGAACAACTTCAGACCAATTACAGACTGTTGGCTCTAAACACCCTAGCGCATACTACATATACGATCTGGTCGCTACATGTAGTGTAACGGTGCCAACAAGTTTAGCGATCGTGAAAAGGATGGTTCTCAAAGGAAAATCCCTGACATTCTCGATGTTTATTTTTCCATCTTTGCTAGGTTCTGAACCTGGATAGTAATACTGCATAACATAATCCCTCACTGTCTCTCCTCCAATGGTAGACCCTGTGAGAGAAATGGGTGAACCTCTCCTCGACAAACCTGTGAGAAAATACACATCCTCAGCTGTTATGGGAACCACTTTGTTCTTAATGTGAAATGCCTCTATCGCTGGATCCCATGCTCGAACTAAGAACTCCAAGAGTTCTATTTGTTGCCTCATTCCCGACAATTTGAAGTACTTAAGTAGTCCACAATCTCTTAAGGCTCTTACAGTACCTAGGTCATTCAAGGCAATCATATATTTTTCTTCATGTTCTCTTTCCCTCCATGTAATCATCATTATAATCCAATGGAAACCTGAAATACAACCATGAGATCCATTAGATTCCAATCACTACAAAAAATAAGGCAATTTTTGGAAACAGCATGAAAATTAAAAACTTGAATTGTACCCAACGCACTCCCTGAGCTGAGATAGTGCATTGCACATGCAGGTACCTTTCACTGTACCTGCTCTGCAACGTAGGTTTCAACATTCAGGGGTGCGTTACCCTCATTTTGGGCAGAATTTACCCTAAGGGCCTCAAAACCCTAAAAAATTGCAAAGAATGGAAAGGAAATGAATACTGAAGGAAAGAGGAGGTTCATGGCACTAACCTGGATCAAACGGCGACGAAATCCATCCACAGAAACGACCGCAATCAACGACTGAAGTTCGGGGGAAAAATTAGGTTCATAGCTCCAAAATGCAAATGGTAACTATGGAATGGTACAAATGAATAGTGAAACTACTTTTTATAGTCATTTAATTGTTTGCAAGTTAAATTTATTGCTATGAATATAGTTTTATTATGTTTTTATCATGAAACAGGTATTTTTAATCCATTTGATGTCGTTTTGAACAGGAAATACAACTGATGAACAGATTAGTTGTGCAAATTTATTCAAAGAATGACTTGACCACAAAGCATACTTTTTTTCCTTATTTTTCAAGCTTTGTTAAAAATAGAAAAGGATTTGAAGCGCACTTTATCTCTTTTTCGAGCTTCGATAACAGTGAAAAAGGAACCCCTGGAGTCTTCTTTCAACTTTTTTCAGACTCTGATAATGTGAAAAGATTTCCAAGCACTTGTCTTTTCGAGCTCGTTAAAGTAAATGAATTGATATCTACTTAGTATAATTTTAACCCTTTTCCGGACTTAGATGGATTATTTACAAAAAAGGAATACCTTGGTTAAACATGACCAAAGAGGTTCTCTCAAATATTATTTTACACTTTTTCAGATCTAAGTGACAAATTTATGAAAAAGTACTTATGGAATTCTCTTTCGTCCTCTTTTTCAAACTCTCTAAATATGAAAAAGGACTAGGCTATCACTGTCGTTAAGCTCGTTAAAACATAAAATAGTGATGGGCTTGTCGATCATGGCAAGAATCAAGTTTCATTCATCGCTAGACTCGTTAAATTATTAAATAGCGATACATTATTCGCCCAAAGGGTTGAATTATAGATCAAGCAAATGTTATCCTCCTCAAGCTTGTTAAAAAATAAAGAGGTACTAGTCGATAAATGACCAGGGAAAATTTAGGAAAAGTAAGCAAAGTTTCTTTTTTGTAGCAAGTTGCTCTTGAACATGACACTTCTTTCACTCCATGTCTATGACTGTTTGGATTGGGTAATCATCTTGACGGTTCATTCACACCTATGGTTCATCATACCTTCACTTCGGTTTTGGGTCAATGTTGCCAACTTATCACAGTGTCGCCGACATGTTCAAGAGAGGTCATCCAGTGATTAAAAACTCATCTGTCTGCAATACTCATAAACCTTCATTTTCATGACCGTCATCCCTAAAAATTGCTATAACAAGTCATACCCTTGTCTCCAAAATCAGTAACTCTTGTTTTGCAATAAGGTGACTTCCTGTCGACGACAAATCAATATCCAGGAAGTTCACTTAGAAACATCAGATTCCAGTACCATGAGGCTTGTTACAGCATTGACAAGATCCTCGCTTATGGACCTTTGACCGAAATATTTTGTTTGGCGTTCGACATCAAATCATCTATTCACGCCTTACGAAATGTACCGTAGTACCTTGAGAGCCATTGACATTAATGGTGGTTCTCTCACGTTTGTTAACAACTCACATCATTGGCTGGTAATCAAACGATGTCTTTCCATGTTCGACGACAAATCATATATTCACATGGCTAGACTTGTACCCAAATGATTGAGTGAACGAGATAAGAAGACCCCGGATCTAGTTTCATCCATCCGGGCTACGATTTCAGGATTGTTGTAAACATCATCTGTACGGTGACTTTACATATAGATTTTCATCCAAACATGGGCCTATATTTGTAGGCATGTCTACATCTGGGCAACATTCCAATGTAGACGACTTTCTGAATTATGTACATGTTATTAGATTGTTTTATGTGCTAAACATGGGCATGCCTACCCTCAGCAATTATGATCAAAAGAGGATATATCATGATGTAATGTATTGTAAGATTGATGCAGGTGACCACTCCGCTTCGTTTCGAGACTCATCATAGTGTAAAGCATCTCAATCAAATGTTCTTATTATTTGGATCTCATGCTTTAGGGGGCAATTGTTATAGGTCAATTTGGGCACCATTCCCAATGACCTGGTTAACTGGGCATCATCTCTAGGACAAATGATCAAGGGTCTATCATTCCCTATCATTTCAATTGCTACATGCCCTAAGACAAGAAACAAGACAAATCAAGCAAGACTTTCATCAAGCAAAGGTTTCCATGGTTTGAAGCTTATTATATAGCATATGAGAGCTCACCAACACAGGCTCTAAGGGGCCTAAGTGCATTGCATATGCAGGTAGCCCCATGCAAGGCTACTCTGCAAAGCACTTCTCGACATTCATAGGTGTGTTGGTCACATTGGGAGAGAAATTCTCATTGTTCTGGAATCTCCACTTAGCCAGTTCCTTCTAGAAGAGTTCACATGTGTCAAGCTTCGGATCCAAGTGTCCATTTGACATCTACATGATTGGAAACATGTCTTGACTATTTTTGGAAAGTTATTGGTTGCAAAACAACCTAAAGTTCATCTATAAATTGAGCACAGATCTAAGTGCTTGAGAAGGAAGAATTTGAGTAAAGAAATGATGGAGGATTTTCAATTAAGAGCTAGATTTATGAAGCTGCTACTGGAGAGATTTATCATTAGGGGAATTTGAGGTCTAAAATGGGCCTCCTAAGAAAAATGTACAACAAAAATAAACTTTATAACAACCAATAGGATTCAAGATGCTGATGTCAACCATGGGGGATGATTCACCATTTTTTAAATAAAAGGGTAAAAATATTAAAAAATAATAAAATAATAAAACTACTTTTTCAACTCGTATTTTCAACTTATCTCCCAAAATTTTTACTCAAATTTTGAGTGGGAGTACTCGTTGGATGCGAAATTTAATTCCTCATCCAAGGAGTACCCATGTTACATACTTTCAATGAACTCTACTACACAAAAAATGAGAAATACATAAAAAAACATGATTGTAATCACGTTTTTTTATGTATTTCTCATTTTTCGTGTAGTAGGACCCATCGAAAGTATGCAACATGGGTACTCCTTGGGTGGGGAATTAAATTTCACATCCAACGAGTACTCCCGCTCGAAATTTGAGTAAAAACTTTGGGAGATAAGTTGAAAATATGAGTTGAAAAAATAGTTTTTCCATTTTTCCCTCTAAAATTTGATGATGTCATCAAATCTTATTTGATTTTTTCCACTATTATTTTATAATTTCCTTAGGAGGCCCATTTTAGACCTCAAAATTCCCCTAATGAATGTGATGAGGCTTGGGAACGTTGCTGGAAGGTCACTTCAAATCAGTCACTAGGTTGTAACCTCTCCTATCATCAATAAAGAGTACTGCTTATTTTTCCCTATATGCATCTGTATTGGCTTTGATTTTCCATATTGTAAGATCTTGGTTGATGTATATGGTTTATGATTTACTAATTTATCTAACCAGCTTGAATAGATATCTATATTAGTACATCTTTTGTTGTTTCGGTGTTCTTTCTTGCAGGAAGCATTCAGCTCACAAACTGCTTGAATTTGAAGCTGCAACAGAAGCGACAGAAGGATTCATTTGGAAGTGACTGAACAAGTAAGCCTCCAATCCTCTCTGTATATCTATTCTGAGTTAGGGGAAATAGTCGTATAGTCTTTCACCTGTTGTTCTAGACTAGCACCTGTCTAGGGAAGCGTGATTTATCTGTAATTCACAATTCTGGCCCAACAGATAGTAGGGGTTATGTTACAATGGAATTGTCAATCTCGCACTTGAAGCTTCCATAGCTCACTGATATAAGCTTTGACTCATATGGTTGTAATAAAACCGCTCTTATAATCCTTGGGTATTTGTCCAATGTAATAAACCAACCCTTGTACCATGTGAAGGAAAAGGTGGAGGATAAAACAGAGTAATACACAAACCAAATAAAAATAAATTTCCAAAACATACCATGATAATATCTGTATATGATTTTGATTTAAAAAAGACAATAATTTGCAAGAAAATGAAATAGAGGCTCATTCTTTTCAAACATTGTAAAGACAAGATATATACAGCTTTACCATGACTCTATTTTTTCACACACACTAAAACTATTGTTTTACACACATTCTCTAATAACTTCAAGCACACAATTAAAAACTTATATTTACAAATATGCATTGATGTTTGTATATGTAAATACATGGACCATTATTAAACTATTTAATAAAAGATAAAGTTGTATGCAATACCAACTCAGCACAGATGCATACCAAGTACACATTGTGCAGTTCTTTTCTTTTCTTTTTCTTTTTCTTTCTTTCTTTCTTTTTTTCTTTCTTTCTTTCTTTCTTTTTTTCAGAGGAGAAAAAACATTGTCTTTGATTAATGAAGAGAACAATACATTTGCATAAATATTGGACGTTCATGCATGCACAATTCAACATCTTGCATAGTTTTGGTGATATCTTAAACATAAAAATGAAAGGGGTGCCACACCGCACGATAAGTCTTAGTGAAGTTCATTGTTAATGAGTCACATAGGATATATACAAAGAACAGAGAAAACATATGATGCTGTAAACATAAGCAACAAGTCGAAAATATGACAGAGCAAAAACAACTAAGAAAAAACTGAAACTATGGCAGTGATAGAGTCACAGGAGCTCAATAAGCTAGGGCCTCGCCAATGTTGGATGTGTAGGAGCCTGAAAGGGATGTCCAAGCCTTTTTTTTATAATCTATCTGCATGCGTATTCACTTCCCTGTAGATGTGATGTAGAGGGGGTGAGTTCATACACTGTTGAAGATGTTGAATTATGTTTGTCCAGCTCAGCAGGCCTGGAGGCTGAACTGTTGAAATACCATTGATACCATCTATAACAGTCTTGGCATCGCCATATATGGAAATATTATGGATTTGAGAGTTGTAGGAGAACCAAAGTAGGCTCCACAGTGCAAGCAGTTCAACCTTTGTGCTGGTACCCATCCCCTCGTTCCAACAAATTTTGTAGTGTTCTCCCTGTTCTAACTTGATCCAGGCGCCGCAACCACAGTTTCCCTGTTGCTCAACTCCATCGAAGTAGCCAACATGGATGCTAACTGGGTGAGGGCATAGTCTATAGGACAGATCTGTGGGAGGAGAGGGAGGGTTCTCTTGTTTGTTTATCCAAGCCATGATGGAGTGAAAAACTTTGAGAGGTGTCACCTGGGTCCCTTAAAAAATGAGCTTATTCCTTGCCATCTAGACTTCCCAGAAGAGGAAAAAAGGCAAGGAGCTATATTTCTGGCCCAAATGTATCCACCTGCTGATGCATTGTACTATGCCAAATGTCATCGAGTTGTGATCATGCAATATGTTAGCAAACATAGTCCAAATCTCCAAAACAACAAAACAATTTAGAAAAAGATGAGAAACAGATTCAATATCTTGTTTGCAAATAACGCATATCCCAGGGCCCTGGAAGCCTCTCTTGGCCAAATTGTCCCAGGTGAGGACCCTATTTTTCCAAGTCAGCAAAGTGAAAATAATGGTCTTTAATGGGATATCTCTCTTCCAGAATCTTATGAAAAAAGGCTGATTGTCACACAATGGGGAGGAGGAGATCAAGGCGTTGTACAATGTTGAGACATTGATGGCTCCCTTCTTTGTTTTTCCAACCCAATATATATGGTCACTTGTGGGGTTGTGGTAGAGGCCAAATTTCTTTAAGACCATACTTACCTAATTCCATTGTGCACAGGTGGGTCCACAAAGTCCAAGTTGACGTGTGTCCTTCCAGATAGGGCACCCCTATTTCCAACATAATATGAACTAGGAAAGAAAAAAAAAATCCTTTCTGCACCAAAGCATGTCTGAGAAGCTGGGGGATTTGAAGATCTGGAGGGAGCTCTGAAATGCCATCAACTCTGAAAATGATGTTGTTTCCATTCCCGAACATCCAGAGGATCTTATCATGGAAAATTGAGGAGACATGTCTGAAGCTACGAGAAATAATGGAGTTCTCCGAACAGTAGGGGAGGCCCTGAAGAAAAAAAACTAAAGGCTGCAGTGGATATTGTACTTTTTCTCAAAGATAAGAGGCCATATTCCAAAAGGTAACTTAGTAATTGCACTCATTAAACATTCAACCATTCAGTCTTGAAACATGATTAAATCAATCTCTTTTAGAATGACTTTTAGGAATATCATTGATGCAATTAAGAGAGGATATGAAAGAAAAATGTAAAAGCATGTAAAACTAACTAAAAAAAACTAATGTATATTTGACTTTCTACAACATTCAATGTGAATTTTTACCCTCTTGAGATGCTACGTGAGAAGTCAATTATGCCTTAGTCTCTAAGTTCCTAGAAAGAAAATAACAGTGTGTAGAGTAAATTCAACCACTGTATGAATTAGACATTTAACCATTTAGCTTAGGATTATCATATTGAAATGGCTTTTGAAAACATCCATTGACTCAGTAAATTGACAATTCTGTTTTAAGGAAATGAATGACAAAACAATAAGGAAACTAGGTAACTGTGTAGTCTTATAACTTCAATCTTAATCCGATTTGAAAATAGAGTTATCTATCTTCATGAAATATCTTAGAAGAACAAGGCTGCACAATTGTGATTTAATGTTATGCTATTGACCAAAAAATGGAATGAACATTAACCTAATTAGAAACAGATTTTCTAAAAACAGAGTAATGGAAATTGAACTAAAAACAACAAATGAAAAACCTCCTCCTGTGCAGGGGCCCTCTGCAACTAATTTGACTGAACTGCTAGCTGATTAAGGATGCACTTAAACAATCATTAGCAACACGAACTTTGTATTATGATAAAATGAAGTCTGAATACAGAGTATAAGCAAAAAGCTTAAACTTAACACTTAAATTCTGAACCGTCTTCTCGGCCTTTTACAATCGATATTTAAAGGAAAGTACATAATTATTTGTGAGATAAACTTGCTAGAGGTGGCTAACTCGAATTAGACTTGCAATAGGACTGCTAGGCTCTTGATTTGATACGATAGAGAAAATCAAGAGTCTTGCTGCTTTTGGATAACGTACTTTGACCACACCTTTGACCATGATCTTAGGCTTGCTTTTCTGTCGATCTAGACCAAGTGAATATGATAGAATCCATGTAGAGATGATTCTAGAAATGCCCATGTGGCCCAATTCTTCATTTGACACCTGGAACTTTCCAAACCATGAGATTAGCTACAAAATCCATAGTTAGCTGTAGAACAGGCTGCATTTTGTAGCTAAATTGCAAAAAGCTATACAAATAGCGAGAGCATGAAAATATAATATGGCAATCATTTTAATGCATCCTTAAGACAAAACCTAGAATTTATCATTTATTGGGGTCTGTGATCTTATGAGCAAGTGAGGGAAAGAGGTGAGAAAAGTTGTTAAAGAGAGGGTAATTCTGAGGTTCAACATACCCCCACTGCAAAATCATTGCATGTCCTCATGCAATTTACCAAAATTGTGAGTTCTTCTTCCCTATTGTATTTGCTCAGACACTTCTGCTAGCACATTCAATTTCCTTCTTTTGTTCACCTTTGAAGTGACTGTCATCTTGGGCCTTCTCATAAGAAGCTTATACTTAAGGTTAATGACTGCTCTGTGTAGTAACTTGTTCTTTCTTTTCAATTTCCTTTTTTTCTTATACCACAGTCCTAGATGCAGAATGGTATTTTCATGAATTACCTTGTCCAACTTGATTTTCTACTTCAAGGCCTCATTCTCCTGTTTGATATGTATGTTCAATATCTCTAGTTCATAAATATCTTGCTTAAGAGCATCAACTAGAGGTTCTTGTGGAATGACAGAAGGTTCTAGGTTCATTGATGCATTTTTCTTCTCTAGTGATTCTACATAATCATATTTTTTTTTTTGAACTGGGTCTATGCCTGGAGATCTTCTATTATGGATACCTTCAAAGTGATGAATAGGAGAATTTTGAGGACTGTGTGTAGGAGAAATGTTAATAGGAGATGGTATTGGGGTTTCCTCATCTAAATTTATAAACTTCATACCTTTTGATAATTTTTTCTTCATAGACCCTTGGAGTCTAGAGCTCCTTCTCAATTTTGGAGGATTTTCATTCTCCTTATTTGTAACCATACTCCTCTTTCCTATCTTACCCTTTGTCTTGAGTTGCTTTATGATTTCTGCCAGTGCTTCAGAGATTATATTTTCCTCATTCTTCTGTAATGAGGGTTCATGTCTTTTTTCAACATTTATATCAGTCTTCTTTCTTCTGCTTCTTCTGACATTATCTTCCTTAAGTGACTCTGGTGGTTCTTGAAAATGATTTCTAATAAGGAAATCCTCCCAGTTATATCCTATGCTTTTCAAATGAAACTCATTCAGTATCTTTACCAACCCATGATGATGCATGGTGGTATCTATGAATTGTATTCTCTTTTGCACATTTGAGGCCATCATTTTTAAACTATTTAGCAGAAAGAAAGGAAGATTGATTTCATGATTTTCTAGGAAATTCATCAGTAAATGGATATGGTAGACATACATGCAACCAAACCTTCCTTCACAAGTGATAATTTTTTGTAAAACCAAGAGCATGTTTCTCCATTTGCTTTTAAGAGCTGAACTTGGGATACTTTTTCTAAAAACAGAGACATCCATACCTAGGTTTTTGAATATTACTTTCCATGATTCACTGTGGAACTCCTTATTTTTTAACCATATTTCACCATGCCTTGGAAGTTCTGTAGCCTCAACCATGAATGACTCAGTCACTGCAAACTTGATATCCCCAATTTCTACTTCGGTTCCATCGAAAGACAGAGCAAAATATTTTGTAATCTCCTTATGAAAACCATTGAATTTTTCTATGAACCTAAGTGTTAGTATGAATCTTGATTCGAAGTGTACGAAAAAAGACCACTTTAGCTACGCATAAATTACAGCCCTAACAACAGAAATGACTGCTAATATCTTCAGATCTGCAATTAGATGATCAAGACAAATGCTGCAAAAATCTAGATCTATGCATTAGAAGACATTAAATAGTAGAAAAATAAGATTTACTCCATAGATCCAATAGACAAGACAAGAATATATCCAATGAATATTTTTATTAATGGCACCTCAGAGGAAAACACAAGAGGGTGTTCCCTGCTCTCCTCAATGAGATGGGTTCTTGTGAGTTCTCGGCACTTCAGATTTAGAACTTCTCTCTCTTGATGGTGTAGAAAACCTAGACAAAAATGGAAAAGTATGGCTATGATTGTGGATCAATAGCCAGAACAAGTGTTGAGATCCAGAGTGATCTTTAGGCAACAAAAGGTTACAAATGAATGGGAAAACCCTTCTATTTATAACAAAATATTGAGTTAGTCTAGAGATTGGTGCATAATTAAAATATTATTAACCAAATCTAGATCCAAATTTTATGGAATAATTTATTATATTTGTTGGAGGGAAAATGAATTTGACTTGAGTCAAATCCCTTTACTTGTAAATAATAAATAAATAAATAAATGATTTATTTATCATTTTAAGGATGTGATTACTAAAGAGCTTGCCGGATTATGCTTGACAAGTGTTTCGTAAGACTGTGGATAATCCGACAAGCTCTTCAGTAAACAATAACCATGGGAACTTGAAAACCAAAAGGATGTGATTAAGTAATAATAAATAAATAAATGATTTATTTATCATTTTAAGGATATGGTTGAGTAATAATCAAATAAATAATGATTTATTTAATTATTTAAGGGTGACTTGGTCATATTTAACAAAGAATATTATTTGAATAAGATTTAAAAAATTGTTCTTAGAAAATAATAAGATTAATAATGATTTATCTAATTAATTTCCTTGTTTTGGGCTAAATATAACCAGAAATATTAATTAAACTACTATTTAACTAATTATTTCTTGTGGAAAATCAAAAAAATGTATATTTATTTAATATTTCCTTATGGGGCTTCCTGTTTAGACTATAAACAACTTAATAAAGGTGACTTACTAAGTTATTTTCATAGTGAAAGAAATTTTACTTGGAGTAAAATTCGTCTTACATGATGTACTTGGGTCCATCTAATGATAATAGGTTTAGATGACCAAAAAATGGTGTAACACTAAGCCATCCATCTTTCCGCAACAATTCTTTGATCTGTGGGTATCCTTCCATGTACTTTGCTCCCACCAGTTTGATCTGACAATTAGCCCCATCATTCTACTATGTAGAGTTCTTCAACCTTTAGAATTACCCTTTTGTTTTATGGAAATGAATTGGTTGCGGATCTGATGGAAGGTTATGGAGGGTTTGTATGAATAAATAGATGGTAGGGGTCTTGGAGAGACGTAGAAAAGTATGTCACGTCATAGATCATGACCGTTAGGAATCAACGAGGGAGTTAATGATGGACTGTTATGCAACTTAATACGGAGGATGTGGCTGATATGTAGTATGATGGAGATTGCAATAAAATCAAATGATGAGTTATCAAGGAAACATATGAATGTCCATATTATACATACTACATCTTTTAACTTTGCTATTAAAATATTTTTTTGCACTTTACCTTTTAGAACTTAACCTTTTCGTTTATTGTTTGCTTTGGTGTTGATCCTCAGGTACCCTTTTAGCATGTTGGTCTTCAAAAAATAATACTTCAATTCCTTGCAATAATCATGTGTTAGAAATGCTGAAGTGGTTGCAGAATCAAATTAGTTGTAGAATGGAATCAACTGCAGAACGTGATCAGCTGCAGAATGCAGTCAGCTGTAGAATGTGCTTAGCTGCAGAATGTGATCAGCTACAGAATGTACTTCTGTAAAAAGAATGAAGTATGGAACATGAATATGAAATAGAATCAGTGTGAAAATGGAAAATGAAATATGACTGTGAAATGGAATGAAAGTGGAATGAATTACGAAATGGAATGAAAGTGGAGTGAGATGGAATGAAACTGAAAAATGAAATGAAATTGCAGATTATGAACTGTAATGAATGTAGTTTTGTGTCACTACTTATTATAGAAAAGAAACTGGAAAATATAGAATGTCAGAAATATCTGATTTTCACCCTATATTTTCTGTATATGTATGCCAATCATTGATTGGTTTTCATACTTATACACTTATCTATATATATGAATGTAGGAAAAATAAAATCTAAGTTAGTGAAGAAGAAGGATTCTTCTTCACTAACTTCATATCAATGTTATCTTGGAAAATCTTAACAAACTCTTCTTTTGAAAGTGGTTTATGATATACTTTCAACCAATGAACATTCAAAAGAAGAGGTACCTTTTCTTCATCTATTGTCCTTATCTTCACTACTCCACTATCAAAGAATTTTTCAATTTCATATAGCCCAAGCCAATGAGTCTGAAACTTTCCTTGAAAATCTTTGAATTTTGAATCGAACAAAAGTGCCCAATCTCCTGCTTGAAACTTCTTCTCCTTGATATACTTATCATGCAATTTATCCCTTTGTTGCTGGACTATACTGGTTCTTTGAACTACATCTTGTTTGATTTCATCTAGCTCATTGATTTGCTCCAATCTATGTTTCTATGCTTCTGATAAATCAAGTCCCAATTGGACTGCCATTTGAAGGTTTGGATCTGAAACTCTATAAGGAATAGGACATGCTTTCCATAAACAAGTTCATAAGGAGTATGTCATGTTGTGTTTCTCCATGTAGTTCTGTAGGCCCATAAGGCTTCAGGAAGCCTTTCTGCCCAATTTCTTCTGTGTAGATGTACAATATTAGTGAGACTTCCTTCAATCACCTTATTGGTAGATTCAACTTGACCATTTTCTTGTGGATGATAAGGAGTAGACTTTATGTGCTTGTTCTTGTAATCTTCCACGAGCCTTTTCACCACCTTAGATGTAAAATGAGATCTCTAATATGTTACAATTTCTCTTGGAACACCAAAATGAGTGAAGATATCCTCAAAAATAAAATTAACTACAGATCCTTCATTAGCAAAAGGTAATGTTTTAGCCTCTACCCATTTAGTGACATAATTAGTGCATACCAAAATATACTTCTTTTGTTTAGATGGAGGATTGATAGGTCCAACAAAATCCAAGGCCCATTTTTCAAAGGTTCAATGAGTACTTGAGGTTGTAATGGCATTTCATTTGAAGGAGAAGGTTTTCCTACCCTTTGGCAACTGTCACACCTTTTGACATATCCTTTGGCATCTCTAAAGATGGATGGCCAATAATATCCTAAATGAAGGATTTTATAGGCTATCCACTTGTCAGCAAAATTTCCACCACAAGGTTCATCATGACATGCTTTAAGAATTTCAAGCATTTCATCTTCTCGAACACATCTTCTGATAATGAGATTTGGACCTATCTTATACAATTCATTAGTAATCCATGAGTATCTTGCACTTAATTTAATGATATTTCTTTTCTATCTAGAAATCAAACGTGAAGGTGATTTCCCTGTAACTAAGTAATTGGAAATATCTGCAAACCAAGGAGTCTGAGTAGTTATTACAAAAAGATATTCATCGGGAAATTTATCTTCTACTGGAATGTCATATTTGATATTTTGAATTCTAAACAAGAAATCAGCAACTGTGTTTTGTTTTCCAGGTCGGTCCATAACAGTAATGTTGGATTCTTGCAGGAGTAATAACCATCTTGTAACTCTACATTATTAATAGATTTATTCGTTAAGTATCTAATTGCAGAGTGATCTATATGAACAAATGTTTCATAGCCTGTTATATAATGTCTGAATTTTTTGATAGCATGAACAACAGCTAAGAATTCTTTTTCAGTTACAGTGTAATTTAACTCTGTGGGAGTCAAATTCTTACTTGTGTAATAGATGGCATAGGGGATCAAATCTTTTTGTCCTAATACAACTCCTAGAGCTGTATCTAAAGCATCTGTTGAAATGTGAAAAGGTAGTTTCCAGTTTGGACCTCTTAAGATGGGTGCTTCAAAAAAAAAAATCTTTTTAAAGTCTCCAATGCTAACTAGAAATCAGGATTCCAACTAAATTCACAATCTTTGGTGAGTAGTTTGAAGAGTGGGGATGCTATTTTGGTGAAATTTTCTATAAATCTTCTATAACATCCTGTGAATCCTAGAAAACTTCTAACATCCTTTTGACAACTTGGAATTGATAGTTTGGAGATGACTTCAACTTTGGATTTATCAACTTTAATTCCATCTCCTGAAATGTGATGTCATAAAACAATCCCTTCTGTAAACATCATGAAACATTTTTCATGGCTTAGTGAAAGGTTTGCTTCCTTACATATTTTAAGAACTTTTTCCAAATTTTCTAATGCTTCTTCAAATGTATTACCATAAACTGTAAATTCATCCATATAAACCTCTACACAATCATGTATTAGATCAGAAAAAATTCCTTGTACTGCCCTTTGGAATGTTGCAGGTGCATTGCACAATCCAAAATGAAGTACTCGGTAGGCATAAGTCCCCCATGGACATGTGAATGTGGTCTTATCTTTATCTTCAGTTGCTACCTGAATTTGATTGGAACCACTAAAACCATCCAGGAATGAAAAATACCTTTTACCTACTAATGTATCCAACACTTGATCTATAAAGGGTAAAGGAAAATGATCTTTAAGGGTAGCTTTATTCGATTCTTGATAATCAAGCATACCCTCCATTTACAATTATTTTTAGGCATAATCACTAGAGGGGAAATCCATTGACTGTCTGAAATTGGGTAATTGAATTTTACATTTAACAACTTTTGCAACTCCTCTTTCACAATTTCCCTAAGATTTGGATTTATCCTTCTTTGAGGTTGTCTGATATATTTGCAATTTTCCTCAATGTAGATGTGATGTATACAAGTATTAGGACTGATTCATTTCATGTCAGTGTATTCCCATGCATATGCAAAAGAATGTTGTTGTAATGTTTTGATTAGCTTTTCCTGTTGTAATTTTTCCAAGCTATTGTTTATGTTCAAGGTTTTCCCTGGAAAGATTTCAACTGTAGAGCTACCAAATTCTTCCATAGAATAAAGAGACATCTACCTAGATGACAAATATTCAATATTAGATTTTTCTTGAAATTGATCATGTTCATATTCTAGAGATGATTCAAAATTTTCTATTATGTTTAAGATTTGACTTTCTTCACTAATGGTTGAAATAATAAAGAGAGGCTGTATATCATTTTCATCATCAATCCATTATTTGTCATCTATATATGTGATTTTTCTTGCTGGAGGATAAAGAGTGAATTTATTAGTTGAATTACCATCATAAATATGCATGTCACCAGATCTACAGTTAATGAAAGCATCAGCTGTAACCAACCAAGGTCTTCCTAATATAAGTGGATGTCCTTCTAGATTATTCTTAGGGGTTAAGATCATAAAATCAACAGGGTACTCCCAAGAATCTAAGGATACTGAGATATCTTCTAACACACCATCTGGATTGATTACAGATCTATCTGCTAATTGTAGTAATGTAGGTGTATAAAGAAGATTAGGAAGCTTGAGTTGTTCCATGGTTTGTTTTCTTATGATGTTTATTGCTGCTCCTAAATCAATCAATGTATTTGGAATTTCAAATCCATTGATATGTGCTTTTACAACTAGACTTCTTGGATCTAAATATTTTTGAATGGCAATTTTTCCCATCATTATGTCTGCTATTTTTCTTACAAGCTGAATTCTTTTTATTTCTTTTGTTTTTCTTCTCGGTTTCTTCATGCTCAAATCCTTTATTGTTTTAACTAAAATTGGAATTTCCTTGATGGCTTGTAACAAAGGGATTTTGATACAAACATTTTTCAATTCATCTAGAAAATCATAATTAGGCAACATAATATGATTTTATACCCCTTTATGAACTTGTAATATTTTAGGAAAAGGAGGTGTAGAAGTAGATATTGATGGTTGCTCTATGATAGGAGTTGAGTTTATTGGTTCTTTTTGTTTTTATTTTTTCAGAATTTTGGTTTTGAAGAGATGTTCCTTCTTCAAAAATTTTATTGGGTTGTAGAGAATCTTCCTCAGAATTGTCTTGTTCTTGAATGACTACAGAAGGATTTTTCTTTACTAATATCCTACCAGATCTAAGTTGGACATCATTAAGATCTAGAGGATTAATCATGTAGGTTGGAAATTTTTGTCCTTCTATCATGTAGGTATTCTGAGGATTTTTATTGTTGGGATTTGGTAATGGTTGGGCAGGTAGTTGATTTGGTCTCTAAGGGAATGGTAGTGAGAGTTGTGGATTTTGGTTTTGGTTTTGGAGTTGGGGTTGTTGACTTTTTTGAGGAATTTGTTGGGGAGGATAGTTTGGATATGATGGAGGATACTGATAGTATTGAGAGAATCTTCCATAGGGATTTTGCATTCCTTGAGCCCAAGGTTGAGACTGAGATTGAGATTGAGGCCAAGGTTGCTGCCAAGAATTCCAGTTTGGTGGGGGCTAAGTATACATTTGGTTATTAAAACCTTGAGTTTGTGGCCCCTGCCATGGCCTTCTATAGACAAAGCAAAGAGATTCTGTTGGATTTGAAGTTATTTCTTCTTAAAAACAAACTTAAGACCAGGAATTGAAGGACAGCTCTTAGTCTCATGACTTTCCGAACAAATCATACATGTCTCTATGACTTTTGCATCAAGAGGACATTCTCTTAAAGCATGCTTCTTTCTGCATTTGGGATAGAAAATAGCTAAAGAATCAGTCTCGGTTTTCTTCTTTTTTTGTAACTTTAATGTTGTGTTCACTAAGACTCCCTAAAATTTCTATTTTAAATTCATCAAGCATGTTTCTAATTTCTGCCCTACTCATTGTTCCAGTTGCATATTTATTTACCCTAGCAAGAGCAGGATCTCTTGGACCTTTTCCAGTTTTTTATTTTCCTCTTGAGAGATGAATACATAATTCCCCAATGTCAGGTAATGGGAGTTGAGAGATGTCCCCCTTCCCCATCATGTTAAGGATTTCTATCCACTCATCTCTAATGGCTTTTAACAAAAGAGATTTTAAAGTGTCTTGATCTAGATTATCCATTTTTTCTCTTTTTATGTTATAGTTGAATCTTTCAATTAAATATTCCAAATTTTCATCCTCTCTTTGCATCATTTTAAACACTTCATCCTTGTGATTAATAGGTATGCAATAATCCAAATAACTTTCTAGAAATACTCTCTTCATATCATTCCATGTCCTAATACACCTAGTGAGAATCATGAACCATTTTAGAGCTGCTCCTTTCAATGTTGAAGGAAACAATTTGAGTTTTTGAGAGTCTTGCAAATAATCATAAGTTCTGCACAAGACTTCAAATTCAAACAAAAAGGTTTCAGGGTCTTCACTTTTCAATCCATGAAAGTTTGGGAGGACAGAAGGTGAGATATTTTTCATGGTGGCATTTGTATCTTCATCAAATATAGGGAATCCAAAAGAACTCTCAATTACCCTATTTCTTCTGCCTCCTTCTACATTTCCTCTACCTCTCCCTCTATCTCCTCCTCTACCCCTTCCTCTTTCTCCTCCAAATATTACATTTTCTCCATTTACAATTTCTCCTTCTCCTTCTCCTTCTTCTCCTCTTCCTGCCATTATAGATTCTTCAGAGCTGATATAAGAGTCAACTTGTAAGGTTAACTGCTCCTCCTCTAGTTCTTCTATCAATGGTATGTTGAAGAAAGGTTCTTCTTCTTCCTCTCCATTAGGAATTTCTATCTCTTCAGCTAACATGTGTTCTCCTGTAGAGGTGAAAAAGGTTACTCCTTCTATTGGAGATCTAGGATCTTCTTCTTCTAAGACTGCCTTAGTAGATGAAGTAGGGGATCCTCCTAATTGGATTTATGACCTTAGAACTTTAGGAAGTCTATGGCTAGTGAAATATGGAATATGAGTTTGAGATGGAGGTGTATCACTTCTTAGTCTTGGTGGAGTGAGTGGTGTTGTAGGGATTAAACTCCTACCTCTAGCTATGAATCTGCCCCTAGAGTCTCTTTCTCTATGCATATCATTTTTTTAGATGTAGGAAATGAGGTTACCTAATTTTACTTCCCCAACAACGGCACCAAAATGTTTAGTCAATTTAATGTCTTAAATTTCTTTCAATAATGATCAACTGAGGTTTGTAAACTGATGAAGTGTGGTACACTGTATGTGCTTATTTAACCTATTTCTTACTTCGTTGTTTTGTATTTTATGTTGTTTTGGGGGTTTTTTGTTCTTTGATGTCTAAGAATGTTTAATCTAAAACTATGAAAAAGATTTAAATGAATCTAATGAATTTTAAGAAAGAATAAAAGGAAGTGTTCCTAATTTAGTCTAATTTTCATAAAAATGAACCAAAAATTGTTGGCTAGTCAAAACCTAATTTGGAAAACAGAGCATCTAACTTATCATTAATTCTATTCCATGGATCTAATTCTAAAACTAAGATTGAAACTTCAGTGCTTGTCTTAAGTAAAAGCAGATAATGAAACAACTAATGTACTTCTGGTTACTCCAACATTCGATTATAAGGCATGACCTTATTGAGATGATGTTAAGTAACTGTTTGTACTTTAAATTCTAATGTCCTAAAACAGTAAGCAAAGAATGAAATGAAAACATCTAATGTATATTTAGTTACTTCCAATATTCAATTATGAAGTGTGATCTTCTTGAGATAGTGTTAAGTAACCAATTATACCTATGATCTAGAAAACTAAGTAAATTATGCAAAAGGTAACTCAGTAATTGCACTCATTAAACATTCAACCATTCAGTCTTGAAACATGATTAAATCAATCTCTTTTAGAATTAATTTTAGGAATATCACTGATGCAATTAAGTGAGGATATGAAAGAAAAATGTAAAAGCATGTAAAACTAACTAAAAACAACTAATGTATATTTGATTTTCTGCAACATTCAATGTGAAGTGTTACCCTCTTGAGATGCTATGTGAGAAGTCAATTATGCCTTAGTCTCTAAGTTCCTAGAAAGCAAATAACAATGTGCTGAGTAAATTCAACCACTGTATGAATTAGACATTTAACCATTTAGTTTAGGATTATCATATTGAAATGGCTTTTGAAAACATCTATTGACTCAGTTAATTGACAATTCTGTTTTAAGGAAATGAATGACAAAATAGTAAGGAAACTAGGCAACTGTGTAGTCTTATTAATTCAATCTTAATCCGATTTGAAAATAGAGTTATCTGTATTCACGAAATATCTTAGAAGAACAAGGCTGCACAATTGCGATTTAATGTTATGCTATTGACCAAAAACTGGAATGAACATTAACCTAATTAGAAAACAGATTTTCTAAAAACAGAGTAATGGAAATTAAACTAAAAACAAAAAATGAAAAACCTCCTCCAATGCAGGGGCCCTCTGCAACTGATTTGGCTGAATTGCTAGCTGATTAAGGATGCACTTAAACAATAATTGACAACACGAACTTTGTATTATGATAAAATGAAGTTGAATACAGAGTATCAACAAAAATATTAAACTTAACACTTAAATTCTGAACTATCTTCTCGGCCTTTTACAACCAATATTTAAAGGAAAATACATAAATGTTTGTGAGATAAACTTGCTACAGAGGCTAACTCGAATTAGACTTGCAATAGGACTTTTAGGATCTTGATTTTCTACGATAGAGAAAATCAAGAGTCCTGCTGCTTTTGCATAATGTACTTTGACCACACCTTTGACCATGATCTTAGGCTCACTTTTCTGTCGATTTGGACCGAGTGAATATGATAGAATCCATGTAGAGATGATTCTAGAAATGCCCATGTGGCCCAATTCTTCATTTGACACCTGAAACTTGCTAGACCATGAGAGTAGCTACGAAATCCACAGCTAGCTGCAAAACATGCCGCATCCTATAGCTAAATTGCAAAAATCTATCCAAATAACAAGAACATGAAAATATAATATGGAAATCATTTTAATGCATCCTTAAGACAAAACCTAGCATTTATCATTGATTGGGGTCCGTGATCTTATGAGAAAGTGAGGGAAAGAGGTGATAAAAGTTGTTAAAGAGAGGATAATTCTGAGGTTCAACACTCTTTAGCAGGAACACACTTCACATTTTTTTCAATCTAGAGAAGAATGATGCTCCATTGGGGGGAATCTCTGTAAATGAACTTGTGGGAAGGGAAAATTTGGATTGGGGCACTAAATTTTTCTTTGGAAATCCCACAGTTGGAGGTATCAGTGGTGGTTTCCCTACTGGAGAGGCAGAGGGTCGAGGTCGAGACGGAAATTTCGAAGGCTTTCAAAGTCAAGGGCAGTGACCGGATGTTTTCGGAGGTCAGACATGGGGTTTTTTGGCTCCTCTCATTCAACAGGAAGGGGAGAATCCTCCCATGGGCAGAAAAAAAATAAGAATTCATCAGGATGCTCAAAGTAAAAGGAGGCTTCGGCGACACACACCAAATCATCAAAATTCTCGATGAGAACAGACTGCCAAATGGGGCTTAAGAGAAAAAAAGGAAAGGTGATAAAGGAGAGAGCCAGGAGTGTCCAAACTTAGTTTTTGGGGTGGACCTTCATTTTGATCGTGTAGTGGCTGCATCAAAGTCAATTCTTATGGGCAGAGTAAGAGGTAAGTTTTTCTTAGCCGAATATGTTACCGAATGGATTAACCGCAGCTGGGTGAAGGCACCAGACAGAGAGGTGGAGGTTATTACATTATCTAAAGGATGGTTTATGGTTAGTTTTAAGAGTGCAGAAACAATAGAGTGGGTTCTCTCAAGACAGTGGGGTTTTAGCATTGCTCCTATCCTCTTCAAAAGATGGACTCCACTTTTCGATGCAAACAGGGAAAGGGTGGACGAGATCCCAGTTTGGGTTAGACTCCCAACTCTTCCCCCCTTTTTATGGACTATGGAGGTGTTTTGGGCTATAGGGGATAGTTTGGGAACATTCCTGGAAGCGGACATGTCATTTCTAGAGACTCGATCAAGAAATACTGCGTGCATTCTGGTTAAACTAGCACCAAGGGATGGGTTGATTCCAAAAACCATTCTCAATGCAGAAGGGCACGCAATGGAGCAGCTAATTGATTATGAGAATTTATCGTTTAGATGTCACCGGTGCCATAAGCTAGGGAAATTGGCAAGGGAATGTCTGTTGGGGTTCTCAAAAATCAGAAAACATTAAAATGGGGCCAATTAGGCCCACAGATCAGATTCGAGATTCCCACAAATGCAGAGGAAATGGAGGTCAGAATGGAGCTAGAAATCAAGGTAAACAATGCTCAACAGGAGGAGGTGACAAATAGAATGGAAGTAAACATACCTATTATGGAGGACATGCAGGAGATGGACAAGGTCCAGACACTAGAGCAGACAGAGTCAACCCCTACTGATCCAGCTTGGATTTGGCAGGTACTGCCCCTTACCCCTCTTCTCTTGCATTAAACTCTTTTGATATTTTTTTCAATTGTCTGAGTAAGCCTGGTCCTTCCAGGCAAGATCAATCTGTATCCCTATGTGTTAGTAATGTGTCACTAGCCATGGACAACATTATCACTACTATTCCTAAACTTTCTATTGATACTGTCCACTACAACCTTCGGCCTCGAGAAAAAAAATTGCTGGAAAAATAATTTCACGATGGGTTGGGAGGGTGCCCTGTCTTGGAAAAAGTTAAAATATTGAGAGGGAGGAACTCAGATATTTCAAAGGCCAATCTAAAAGCCATCATGGATATTGTGGATGGTAGAAAAATTTCCCTCAAAGGGGCGCTTAGAGCAGTGAGTTCCCTGCCCTTGGTTTCAAAATTATTATTTTGTTCTTCAATTGTAGGGGTCTAGTTAGTGCACCCAAAAATATAGCCTTAAAAAATCTCTGCTCTATGTACAAACCCGACGTCAGTTTTATTCAAGAAACTCTGGGTCATGGGGACCTTGTCTCCTCGATTTTTGTCTCCCTCCTACCCGGTTAAAATTTTATCACTTCTGATGTTAAGGGTCGTTCAAGAGGCTTCACTACGGGTCTTAGAAATAGCACTATGAAGGTTCAAAATTGTTATACCTCAGGTTTGCTGATTGGTGTGGGGGTGTCCTTACTAGACCTGGCTACAAAACTCACACTCGTTAACATATATGGTTCTCGTAATGATAGGACTAATTTCTGGAATTCGTTGTTGAATAAATATTTCATGAAAAATCCATATTTGATTGTCATAGGTGACCTAAACTTCACTTTAGGGAGATCAGAGGCATGGGGCCCAAATGCAAGATCAGATCCCATGGCCAATTTCTTTCTCAAAAAAATTAGGGATGGGAAACTCTTTGACCCAAACCTGATTAAAATGGCCCCGACCTAGAGGAACAATAGGGTGGGTGAAGCTATAATAGCTAAAAAGCTGGATCGTTTCTTGCTCAGTGACGACTTTGCCACTAGGAATGCTCTTTTTCGTCAGTGGATTGGATTAGGCAGTGAGTCGGATCACTCTCCGATTATTCTGGAATTGAGAGGGCCGTTTATGAAGCCGACCGCCCCTTTTAAATTCAATTTTTTTTGGCTGGAGGAGGAGGGCTTCCAAAAATTTGCGTCTGATACGTGGAGCCCAATGATCGATCAAGATGGGACTTATGCTCAGGACCTGATAAAAAACCTTTCAAATATAGAAAAGGCTACCATTCTGTGGGAAGAGAAAAAGATAAAAAGGACTCAAAAGAGCTCCAGGATATCACCGAGGCCCTGGAGAATTTATATATGGATATAGACAAAGGTTTTGCTGATGATGCCTCTCGAGATAACTTAAAAATGTTGGAAAAGAAAAAAAGGGATATTATGAAGGACAAGGAAGCTACCTGGAGACTAAAGAGTCAAGCCATATGGTTACAAGCGGGTGACGAAAATACATAAATTTTCCACAACTATGTTAAGGGCAGAAATAATTCAAATACCATATGGGAACTGGACACTCCGGAGGGGGGGAAGACAAAATATTTTAATGACCTCGCTCTCTTGGGGAAAAAATATTTCAAAAATCTCTACATGGAATAGGGGGTGACCACGATCAGGGTAATAATTTAGGTAGCCCATAATTTTCCCAGATATGTGGACGAGGAGAATAATGATCTCCTTATGGCACCACTAGAGAAAAAGGAAGTGGAGCACATCATCAAACCCATGAAAAAAGATAAAAGCCCAGGTCTTGATGGATGGATGGTTGAATTATTTTAGCACTTTTTTGACCTAATGGGGGACTCTATCACAAATGTGGTGGAAGAATCAAGAGCTAGTGGCTTCACTCATGATGTGTTGAAAAACACGTTCCTGGCTCTCATCCCTAAACAGGACTCTCCTTCCTCCTTTAATGATTTCAGACCCATCTCACTATGTAATTTTATTTATAAAGTTATTTGCAAAAAAATAGCTAACAAGATGAAACCCATTTTATCTAAATATATATCTAAAGAAAAAATTGGTTTCCTGGATGGTAGGCAGATTCATGAAGCTATTGGTGTGGCTCAAGAAACTCTTCATAGTGTAAAACTCCCAAAGAAAAAATGTATGATTTTCAAGATTGGCCTATCCAAAGCCTATGATCGGATCAACTGGTTGTATATTAGACTCCTTCTAACTCATCTGGGTTTCCATATTGATCTAATCAACTGGATCATGGGATGTATCACAAATTTATCCTTTGTTGTGTTTATCAATGGAATGATGTCCCTCTTTTTCATCAACAAACATGGGCTAAGACAGGGTTGTCCTTTGTCACCACTCCTCTTCCTTTTGGCAGCTGAATGCCTAAGTCAACTTATAAATCAGGCAAAGAGGAATGGGGACTTTGAAGGGGTCGAGGTGACAACCAATTTGTTTATTTCTCAACTTCTCTTTGTAGATGATATTCTAATTTTTTGCAATGGGAACATGCGGGAGGTCCAAAGCTTGAAGTTTTCTCTGGACCTGTTTATGAAAGCCATGGGCATGAATATCAATTTCTAAAAATCCACCCTCACTCATGAGGGAATACAAGAGGAAAACCTAGCTTGGGTATTGAATATCCTCCCCTTCATCCAGTCTTATTTTGGGGCTAGTATCAAATACCTTAGGTTCTCACTCAAACCGGACTCCTACCGGAAACAGGACTAATGGTAGCTGGTCTAAAAATAGAAAACCAAATAAACTTGTGGAGCTACAAGTGGCTCTCCAGAGTGGGCAGATTAGTTCTTATTAAATCAGTCCTAATGGAAATTTCAGTGTATTGGATCGCTCTTGCTTGGGTCTTGATCGCAATCCTAAAAAAAATTAGAAGTATTTGTAGCAATTTTCTCTGGTCCGGTAAAAACTCCAAAATGACTATCCCATGGGTGGCCTGGGATAAGATCGCAAAGCCCAAAGAGTGGGGTGGTTGGGACATAAAGAACCTCCACTTATTTGCCACCTCTCTAGCAGCCAAATTAGGATGGAGACTCCTCACTGCCACAAATATCTGGACCTTAGTGGTGAAAAGGAAATACATTGATCCGGTGCCAATTGATGACTGGATTTGACTTCCAAAGAAATCACACTACCGTGTTTCTTCTATTTGGAAGGCCACCCTTTCAGCTCTGGGCCTCGTGGAAAAAGGCCTGGCTTGGAAAATCAGGAATGGTAAAAGATTATGTATTGGTCTGGACCCTTGGATTGGTTGCAACAACAGATATTCCCTATTTGAAGCACTTCGTGTGGATCTTTATGGCCGAGGTATAAAAATGCTAAACCAGATAAATGATCCAGAACATACCTTGATGTGGACACAATATTGGAGGGATGAGGATATGATGGTTATCGAGGATCGGTGGAAACATGAATGACATGACTTTATCATGGAATTGGAGTAGCCGGGGGCCCGTATCAAAGATTCAGAGGACTCCCTTTGTTGGGTCCTCTCAAAATCGAGCAATTACACTCCAAAATTTGGCTATGCTCACCTCATGGACCAGGGTCAGTCAGAGTGGTGGTATAAGCCACTACGGAAACCAAGTGGACAACCAAAATCAAAACTCTTCTTTTGGTGTATCCTCTGAAATAAGGTTCCCACATGGGACACACTACAAAAGAGATTTTAGTTCAGCCTAGGAAAATGTGTTCTATGTAAGGCGGAGTCTGAATCAATTGCCCACTTGTTCCTATTTTTTCCCTTCACAATGAAGGCATGGGAAAAAATGGGTGATTTTTTCTCGTTTAGTCAGCCCTGCAGTGGGAACTCATGTGGGGATGCATGGAACAGATGGTGGGAAGCAATCATAGACATGATTCGCAGAAAAATCCCACTCGTTATTTCCTAGGGTATTTGGATTTCCTAGAATAAATGTATTTTTAAATAAATTTCTCCTATCATTGATTCTATGGCTGCTTACTATGCAACCATTTTTTCAGAACTTCCTCTTGAAAAACCCCCTTCCAAACAATGGAAGATCACCCTGGAGGTCATAGATCACTCCATTCCTTGGGCTTTCTTTGATGGTGCGGCGGCCTAGGGTACATGTGGTGCTAGGATGATCATTCATAAAAATCAAGATTTTCTTTATTTGCAGTGGTTGGTCTTCGGGAAGGATAAAACAATTTTATTGAGCTTCAAACTTTAAAACTCTTTCTTTTCTGGCTGATTCATTTGGGAATTGAGTTGATTCAAATTTTTGGGGATTCTTTGAATGTCATAAATTGGGCTAGCAACTCTAAGAGATGTTTGCACTTTTTATTAATTCCTATTCTTGAAGAAATACATGCTCTCCAAACTCATTTCAATATGATATCTTTATGCCATATCTATAGGGAACGGAATAGGGAAGCTGACATACTGTCTAAATTCAGTCTACAACTTGCTATGGGTGTGTGGTCTATAGAGGAAAAAGAGGGGCTGGTTGTTCGTGTGTCGACAACCAGACCCTACTGAAATTTTTTCCTTATGTGTTTTTATCTATACCTTTTCTCCAGACATGTTATAACTCCTGGAGGCTCTTGTACATTTATGCATTACAAAATTAAAAACTGGGTCCTTTATATGTCTATTTGCTAACATAAGTGACTATTTTTTTTCTCTTTACTTGACCTTAATAACATATATATGACATATTTATGGGGATTTTTTCTCTTCGGAGAGGCCCTCTGTTTATACTTGTCTTGGTGTTTCTCTTTTGGAGGCCCATGATAGATGGTTTGATTGCATCTTTCTCAGATGCATGTTTTGTTTTGTGTGGAAAATATGGAACACAGGGGCAACCGGTTTTCATCCCTCTTAAGGAACACTTGGCATCCCCGACATATGGTATGTTTCCTTCACTGTCTCACAATGGATGGGTACCGATGGTCTTGGCCTCCCCTAGGCTAATGATTTCTTAAGGAATGTTGCGGCATATACTATGTAACTTTTTGCTGAATTGTTCTATAAAGAGTTCGATTTTTTCCCTGGAAAAAAAAATAACAATAATAATAATAATAATAATCCAATTTTAAGGTCACGACCAAGCTAGACACCAAATTGGTGTATGGAACCCCCTTGTTTGTGGGACAAGGGACCCACCTCTGCGCAACGATTTGATTGCTAAGTCTATGAAGGCATACATACTCTACCCCCCTCTGGTTTTGAACCTATGACCTCTTAGGAGGAAACACATGCTCTTAACCATTAGGCCCAATATATATATATATATATATATATAATTTTTATATTAAATTTTTTAATCATTTAATATAATAATAATAATAATAATAACATTTTATTATTATTTTTTTTCAATTTTTAAATGTATGTGTATTTAACTTATATATTAATTATTTGTATCAATAATAATTATTATTATTTAACATTCCCCAAATGTGGGTGACACGACACACACATATGAAATGGTTTCTTCCCACGCACAGGCTGATGAAGCTTTTACTTGGTGTGGAACCTCCCCTCTGCAATAATTTACATGATTTCCATGATGCATCTGATCCACTGCCATACCTTGAATCACATGCTGCACCATGAGAACTTTCGCAGCCTGCACCTGCGAGTGTGTCACAATAATGCACAACATCTGCGCTTGTGCCACATGTCTTCAAAAGGCGAGGTCCCTCCTCATTGTTCTATCCTCAAGCTACTCCTGTTTGTTTCCAGAGCCCTCTATGCTCCCTTAGCTATTTCACTGTTGCCTCAATCTCTTCGAGTTTTCCACCAAAGGTGCGTCCTTCCCCCTGCGCGTCTTCATACTAGCGCCAGGCTGCCAGGAACCTACCCAGCTGTGAACTCCCCCCTAATTTTTCTTACCTTCATAGATCCTTCTGGTTGCACGCATTCAGTGGTAATCCCCCTCACTGCCCCCCCATCTGCACCCCCCTGTTGCACTGTGCTCATTTGCGCACATCCTTTCCTCGCTCCTCTGTTGAGAGTTCTCCTAAAGCGTAAGTATCTATGCATGCACCAGCCCCCAACCCTTAGCTTCTCCTCCCCGCCCCCATGGCTCTGCATCAGCGCCAATGGACCATCAGGGGAGGCCAAAGAGTCATGTTCTCGAGATGTTATCAGCGAGGTCAAGACAATCGATTGGAATCCTTCGAGGGATCCTCTTCAAGTATCGATGACAGGGATGCATCATAGCGCCCTACACGCACCCAGGAGGAGGATGAGCCAGCTCAGGAGACTCAAAGGGGTAGAAGGGGACCTAGGAAATCCACCTTAGTGCACCAGGAGCATCTCACTCCTCGCAAAATTGAGCCCCTTCCGGTACAAGAGACCATGGGGGAAGAAATCGATGTATGGATCATGGACTCAGAGGGTGTTTGGATGTGTGTACCGGATGCTGAGTACCCAGTTGCTCCCATTCTCTGCACACCCGCTTCAAAGCCCCTGCGCCTGCCAACTACTGAGGAGGAAGCCATAGTGCAGGAGTACGAATGCCACATCGAGGAGGAGGACCCTGTTATCGATGATGATGGTGGAACACCATAACTGCGAGGTCGCACGACTCTTTTCTGTTTTATGTTATTTTAGCGCATATTATAGAATTTTTTTTTGTTATGTGTCAAGGCACACCTTGTAATTTTTTATTGTTTGAAGCTACTACAGGGTTGGTTTCCTCCTAGGAGGCAGCCCCATACCTACGCTACTCTAAAAGAAATGAAGGCCGATATTGGCTAAGTGCAACTTACTGTTTCAGCCTGTTGACTATGTAATGTTTCTCTTTGAATCAATAGAGATTAAACTAACTTACCAATATATATATATATATATATATATATATATATATATATATTTATATATTTATATTTAACATAAAGTTATAATTTTTGTTATAAACTTTTTATTTTTAAATTGTAAGAACAATAATGAAATAAGTGTTTTGATATTTATTATGGATTAATGTCTATTGACAGTTATTAGCTATTTAATCTATAATTTTTTATCGTGGCTAAGGAGTTTTCCATCCCATTATGGAAGAGATGTTGTAATGTCTTATTATATAAACATTTTTTACTGGACAATTTAAAAATAAATAAAATAAAATTCAAATTATTTAAAATTAAATTTAAATTAAAAAATTATAACAAACTAATGATTATAAATATTGTTATAATAGTTCACATAAAATTGAGTATTGTCAATAGGGTTTGTATATATATATATATATATATATTTAAAAAAATATAACAAGCTAATGCTTTTAAATATTATTGTAGTAGTTCAGATAAAATTGAGTATTGTTAATGGTGTCGAATGTCCTCGACGCCCTTGGGGTTAGGCCCTCCTTCCTTCTATACCTTTCGGATATAATCCTATTTTAATCCCCAAGGGATAGTTCATTTGGTCAAATTTTTGATGTTAAGTAATTCACTAGTTGGGAGGTCATGGGGTCAAATCTCCTCTTCGCCCTTGGGGTTAGGCCCTCCTTCCTTCTCTACCTTTCGGATATAATCCAACTTTAATCCACAAGGGATAGTTCAGTTGGTCCAATTTTTGGTGTTAAGTAATTCACCAGTTGGGAGGTCATGGGGTCAAATCTCCTTGACGCCTTTGGGGTTAGGTCCTCCTTCCTTCTCTACCTTTCGGATATAATCCAATTTTAATCCCCAAGGGATAGTTCAGTTGGTCCAATTTTCGTTGTTAAGTAATTCACCAGTTGGGAGGTCATGGGGTCAAATATCCTTGACGCCCTTGGGGTTAGGCCCTCCTTCCTTCTCTAACATTTGGATATAATCAAATTTTAATCCCCAAGGGATAGTTTAGTTGGTCCAATTTTCGGTGTTAAGTAATTCACCAATTGGGAGGTCATGGGGTCAAATCTCCTCGATGCCCTTGGGGTTAGGCCCTCCTTCCTTTTCTACCTTTCGGATATAATCCAATTTTAATCCCCAAGGGATTGTTCAATTGATCCAATTTTTGG
Source organism: Pinus albicaulis (assembly GCA_034641835.2). NCBI lineage: Eukaryota > Viridiplantae > Streptophyta > Pinopsida > Pinales > Pinaceae > Pinus > Pinus albicaulis. Next base: position 526,130,496 of record CM076582.1, read on the forward strand.
TGTTAAGTAATTTTGGGTGAATAGTAAATAGAATTTACTGAGAACTTGAACTTGATTTAGCCATGATTAGTTAACTGTGCTTTTTTTGTAAGTTGTAGTTAGGAAGGTTAATAGAAAATTCAAGAATTAATTAATTTTGATGTGGGCATGTTAATAAGTTTTTTATTTTATTTTATTATTATTATAGGAGAATGATTTATCTAGATGGATATGTTGGGAAATTCAAACAAGAGACCCCGAACAGTTGTCTAACTACCTGGAAGTTAGGTGTTCTTGTTTTCTTGATGCTTCCTTAGGAATTAAAGGGAATGAAAAGGGTTCTCTTTTGTTTCCACCATTCTGTGAAGAAGAAGATCGAGAAGTTTGAATAATAAAACAATGTAAAAGGGGAAGTTTCCTGAGTTGGGAAGATCCCAGTGGAACTATCCTTGTTGATAAATCTAGATTGGAAAAGAAGTCATGAGGTCTGCAAATGATTTGAAGGAACATTATCACCAGAGACTGCTAGGTAGTTGGAAGCTCAAGGGGAGTTGGACGTGATCATTGGACTCATAGGTAGGGAGGAGGATTATTCTCTATTTGAATTTTCGAGCTTAGCTAACGGTCATATAAGTATTTATTTTAGTTTAAGGAAGAAATAATACTAGTAGCAATTATAGGAAAGAAATGATTTGTTTTGTTTTCTTTAAAAACAAATTAGAAAAGAATTAGTATCAGTAGTTCAACAAAGAATGAAAAGACCAGTTGTTCTGAGTAGAAAGGAAAATAAACAGAACTAGTAATTTTTTAGATGTTTTTAAAGTACCCAGGATATAATTTTTGACCCAAACTTGAATGACAAACTGTGAATGTAAGTGTTTATCACTGGTAGAGAGGTTATAACATTAACATATATGAATGTGTTAATTCTGTATGGGACATTATATAAATAAGAACTCTGCATCATGGTATGTCTTGTCGATAAAAAAACATATATTTATATACGGTAAAGCGACTGTACATGGAATTATTGAAAAGAAACAAATTTTGTATCATGAATAGTGTTATTATACAGTAAATGTTGGAAAAAAGGCATGAGCAGGCATACAAAGAAACATTGTTGTAGTAGAACCTAATAGTGTGGAATATGAAATTTACATAATGCTATGAAAAGAATCATGAACTGCCTTGCAGAACTAGGAGTGTCGTATCAAGAACCACACCACAGTCTAGAAATATCATAGTAACATACAGGGTTATGCCAAAATGTTGGTTGATTGATGAACTAGATTAGAATCAAATTTGTTTAAAATATATAATCTAATGACTTAGCATAGAATTATGTGTATCAAACAGAGTTTCTACTTGATGTAGTAAGTAATGGTCGAGCTTTTCCTAAAATCCTCATCAAACAATCCTGTAGGAACTTCTTCGTCTGAGTGTCGGATTATGCTCAGAAGAATATTTGTTCCAGAACTAAGATTGAAACCATCATTTTTTCCCCAATTGTGTAAATGTTAGGGTATAAACAAATCAAGGACATTGATCAGAAAAAGAGTAATGCAAAACTAAAGATATATCAAATATGTTACACGACAACATAATAGTAAATATACGACTTGTTGGAAATATTGCCATTGATGTCATTAACCTTATTGATGATAATTTGTGTTAAATGTTATTATTGTAAAAGGTTTAAAGTGATGTGAAGTGAAAAAGCTATGCTAATCAATATGAAGGCTAAAATGTTGTCAAGTGGGACATAATATATTAAGAAAAAATTTGAAATGCATAAATTTCATTGAACAGAAAATGTAGATAAACAAAATCTGATTTGTCACTTTTCATTATTACTGATTGAGATGTTACAATGCCATTTTATATTACAAATATTTTAGATCTGAAAATGAAACAAGTGAGATGTTTTTGGAAGCCCAAAGACAATGCTTCACTTCATATTCCACAAGGAATACAAACAACCAAGAGGGATTTCTTATAAGATGTAAAATTTGGAATGGAAAAAGCTCTTTTGAAAGAGAATGAATTTGTACAAGGAGGTTGATGGGTATCAATAGAAGAGAAAGAGAGAGTAGAAGAGAAGAAGAAGTTCATCTATAAATTTGATAGCAGAATAGTCTATGAGGTAACCAGAATTTGTAACTTGATGTTGTGAATAAGAAAATTATGTTCTCTTATATGTTTCAGTTTGAAAAAGAACATTTTTTACCCTTTTTAGGTAGGACCCTCCTGTGGGTTGTATCCTGTAGAAAACTTGTGGGAGTTGGAGCTTCCTTTGAGGTAGGAGCCTACAAAAATCTAATGGAATAAGGAGTAGCAGCTTGCCTTCACATCAATTTCAGCTTAACATTCATGGTTTTCTCTCTTCGGAGTTTCCACTTATATCTTGTGTCTTCATGTGTTGTTTCTAAAATCTTAGTGAATGATATTGGACTCTTGATAAGTAATATGAAATTTTCTCTTCTTGACACCTGCAAAAAGAATTCAACAGAGCATGAACATGAACCATTAGTTTCACAATAAAGTAAAGATGAGCAAAATAAAATAATATTAAATTATTGATTCACCACCCCTCTCAGTAATTTTCAATCATAAATATCAATTGGTATCAGAGTAAGGTTCCTTCAGTACAATCTAACAACTGGAAGGAGGTCCTAAGTTAGCAAAATGTCTTGTCAAGATGAATGCTCAACAAATAAAGCCCCATTATTTACTGGTACAAAGTATGCTTTCTGGAAAGTCAGAATGAATGCATACTTAATGTCTCTTGGAATAAATGCTTGGGTTGTGGTGATTATACGATATGAAGAACCGAAGGAAGGGACTAGTGACAGAGATGCCAAACTGGATTTTATAACTAATGCAAAAGCTATGAATGCACTCCTGAGTGGTATATGTGAGTTTGAATTTATCAAAGTAATGCATTTTCAGACAACCAAATAAATCTGGGATAAATTAGAAAACATTCATGAAGGATATAAAAATGTAAATATGGCCAAATTTCAAGTATATAGAACACATTTTTAGACTTTAAAAATGAATGAAGATGAATATATAGCTAAATTATTCTTAAGAGTTGATGAAGTCATGAATGCCATGATAGGTCTAGGGGAAACAATCAAGGAAAGTGTAATAGTTCAAAAAATATTGAGGTCATTACCATCTATTTCAATCCTAAGGTTTCGACTATAGAAGAGACAACAAAATTTGAGATTTTGAACAAGGACCATTTACTTGGTTCCTTTACAACATATGAGATGATAATTGCAAGAGTGAAGTCAGTCACTAGGGAGGCATCCTTCAAGGCAGACAAGTGCATAGAAGAAAAGGAATGTTCATGCTCAAGTTTTGATGAAGAAGAAGCAAAATTTGTTATAAGATTGAAGAAAGGCACAGGTAAGTACAAAGGAAAACTTCCATTTAAATGAATTAATTATGGATGAGTGGGGCATTATGCTTCAAAATGTCCCTATAAGAAAAAATAAAATCATCCAAAAGGGAAAGAGAAGAACAAATCTAATAAAATGAATATAGAGAAAAATATTAATAGAAAAATATTTTATGCTCAACAAGATAGCAGTGCATCTGAAATCTCCAATGAATCCTATAGCGAATATGTAACCACTAAATTCATTTTGATGGCCTTGGAAGAGCTTGAAAAATATTGCCTGTAATATGAAGAAGAAGAAGGTGAGGTAGATCTTGAGGGGGAGTTTATTAATGCTCTAGATGAAATAGAAAGGATTAAACTCAAGAATATAAAACATAAAGATATTCTACTGAAATATGTAAAAGAAGAATCAAATTCAGAAAAAATTATTAAGTTGAAAGTTGAACTTGAAGAATAAAAGAAGGTGGAATATATTTTGATGTAGCAAATAAAATAGAAAAATCGGGAGTGTGAAAAATTGGAAGAAGAGGTGGTAAGTCTGAAGAAGAAACTAGAAAAGGATCAAACTGAATTAACCATGAAAATTCAACAAATAAAATGTTCTGGAAATTTGAATATGCTCAAAGGTATCCACTTGTAAAGAAGGGGTTAGGCTATGAAGGAGAATCCAGTGAACCTAAGGAGGATGATAAAAGGACAATCACTTTTGTAAAAGTTGTCATGGGAGACAATGATAGCTCTCATCATTATGAGAAAAAAAATTTAGGCATCGCTTCAAAATAAAATGAACAGCTACAAAGAAACACTACTAAAAAAACCAGGAGATAAAAGGAATGAAGAATCAAACAACAAATGAGCATAGACCACACTTCTTTAGAAGACAGAATTTTCAAATGTCTAGATGGTTATATCCCCAAACGACATCCACTACCACGTATTTTTTCTATGGATATTGCTACTGATGTAACAAATTTGGACATAAATCCATAGACTATAGATTTTATGTCAAAAGATTTCATTTTGCAAATTCAAAAAGAAGTAAGGATAACAATAATTTCACATACATCAAAACAAACATGAATCTAGATAAAAATACATATGCTCCTCTCTGTGATATTCTCGAATGTTTGTATTGTCACAAGTTTGGACACAAGTCATATGAATGTTAGCTTAAGGAAAATAGACTTTCATCTCAAAATAATTATAGAACAGATGGTTGCATGCAATGGAGAAAGAAGAAGAAAGTAGAAAAAGTTGATAAGTGTGACCTAGTTCTATAGGCTCAAGATAAAAACAGTAAATGGTATGTGGAAAGTGGTTTCTCTAGACATATGAACGAAGACATAAGAAAGTTTGTGTCTTTGGATGAAATAGATTTGGAAATGTCACATTTGGCAATGATAAAGCAGGAAAAAATAGAGGAAAAGGTACAGTTAGTTTGAATAATGGAAGAGGAAAGGCTCAGGATATATTGTTTGTAGATGGTCTAAAACATAATTTGTTGAGTGTAAGTCAAATGTGTGACAAAGGTTGTGAGGTTCTATTTAGAGCTCAAGATTGTGAAGTCGGGTCATTATCTACAGGAAAGACTCTGGTTAAAGGAATTCGAACAAAGAGTAATGTATATATCTTGAAAGAATAAAGTGAAGAATTATACATCAACAAACTTGATGAATCTTGGCTATGGAATAGGAGATTGGGGCATCTCAACTTTGATCACATCATCAAAATAACCAAGAAGAAACAAATTAGAGATATACCAACAATAAAGAAGCCTCAAAACACTATATGTAGGTCTTTCCAAATGGGTAAACAAACTCGAACATCATTCAAAGTCAAAGATAAAATATCAAGAAATAAGCCTTTGCATCTAGTTCACATGGATATGTGTAGGCCTTCCAGAACATATGCACCAGGAGGAGAAAAATATTTAATGTTAATAATTGATGACTATTCGAGATTGACATGGGTGGAATTTCTCATAAATAAGTCAGAAGAATTCGAAAAGTTCAAAATATTCAAGGCACTGGCAAAAAACCAAACAAGGTGTAAAATAAAGTGCATAATATTGGATAGAGGAGGTTAATTTACATCGGATGATTTTTCGGACCTGTGTAATGAATTTGGGATAAAACAATAGTAAAATGTTGCAGACACACCACAACAAAATGGAGTTGCAAAGAGACAAAATAGGTTTGTTCAGCAAATAGATAGAGCTATTATGAAATAAAGAAACATCTCTCAAACCTATTTGGAAGAGGTGATGCATACAAGAGTACATATCCTAAATAAGGCACATCTCAGACCAAACTGTGATAAGACACCATATGAATTGTGGCACAAGAAACCAACATCAATCAAGCATTTTAAAGTTTTCGGTAGTAAATGCTATATCAAAAATAAAGATGAAAAACTAGGAAAGTATGATGCCCAGACCGATGAAGGAATATTTTTGGGATATTCATAAAAAATTAAGGGATATAGGTATTACAATAAGAGGCTGCATAAGATTGTGGAATGAAGCGATGTAAGGTTTGATGAATAATTTCAAGATAAGAACAAAATCACAGGATTTATTAATCGTCCAGATCATCACCATTATGACAATGGAGAAAGTGAAGGGCAATATGAAACATCAAAAGATACAAATATGCACTTAAAAGGACCCTCAAGACACGCTCAAGAGAATCATTCTAAAAATAAATTTATTGGAGACAAAAGTGGAGTTCAAACAAGGAGACAACTAGCAGAAAAATATGAGGAAGTTCATTTAGCTATGCTGTCACAAATATAGCCAAAGAAATTTGATGAGGCAAGTAAAGACAAGAATTGGATAGAAGCTATGAACGAAGAGTTAGACTAAATTGAGAAAAACAAGACTTTGGAACTAACACCAAGACCTGTTGGAAAGAATTTCATTGGCACAAAATGGGTATTCAAAAATAAGATGAATGAAATGGGTCAAGTGGTTAGAAAAAAAGTCAGACTAGTGTGTAAGGGGTACTCACAAGTAGAAGGTCTTGATTATGAAGATACTTTTGCACCAGTCGTGATAATGGAGGCAATCAAGATGTTTTTGGCCTTTATGTGCTACAATTATTTCAAGGTGTACTAAATGGACGTGAAGTGTGCCTTTCTAAATGGTGACCTTGAGGAGGAAGTTTACATGGAACAACCTGAAGGTTTTTCATTATCAAATAAGACTAACTATGTTTGCAGGTTAAATAAAGCACTGTATGGTCTTAAACAAACACCACAAGCATGGTATTATAGGTTGGAAAAGTACCTTCAGAAATAGGGTTTCAAGAGAGGAGGAGTTGATGGAATATGTACATAAAGGCTAATGAAGACGAATTATTAATTGTGGTTGTATATGTAGACGATATCATGTTTGGAAGAAATAAATATGGTATGGTAAACATATTTTCTGAAGAGATGAAGTTTGAGTTCGAGATGTCAATGATTGGAGGGCTTACCTTCTACCTATGACTTCAAATCCTACTTAAGTTCAAAGGCATATTCATTTCTCAAGAGAAATATCTAAGAGATGTGATAAAAAGGTTCCAAATGGAAGAATGTAAACTCATCTCAACCCCCATGACTATGGGATGCAAGCTATGTGTAGATGATGAGTCGCCGGATGTAGATAAAAAAAATTACAGGTCTATGATAGGAAGTCTACTATACCTAACAAATTTTAGGCCAAATATAATGGTGGCAGTTGGATTATTAGAAATATATCAATCAACACCCAAACAAAGTCACTTGTTAGCAACAAAAAGGATATTCACGTACTTGAAAGGAACTACTAAATATGGACTATGGTATCCGATAGGTAAGGACTTTACACTGACAACATACACAGATGTGGATTGGGCTAACTGTGTGGATGACAAAAAAACTACAAGTGGTGGTGCATTCTATCTAGGATAGTGCTTGGTGGCATGACTAAGAAAAAAAAAACCATCAGTTTATTTATCTACAGCAGAAGCTGAATACATAACAGCTGCAACTTGTTGCACATATGTTTTGTAGATGAAACAAACACTTCAGGACATGAAGGTAAACTTTAGTGAGCCTATTTCTATCAAATGCAACAATACAAGTGTAATAATCATGTTGAAAAATCATGTGCTTCATTCAAAGACTATGCACATCCCTATAAAATACCACCTCCTCAAAGAACAAGTGACTGAGAATACAATGAAGATGGAGTACATGCCCATGAAAGAACAGATAGCAGACATATTCACAAAGCCTCTTGATAGAGAACCATTCGATTATCTGAGAAACAAGCTGGGGATAATGTATACAGATGCTACTCAATAATATAACTTCAAAAAGAGAATTTGAAACTTGGAATTGAATGCACCAACTAAGGGGGATATTACAGGAGCAGAAAGAAGAAAAGAAGAGAAACAACTAGCATGTTAATCTGTCAATAATTTGAAGCAACTAAGAAGAATCAAGAACAAAGGCATCATAAAAGTATCAGATCAAGTCATTTTCTTCATGAACGCAAGCAACTTCAATAAGGTGCACCGATATTTAATGCAAGAATTTATAGAAATATGTACACATGTATATATCCTGTATATAAGAATGTAAATAAATAAATATATACAGTATTTTAGAATCATTATAATTATCTCAAAATAATTCATTCTCAAATTTTTTATATGGAATGCATTGATTTACACTCATGTAATAAATGAAAATTCATCTATGAAAACCCAAGATCAATTCTAACATATTTACACAAAATCAAAAGCAAAGGACTTCCATCAAGTGGAGGAGAAAATTATATCTCTCTCTCTCTCTCTCTCTCTCTCTCTCTCTCTCTCTCTCTCTCTCTCTCTATATATATATATATATATATATATATATATATATATATATATATATATATATATATATATATATATATATATATATATATATACATAATAAGTAAAAGGAACCACTATAGAAGTCGATAGCTTTCTAAATCCAAAAGACATCAAGTAATTAAGTTGCAATGCTACATTCAAAGTCTGAGAAATATTCAACCATGTATGTCACCATCAAGCCAAGAGGAGTATACTGTATTCATTTTCCTGACAAGTTTTCAAGAAGTCTTCATCATGAAAAATCATGAGATCGACATCTTAACCACATTATTTTCAATATGAAGGAATCTAACTCATCAAATGATCAAGTGCAAATTGCTGCAAAGGATCATTCCTGGTATGATTGCAGGAAATACTACTGAAAAAAATCATGGAAATGCCTTTGAAATCAAAAATTCATCATGTGAATAAGATAATGGGCTATATTTTATTACATCACTAGGATTTTCCCAAATCCTTCAAGTTCAATATCATGTCGACATAGAATTGGATGATATCTATGCTATGTGATTAAAGTTCAAGTGTGATTAAAGTTCAAAGAAGAACAAATTCCTACATCACGAGAGAAGTTTAAATAAGAATTTGTAGAAATTTGAATAATAGCTGAATTATTCACGAGATTATCTGATTACACACTATTTAAGCTTCATGCATAATACATAACCTCTTCTACAATTGATCATCAATATGCGGAAATAGAAACAGTCGCATGCGCTCATAAAACAATAATCAATCACACATTTAACACAAGATGTACTGGGGAAACAAATAGCTGAAAACCCCCAACAATCTGTATATTATAATGATATAGAACATGTAACAATACATAGCACAAATCTCTCACAACTCTCAGCACTATCTCACATGCTACACACAAACTAGCACGGAAGTTGAACAAGTCACAAGTTCAAATCTCCTCCACAAGTCTGCCTGCCTCTACTGCGCAATCCAAGATGAATAATGGTGAGATCCAAGTTCGAATCCACCTGGCTTAAACTGCGCAATCCTCATTGGAAATCTCAATCCATGTGTGTGAAAATATCATGCACAACTATGGTCACACTGATAGTCACACTAACCCTTTCACCCACCTCTAACACTGGTCTCCACTGAACTGTTCATGCATTGCAGTTAACTGATGTGTTCTTTAGTTGAATTATGAGTTAATAATTAATGAATTAATTATTAATTAATTCACACCACTCATCACTAGTGTATTTTTCAGTTAGACTAAATACAACTAGTTCAACTAAGTTAAACAGAACACAACTCCACCAACTGTCTCATCAACTCCACCAAACTATGCCACATGAGTTCTAACTGAAGTCAACCATGCAATAGCTCAACTAACCCATAGGAAAAGTGTATTTCCTTCTATGGTGCATGTGCCCACATCCAAACATCAAGCAAGAGTGCTCGAGAGAGGAAAAGATAATGTTTATAGTCTAAATATTATTAAGGGTTAATAATATTTTCTTGTTCTATTTTAATGGCCAGTCTAAAAATAGATTCACATGTGTCTAAAATATAGGTCCATCTATTTTTACCAGCCTAGGCCAATCTCATCCATAAATAGCATCCTATAACTCATAGACCATGATCCATAGTCTAAAAATAGACTTTGCGCCAAAAATAGCCTGCGGGCCCACTTAGTGAAGGCGACTTCATTTCACTAAGCTCCATCATCTTGTTGCATTTTCAACACTCCCTCTCAACAAGATGTGGATTATCTGCAACCCCTATCCTGCCTCTGTGGAATTCGAATTTGCTCCTGGTGAGCGCCTTCGTCAAGATGTCTGCATCCTGATCCTCCGTGGGAACATATGAAAGTAACATGATTCTCCGCTGCACACAATCTCTGATATGATGGTACCTGATGTCGATGTGTTTGGATCTATCATGAAATACTGGATTAGCTGAGAGTTTAATGCAACTCTGTTTATCACAATAAATCACAGTAGGCTCCAAGTGTGACTCGAACAACCCAACCAGGATCTTCCTCTTCCATATAGCCTCGCATGCAGCCAAGCTTGCTGCCATATACTCGGCCTGCTGAACTTAGTGCCACGGATCTCTGCTTCATGCTGTACCAAGAAACCGCTGTCGACCCGATACTGAAGATCCCTCCAGATGTTCTCTTTCGGTCCGTTGGGCTCCCTACCCAATCTGCATCCGTGAAGCCACATAGCTTCACCTCATCCTCCTGTCTGTACCACAAGCCATATCCCGATGTTCCTCTAAGATAACGCAATACATGCTTGCCTGCCTTCTAGAAGAGCTTGGTAGGCTTAACCATAGCTTGCGAAAGCTGGTTAACAGCATAGCATATATTGGGTCGTGTATTGACCAGATACATAAGCGACCCCACCAACTGTCGAAAAACAATGGCATCCACTACCTCCACTGAAGTAGCATCCTCCTTCCTCCAACCTCCAGGAAGAGGAGTATCAACAGGCTTGCAATCGTGCATGTTGAACTTCTCCAGTATCTCCCGGGCATACTTACCCTGAGAAACAAACAGTCCATCACTGCGCTGCCAAATTTCCAATCCCAGGAAATAATGAAGGAGGCCCAAGTCCTTCATCTCAAACTCTCGTGCAAGATCCTCCTTGCATGAAAGTATCAACTGCTCATCGCCAGTCAAAATCAGATCATCTACATACAGTACGATGATCGACAACTTCCCCTCCACCACAATCTACTACAGGTTAGGATCCACCTCACTCTTGGAGAATCCAGTCAGATGGCTCTTGTCTATCCGTGTGTACCAAGCACGAGGTGCTTGCTTCAGCCCGTACAGTGCTCTCTTGAGTCGGAAAACATGCGACTCACTGCTGAAGATCTCGAAATCTTCAGGCTGCTCTATGCACACCTCCTCCTCAATGACTCCATTGAAGAATGCAGTCTTCACATCCATCTGATGGATGTGCCATCCCATCTGCGTTGAGAGAGCTAGGATCGTCCGTATGGAAGAGTACCTTACGACAGGTGCAAAGGTCTCCTCATAATCGATCCCCTCGATCTGTGAGAAGCCACGGGCGACAAATCTCGCCTTGTACTTCTCCACACTCCCGTCAGCCACCTGCTTCACTTTGTAGATCCATCTCGAACCCATCACTGATTTCCCCTCCGGCCCTGGGACAATCTCCCATGCACTGTTTCTGACAATCGAATCATACTCTTCCACCATGGCATCTACCCATGTGGGTTCCTCCACAGCTTCCTCGAAATAGGATGGCTCTGTCACGACACATTTTCTCACAAGAGCCATGTATCCAGTGTACCGGTCAGGTGATTGTCTCTGTCTGCGCTGTGCTGTAGGTGGTCCTACAACCTTCTCTGCATCTTGAGCCAGTCGCTCGAAACACCGCTGGTCGCTTGCACGCCTTTGATGGTTAGCTGACCCATGGCGGTCTCTTCCACTCCATGGACTTCTGTGGCTGATCCACATCCACCGAAGCTCATCCTTAGGAACTAATAGCTCCTCATACGCATGCAAGTGTGGCTCCCTCTCAGCCGAACACTTCATGGATGGATTTCTCCTCTTAATTCATATCCCCGTTGCACACTTGATCTTGTTTATCTGAAGAGCCTACAGATAGTTGTGGGGCATATCAGTGTACCCCACAAATATCCCAACCTTTGCGGTCGGCTCCAAATTCTTCCTGGTATTCTTCGTCACATGAATGTAGACAGGTGAACCAAGGATCCTCAAAAGGGAAATATCAGGCCTCTTGCCAGAAAATGCCTCCTCCGGTGTACTCATGCTAAGTATCTTGTGAGGACAACGGTTCTTCACATATACTGCAGTATTGCATGCCTCTGCCCACAAGTGAATGGGTAGGCCCTGATCGTGCACAGCATTAAGATGCAGCCTTCAGTCGTTCTGGCTCTTAAACCAGCAACCCCATTCTGTTGTGGGTTATGGGGTGCTATGAGCTCTCTTCGAATCCCTTTTGGGCTGCAAAATCATTTGAATTCGCCAGAGATGAATTCACCACCATTGTCGCTCATAAGAGCCTTCACATGCTTCCCCGAATCTTTCTCAACCAGCGCCTTGAACTCATAGAACTTTGAGTACGTCTCGCTCTTCTTCTGCATGAAGAAGATCCAGAAATTACGAGAAAAGTCATCAACCAATATCACATAATACCTGTGATTTGCTGTCGAAGCTACTGAGAAAGGTCCACACACGTCTGTGTGAATTCTCTCAAGGATCGTCGTGGCGCGACTATCCTTCTCGTGAAAGGTGGCTTTCACAAATTTTCCCAAGGTACACCCCTTGCACTGATCTGACTGCGCAAGAGTGCCCTTAGGAAGCCCAGTAGAAATCTGTTGCAGTATCTTCAAAGCTCCATGGTGAAGGTGGCCCAATCTCAGGTGCCACAGCTCGCCATCATCCCGGCTCACCACTCCTTCTGCCTTGCATGCCATTGCTGCGCAGCCATCTACTTGCAATTGATAAAGGTTCTTGATTTATGAACCCTATCATCAAGGTTTCTCAGGTTGTCTTCTGCTGGCATGGAAAGCCTTTCCCTGGCCAAGACAACATCATGCCTTGTCTTCTAACATCGCCACAGAGATCAGATTCTTCTTCAATCCTAGAACATGCATCACATCCTTCAATACAAAGGGTTTACCAGACTCCCTCTTAAAGGAAATGGTACCGATACTGGTCGCACTGTATCTACCATCATCGCCCATCTCGATGTGCACTCCAAGATCTTTCTCATCCAGATCTGAAAACAGATCTCGATCTCCAGTCATGTGAAAAGATGCACCACTGTCCAAGAACCATACTGATCCCATCACACTTGAGACCAAGCATGCGATCAGCGAAAAATCCAGCTCAAACTGGGAGGCTAAGGCCTCTCCCACTGCAGATCCAACAACTTTCTTATTTTTCTTCTTCTGCGGACAATTTGTGGCATAATGTCCGTGTTGGTGACAGTGAAAGCACTTCACCTTGGACATGTCTTGCTTCTTGCCTTTCGCACCAGACTGAGAAGCTTTCTTGCTCTTCCCCTTCTTTGCTTTGGCAGCCAAAGTGCAATTTTATTCATCAGATGCCTTTGATGAAGATCCGTCCCTGGTAGTCCGCCTTATCTCCTCTTGCATGAGATCCGACCAAAGTCGCTCCCATCCTGGCAATTTCTCCCGACCATTGACAGAGTCCTGATAGGAATGCCAACTCTTCGGAAGACCAAGGAGAGCCAGGTCCACCAAGTCATCTTCATCGACAGTCACCCCCACACTTCCCAGCTCATCCCTGCATTGGGTGAACTTCGTGAGGTACTTTGGTATGCTGTCGCCTTTCTCCATCTTAATGTTTCTGAGTTTATCCTTGAGCGCCAACTTCCTGTGGTCACTCTTGCTTTGGAATAAATATGTCAACGCTTTCCACATCAAGTATGGAGAGGTTTTTCCATGCAGGCTAGATACAATGTGATCCTTCATGCCCTCCAACAGAATCCTTCGACATTTCACCATCTTCTTTTGCCAAGCCTCAACTTGAGCAGCATCAGTAGGCTTTGGGACCTCAGAATCTATGAACTCCTTCAGCCCGTTATCATCTAATATCGCCTCCATTCTGTCCTTCCATGCAACATAATTTGAACTGCCCTCAAGGGCATACTCCAGTCGTAAACCGTTGAAAGACATTTCAACTCCGATACCAAGAAAACAAACTGCTGCAAAATTCAAATTCCACCAACTCAAACTCAACCGCTTCCGATCTGTGAGAACAAAGTATTTCTAGCACAGAGATCAACTGTAGGGGCGTTTATTGGATATATCACCTTTCAAAGAAAGGATGGATCCAGAGGCTACCTGGCCCGCTTACAGACTCTGTCTACCGAAATAAATTGTAATCACTGTAATAGATCCGATGATCAATTCTCGCTCTGATACCATGTAGAAATTTGAATAATAGCTGAATTATTCACCAAGATTATCCTGATTACACACTATTTAATCTTCATGCATAATACATAACCTCTTCTACAATTGATCATCAATATGCAGAAATAGAAGCAGTCGCATGCGCACATTAAAACATAATCAAGCACACATATAACACAGTATGTAATGGGGAAAGCATACAGCTGAAAACCCCCAACTATCTGTATATTATAATGATAGAGAACATGTAACAATACATAGCACAAAGCTCTCACAGCTCTCAGCACTATCTCACATGCTACACACAAACTAGCACGGAAGATGAACAAGTCACGGGTTCAAATCTCCTCCACAAGTCTGCCTGCCTCTACTGCGCAATCCAAGATGAATAATGATGAGATCCAAGTTCGAATCCCACTGGCTTGTACTGCGCAATCCTCATTGGCAATCTCAATCCATGTGTGTGCAAATCTCATGCACAGCTATAGTCACAACTGATAGTAGACTCACCCTTTCACCCACCTCTAACACTGGTCTCCACTGAACTGTCCATGCACTGCAGTTAACTAATGTATTCTTTAGTTGATTTATGAGTTCATAATTAGTGAATTAATTAATAATTAATTCACACCACTCATCACTAGTGTATTTATCAGTTAGACTAAATACAACTAGTTCAACTAAGTTAAACCGAACACAACTCCACCAACTGTCTCATCAACTCCACCAAACTCTGCCACATGAGTTCTAACTGAAGTCAACAATGCAATAGCTCAACTAACCCTTAGGAAAAGCGTATTTCCTTCTGTCAGCTGCATGTGCCACATCCAAGCATCAAACTGAAGTGCTCCAAGAGGATAAGATAATGTTTATAGTCTAAATATTATTAAGGGTTAATAATATTTTACTGTTCTATTTTTAGCCCGGCAGTCTAAAAATAGAAACCGCCCAATGTCTAAAAATAGAGGTCCATCTATTTTTACCAACTCGACCAATCATCCATAAATAGCATCCTGCAACTCATAGACCATGATCCATATGTCTAAAAATAGACTTTGCGCCAAAAATAGCCTACGAGCCCACTTAGTGAAGGCGACTTTATTTCACTAAGCTCCATCATCTTGTTGCATTTTCAACAGAATTCAATTCATCATTAACTTTACAAAAGGAAGAAATGGAATCATAAAAAGAGATAATTCCTCACATCTATTCATCGAACGAATTGACTTCTCATGCCTTGCTTACGAGAAGGGAAAAAGTAAGGGTGAACAGATTGTCGGTTAGTTGGGTTGAGCCATGTGTTAAGCCAAACAGTCCATTATGTCAATACCCAACAAGAACAGTGTGGAGAAAATTGAAGATATGTAGAGAATGGCGGCGACGACAACTAGAGGAAGAGCCTCAGTGTGGTGGGATAGCGAGAAGTGCCCCTTGTCACATTCTTTTGACCCACACATTGAAACTTCCATTGTACCCACTTTACTCCGCAAGTTTAACATCATCGATGCTAATGCAGATGAAAGTCGTTGCAACGTTTCAACCTCTCACTTCTTCTCTCCGACGCAAAAATAGCCCGATCAGATGCTTATTAGCTATGGAATTTGACTGCACCAAATACCTTCTAGAATCCATTATAATTTTGATTCTAAAATTTTCCAAAATTCCAACTCTACAATAAAATTAAGAAACTTTCTTGATGCCTTTCTCTTGAATTATTGTCGATTCCTTCCCGTGCATGATATGGAAATTTCCCGTGATCACGAGATAATATTTTATAGGTTTACGTACTCATGAATTTTTTCATTTGATAGAATCTTGGGACAATGCTGCCTTCGACATTGAAATCTTTCCTGAGAGGACTATACCTATTGATAGAAGATCCATTGGAAAAAAAACCATCTCAAGAATCGTAAGGAGTCTCTCAAGTACCATAATGTTCACTTATATTGAAACTTTATAGTGCAAACACATACGAAGATGTTAAAAAATCTTTGTGTTGGAAATATGACGAGCACAAGGCATACACCGGTGGCATTGAGTGCACTCCTAAAGGTAATATGTAGACTACCCATACAATTCAATCGATGTGTGATATATTGTTATTGCATACAAGGTATTGAATGTGTTTCTCGTGTGAAGGTGATGGGCACTACATATTACCAACGCATTGCGGGTTCACAGGACATCAAGTTACATGGATAATAGTGACATTTGAAAATATTTTTCAATAGTGCATTAAATAATTTTGGAAGGTCATTTTGGAAATCATAAAAGAGAAGCATCGAATTAGAATGGTTTTAACATGGAAAAAATATATATAATGGAAACCCATGACCATTACATGGATAACATAAAAGCCTTGTTCTTGAAGGATTGTTGAAGGATATTAAATTGGAAATCAAGACATGCCTACAGAGTCATACAGAGTTGTAATGCCTACAAGGTTCTTTTCTGTCTAAAACATTCAAAAATATGTCAAAATGTGGGTGGATTACACTTCAATGTTGCATGAATTATGTGGGAAGAGCTACTTGGGCAATTTTGGTTATAAAAATAGCATTATTTCACTGAGTTGTTGTATCACTTTTTAAAAGAAAGTGCTTAAGAGGTCAATGTATGTTGTAGATATGATGTATTTTGTTGATCTTACCATTGTTAATCTAAGCAAGAAGCCAAGGAGGGGCATTGTTCCAGAATTTTATCACATGCATATTCAAATCATATTAGTATGATATAGATATTTCAATTTTCTTCCAATATGAGGGAAATACAAACACCAGGAAAGATAACATTTATGCTCCTGATATGAATCAATTCTCATGGTAATGACCCCATGATAATGTGTGGATGAATATGATACATCTATTTCTACTTAATTATCTTATATCGTATTCAAGATTATGAAAGTGTAACACACTTATTAATTGGATGGTATCAGTTTATTTTTTATATACATTCAATTTTAATGATTTACAAAGTGCTCTCCCAACAATAATTATATACCATATGGAACAAAATTCATGTAGAAGCAGTTTTCAATCGAGAATAGTCCTAATTTTTCATTTGTAGCGACGTTCATTCAATGAGTATGTCAATATTGCTTGAGCAAGACAAAATATTGCAGGTTGTAGAACACCAATGCATTGGTGTTATCCCATGGGGACTAGAGGACTATGAGACATTTGTAACCCCCTTGCCATTGATGTCAAAGGGGGAGGTAATCAGAGGAAGGAAGACACTTCTTAGAATGAAAGGGTGAGGAAAAATGTGTTGTCACCAATGCCAAAGGGGGAGATTGTTGGAAATATTGGCATTGATGTCATTAACCTTATTGATGATCATTTATGTTAAATGTTATTATTGTAAAAGGATGAAAGTGATGTGAAGTGAAAAAGCTATGCTAATCAATATGAAGGCTAAAATTTTGTCAAGTGGGACATAATATATTAAGACAAAAGTTGAAATACATAAATTTCTTTGAACATAAAATGTAGATAATACAAATCCAATTTGTATCTTGTCATTATTACTGATTGAGATGTTACAACGCCATTTTATATTACAAATATTTTTAGAACTGAAAATGAAACAAGTGAGTATTTTTTGGAAGCCCAAGAGACAATGCTTCACTTCATATTCTGCAAGGAATACAAACAACTAAGAGGGCTTTCTTATAAAATGTATAATGTGGAATGGAAAAAGAGCTTTTGAAGAGAAGGAATCTGTACAAGGAGGTTGATGGGAGGCAACAAAAGAGAAGGAGAGAGTGGAAGAGAAGAAGCAGATCAACAATAAATTTGACTGCAGAATAGTCTAAGAGAATGATCTTGAACTATTGATAAGTAATCTAAAAATGTATCTTCTTGACAACTGCAAAAATAATTCACTAAAGCATGAACATGAACCATTAGTTGCATAATAAAGTAAATATGAGAAAAAGAAAAGAATATCAAATTACTGATTCACCCTTCCTCTCAGTAATTTCCAATAATAAATATCACGACTGAATACAAATTATAAATAGAATTCCATCTCACTACAGTAAACTTGTAGACACAAATATCCACTCTTTATATCTTTGTATATCTACTTTGTGTGAAACAACACCATTGTTATT
Source organism: Pinus albicaulis (assembly GCA_034641835.2). Lineage (NCBI taxonomy): Eukaryota > Viridiplantae > Streptophyta > Pinopsida > Pinales > Pinaceae > Pinus > Pinus albicaulis. The sequence continues at coordinate 526,148,791 of CM076582.1, forward strand.
GAACTCCAAGGAAAATACAATATTTAATAATCCTTTCACCAGTCGTTTTGAGTACAATCGGAAATATACAGTAAAGATCCTTGTTGTGAGGGTTTCTTTAAATAAGACTGAATATGAGGGTTTCAATCCTCAGAGAAAAGTTAAAACCAATTCCACTCCAGTCGTTGGCTAAAACCCTTTCATTGGAAACATTAGCAAAGACGACCGATGTGATTTCACGCGAGGATTGGGTTAAATACCTTACATAAACAAAAAAGGTTGAGCAGGAAGACATAACCCTTAAATAATTAAGTAGATCTTATACATCGAGGCATACCTGCAACCAAAAACAAGATCACTTAGTGAGGAAAAACCCTGTAATTGAGAGAGATAGAATTTGATGACATTGTTGTAAATTAAATAGCATGATACCTTATAAATTGGTCGTGGTCACATCTCCACTTGCATAGATTAAGGGTAAATGGTTATGGTTCCTTTTCCTTAAAAAGGAATTGACTGCAGTATATAAACAAAACTGGGGAAAAGCTATGAAGATCTTTTGTGTGAGCAAAATCTCTTGCCACAACATAAGACTCCTTTAAAACCATCCTAAGCCAGCTTGCAAAAGAACTGTAGTTACAATGAATGGAGGATTTAGTTTTTGAGCTTGAAGTAACAAGTTAACATAACCATAAAAGAGAATACTAAGGAACCAATAATACTAACCAAAGAGATGGAGCATTGTCAATATATCTGGTATAAGATAAATTCTTCTTCATAGAAGCGAGTTCGAGCCAGGCGAAGAGCCACACCAAGAGCAAAGCAAGTGCAAAATGACTAAGAGGTTAGGTTTTGGTTGGGGGTATAGTACCCTAAATACCCTTAGAACCTCCTGACCTTCAAATTTTAGTAGATGTACAGTCAAGGAAACGTCCACTTGTCCATTCCAATAGCTACCAAGTAGCAGTTCTAGAGGGTTTGGGTACGTCGGGATAAATCATAAGTCCTTATACATTATGTTAATTAAATATGCACCAACGAGAATTAAAAAAGTCTGTTGAATACAATAGACCTTAGTTGTGATTTTCATAAGCAAAAAGTGTGTGTCAGTAAATGAATACCCCATTGTTAGTTCCATATATATATATATATATATATATCAATGCAGCAAAGGACCAATCTTTAATTTCATATATGCACATCATTGTAGCTTAGCAATAATGCACTAATGTACCGTGCACCCTTTTGTACGAGGGTACTAATTTTATTATTATTTTTTGTACTGTGTAAAAATTTTTATGGATAACTGTGACAATTTGGTATCAGATTAGGTTACAAAGTTGAGGCCTGTATGTGCGATATAATATTAACAAAAGCGTCATTAATGCACAAAGGACAATATTAAGCATTATGCGAAGGGGAATTCCTCCACCAAAACGAGGAGCTAGCCTCACGAGATGTGGGTTTAGTTGGCCTAAATGCACCTAATCCAAATGCACTTTTGCTGTAAATAGTACAACAATTGTGGGAAGATATGACAACCCTGAGAGTTGACAATGAAATATGGAGAATGAAGCAAGAACAGATCCTGAAAATATTTTCTGCCAGGCAGAATCAAAGACCTCCAAACCCCAACCCAGAGCATGGAAATAGAGCTGAAATGCAGAGCCCAGGAGATTAACACCGGGAGGTGGAAGGGGGGTGAACCAAGAATGAAGAAGAATCAAAAAATGCTTCGGGTGGAAGAGCCAAAAAGAAGCAGAAAGTGGAATTGCAAGGGGAGTTAAAGAAAATTAAACGACCCATGTTCGATGGGGAAACTGAAAAGGTTGTTGAGCCATGGTTGATCAATATGAATAAGTATTTGCAAATATATGATTATAATGATAATCTGAAAGCTCGGCTAGAAATTTATCAATTACAAGGGAAAGCCACTATGTGGTGGGAAGAGATCAAAATCATTCAGAAAATTGATGAACAATAGGTTACATGGGACACATTTCAGAAACATTTCAAGCACAAATACTTAACAAAACATTTTTATGATGAGAAAGAGAAGTAGTTCCATGATCTAATATTATGGAAGATGACCATGGACGAGTTCATTATGAAATTCACCTCCCTACTGAGCTATGTGCCTTACATCCATGAGGAGAAAGCAAAGGTGCAATTATTCACTAGTAGCCTGCCATATTGGATGAAGGCTAGATTTAGATAACCCAAAGATGATGGATGAGGCGATACAGAAAGCATGGATCTTTTATCAATATATGAAACAAAAAGGGGAACCTAGTAAAGGTTGGACAAATAAAAAATGTCAAAAGAGTTTCTAAAATTTCAAGAATGCTAAAAATGTTGGAGGTAGAGGTACACAAAAGAAACAATGGAATGGGCTACCTAGAAGGAATCCACAAAAAATGAAGGCTCCAAATGAAAACAGGAAGAATGGAGTATCAAGTAAGCCAGAACTTGGTTAGCCACCAAAACCCCCTTTACAATGTTGGGGATGCGAAGAACCTCACTACTAAAAAAAAAATGTCCACATCGTAATCGAATCGAACTAACTGCTAACATACAATAAGCCTCCATAGTTGACGACGTGGCAAGAATTATTCCATGAATAAATGCTACTTTAGAGGATCACCAAGCTGAATACCAACCACAAATGATGGAATTCAAAGGTAAAGTAGCTAAACACTATGTTTCTATTTTAATTGATCCAGGTGCTAGTCTAAGTTATATTAATTCTAAAATAGTTGACTTACGTCAAATGCAAAGTATAAAATTTAGGAATTCATGACTGGTGCAATTAGCTACTGGAGAAAAGCAATGAGTGAGTGCTAAAATCAAAAATTGTTCTATAGAAATTGGAGGACAATAGATTAACGCTACTCTAAACATTCTACCATTAGGGTATTATGACATACTAATTGACATGGATTGGTTAGAGCAACATTGGACTGTTGTAAATTGCAAAGAGAAGACTATTAGTTTTCTCACAAAAGAGGGTAGTAGACACCAGATTTAGGGTATTCAGAGAGGTATCCGGTTGTGGCCCATTACAACCAGCCAACTAAGTAAATGTATGTGGAAAAAGTGTCAACTTTATGCAGTCCAGGTTGGGTATACTAACCCCAAAGATAAGATGTCAGCTCTGGAAAATATACCGATCATACAGGAGTTTGTTGATGTATTTACGGAAGAAATTCAGGGACTCGCTGCCTAAACGAAGTATATATTTTACTGTAGAACTAGTTCCCGAAGCATCACCGGTATCAAGAACCCCATAGTGTATGAGTATTCCTGAATTGACTTAATTAAAGTTACAACTCCAATAATTTCTTGAGAAGGGAAACATTTTCCCAAGTGTAACACCTTGGGGAGCCCCCATGTTTTTTGTGAAGAATAAATATGGTACTTTGTGGTTATGTATAGATTACCAAAGGTTGAAAAAGTTAGCTGTGAGAAACAAGTATCACCGTTAACGATTGATGACCTATTTGATCGGGTAAAATGTGTCACTGTGTTTTCTAAAATTGATTTGCGACCGGGTTATCACCAAATCATAATTAAGGATGAAGATATTCATAAGACAACATTTTACACTCGTTATGGTCATTATGAATTTGTGGTTCTTCCTTTCGGTCTCACCAATGCCCCGGCCATGTTTATGAGGTTGATGAACGATATATTTCATCCTTATCTGGATAAGTTTGTCCTAATTTTTATAGATGATATTTTGATCTACTCTTGGAATTTAGAAGAGCATAAGGAGCATCTTCGAATATTTTTCCAGGCCCTAAGGGAGAATCAATTGTATGAAAAGTTCAGCAAGTGCGACTTATTTAAGGAACAAATAATGTACCTGGGGAATTTTATCTCCTCATAAGGATTAGAAGTGGACCCCGAAAAGATTAAAACTATTATGAATTGATATGTTCCTAAAAATATTGTAGACATCAAATATTTTATGGGGTTGGTGAGATATTATCGCTGGTTTATTGAAGGATTTTCCAGGAAAGCTTATCCTATCACCTCTTTACAAAATAAAGGAAGGGTGTTTATATGGAAAACAAAGTGTCAAAGCATATTTGAAAAACTAAAACACCTATTGAGAACAAGGACTGTGTTAAATATTGTAGACCTAGAAAATGAGTTTACTATTTGGAAAGATGCTTACCAGGAAGGGGTTGGAGGCATCTTAATGTAAGAAGGAAAGGTCATCTCTTATGAATCATGTAAGTTAAAAGAGTAAGAAAAAAAATATTCTACATATGATCTTGAATTAACCATGATTGTTCATGCTCTTAAGGTTTGGTGACACTATTTATTGGGAAATAAATTTTTTCTATTAACTGATAATAAGAGTTAAACCAAATTTTTTAAGCAACCCAATTTAAATGTGTGACATGCTAGGTAGAATGTGTTTTTAAGTGAGTTCGATTTCGATATCAAGCATCTGAAGGGTAAAGAGAATCATGTGGAAGACACATTAAGCAGGAAATTGTATTATGTTTATGAAATAACTTATAACCAGGTAGAATTTGATTGTTGAAAACAAATTAAATAATTTTCCTCTAAGGTTCCGAAGTATAATTTTTTTGGGGAGAAAATTAAATGAATGAAAAGCACATAACAAAAATATGATTTTAATATTAATGATCATGGTTACTAAATTTGAAGGGGAGAATTTACATTCCTAACCATATGGCAGTCAAACAATTTATGCTTGATGAATACCACCAGAATCATTATGTCGCACACCTTGGGTACCAAAAATTGTTCTCTACAATTAGGAAACACTATTTCTGGCCCAAAATGAAAAAAGACATTACAGAGTACTTGGCTAAGTGCCTAGAGTGTCAACAGGTTAAATCAGAGCACCAAGATACAGTCAGACTACTTCACCCCCTACCCATACCTGAGTGGAAGTGGGATACCATCACGATGGATTTTGTAACTATGTCGCAAAAGTATAAAAAGAAAAATGGTTCAATAATGGTGGTAGTGGATACTTTTAGCAAGGTAGCTCATTTCGTACCCATCAAGTCCACTTATCGGATAATGCAGATCATAGATATATCCTTGAGAGAAATATTTTGGTCGCATGGGATACCAAAGGTTATAATTTCTGACAAGGATGTGAAATTCACATCTGCATTATGGATTAGGTACCCAAATTCACTTTAGCACAACATATCATCCCCAAACTAATGGGTTGACTGAGCGAGTCAAAAAGATGCTAGAGGATATTCTCTGCATGTATGTAATGCAACAACCTACCAAATGGGAGGAATACCTCCATTTGGTGGAATTCGCATACATCAATAGTTATCGTGACTCAATTAAGATGAGTCCTTTCTAGGTGTTGTATGGGAAGAATTGTTGCACTCCTACCAATTAGATTAATCTAGAAGACAAGTTAATGTTGGGACTAGACTTACTTTAGGAGATGGATCAAGTTGTGAGAAAAGTAAGAAAAAACTTAAGAGCATCTCAAGACAATAAAAACACTTATGTAGATAGAAATAGAAATTTTAGGGAATTTCATGTGGGTGACCATGTGTATGTCTAGGTTAAACCCAGACAAAGCACTTTGAGATGGGAAAGTTTTGCAAATCTAGCGTTGTGATACTGTGCAACTTTCTAGATATTGGAAAGTGTAGGTCTAGTGACGTACAAACTAGCACTACCTAGTCATATACGATTTGATAATGTATTTCATGTCTCGTTCTTAAAACAATATATATATGACTCCGGGCATATTATAAATTGGCTAAGATATACAAGTAATGAAAGAATTGTAATTGAGGTGTCTTGAATAAGTGACAAATAAAAAAAATTGAAGGAGGATTTCTGTGTTTGCCAGTCGAACCAGACGGAGAATTCCTGGTAGAACCCCTGCATATTCTAGAATAGAGAGAAATAATGCTACAGAAGTAAGCCATCACCCAAATTAAGGTGCAATGGTGGCACTTTAGTTCTGAAGAGGCCACTTGGGAAGATAAGGAATTGATGCAACAAGGCTATCCTGATTTGTTTAACATCGAGGACGTTGTTTCAAAAAAGGGGGGAAGATGTCACACCCATATGTGGGTGAATGGTAAATAGGATTTACTAGGAACTTGAACTTGATTTAGCTCTTATTAGTTAACTGTGATTTGTCAGTAAGCTTTAATTAGGAAGGTTAACGAAAAATTCAAGAATTAATTAATTTTGATGTGAGGATGTTAATAAGTTGTTCTTTTTTTTTATGATATGAGAATGATTTATTACAGGATGGATATGTCGAGAAATTCAAACAAGAGACCCTGCAGGGTTGTCTAACTACCTGGCAGTTAGGTGTTCTTGTTTTCTTGATGCTTCCTTAGAGGAGATAAAAAGGAATAAAAGGGAAGGAAAAGGGTTCTCTTATGTTTCCACCTTTCCGTGAAGAAGAATATTAAGATGTTTGAATAAGAAAAAAATGATAAAAGGAGAATTTTCCTGAGTTTAGGAAGATCCCAGTGGAACTATCCTTGTTGATAGATTTAGACTAGACAAGTAGTCCTAAGGTATACAAATGATATGAAGGATCATTATCACCAGAGACTGCTGGGTTGTTGGAAGTTCATGGGGAGCTGTACTTGATTGCCATACTCGTAGGAAGGGAGAAGGGTTCTTCTCTGTTTGATTTTTTGGGCTTAGCTAACGGTTGTATAAGTATTTATTTTAGGTTAAGGAAGAAATAGTACTAATAACATTGCTGGGAAAGAAAATATTTGTTTTGTTTTCTTTAAACAAAAATAAAAAAAGCATTAGTATCAATAATTCAAAAAATAATGAAAATACAAGTTGTTCTGAGTAGAAAGGAAAATAAACAAAACTGGTCAATTTTGAGTTGTTTTTAAAGTACCGAAGATATAATTTCTTACCTTGACCCAAATGACAAACTATGAACATCAGTGTTTATTACTGGTAGAGAGACTATAGCATTAGCATATATGAATGTGTTATTTATGTATGGGACATTATATAAATAAGACCTCTCAATTATGGTATGTCTTGTCGATAAACAAACATATATCTATATAAGGTAAATTGACTGTACATATAATTATTGAAAAGAAAAAAATATTGTATCATGAATAGTGTTACTATATAGTAAATGTTGGAAAAAAAACACATGAGAAACCATACAAAGAAACATTGTTGTAGTAGAACCTAACAGTGTGGAATATGAAATTTACATAATACTATGAAAATAGTCGTGAATCGCCTTGCGGAACTAGGGGTGTCGTATCAAGAACCATACCACCGTCTAGAAATAGATGAGTAACAGATCGGGTTATGGAAAGAATTTGGTCAACCAGTGAACCGAATTTGTTTAAAATATTTAATCTGATTCCTTAGCATATAATTTTTTATACCAAACATAATTTCTATGCGACATGGTAAGTAATGGTAGAGCTTTTCCTAAAATCCTCAACGAACAATCTAGTAGGAATTTCTTCTTCTAAGAGTCAGATTATGCTCGGAAGAATGTTTGTTCCAGAACTAAGATTACAACCACAATTTTTTCTCCATTTTTGTAAAGGTTGGGGTATAAACAAATCTAGGACTACGATTAGAAAAAGAGTACCGCAAAACCAGACATATATCAAATATGTTACAAGACAACATAATAGTAAATATACGACTGAATAAAAATTATAAAGATAACTCCATCTCACTACAGTAAACTTGCAGACACAAATATCCACTCTTTATATCTTTGTATAACTACTTTGTGTGAAACAAAGCCATTGTCATTGTATTCCAAGGAAAATACAACATTTAATAATATTTTCACCAATCGTTCTAAGTAGAATTTGAAATATATAGTAAGGACCCCTGATGTGAGGGTTTCCTTAATAAGACTGAATACGAGGGTTTCAATCCTCGGAGAAAATTTAAAATCAATTCCACTCCAATCAGCGGCTGAAACCCTTTCGTTGAAAACATTAGTGAAGATGGTAGTTGGGATTTCATGCGAGGATTGAGTTAAATACATGGCAGAAACAACGAAGGTTGAGTAGGAATCCATAACCCTTAAACAATGAATTATATCTTATACACCAGGGCATACCTAAAACAAAAAATAAGAGCACTTAGTGAGGGAAAATCCTGAAATTGTGAGAGATATAATTTGACGGCATTGTTGTAAAATAAATAGCATCATACCTTAGAAATTGTTCGTGGTCGCATCTCCACCTACATAGATTAAGGGAAAACTGTTAGATTTCTTTTTCCTTAAAAAGAAATTAACTGCAATATCAAAACAAAATTGGGGAAAAGTTATGACAGTTTTCTTCTTGAGCAAACTCACCACAACGTAAGACTCTTATGAAACCATCCTAAGCCAGCCTGCAAAAGAAATGTATGTACAACGAATGGAGGGGTTAGTTTTTGAGCTTGCAACAACCTATTAACGTAACCATAAAAGAGAAGATTGAGGAACCGATAATACTAACCAAAGAGACAGAGTATTGTCAACAAATTTGGTATAGGATAAATTCTTCATCGTAGAGGTAAGTTTGAGCGAGGTGTAGATCCGCACTGAGAGCAGAGCAAGTGAAAAATGACAAAGAAGTCATGGTTTGGTTGGGGGTGTAGTACCCTAACAACCCTTAGACCCTCTTGAGCATTGGATTTCAGTCGAGGAAACCTTCACTTTTCCATTCCAATAGCTGCGAAGCAACAATTTTGGAGGGTTTGGGTATGTCGGGATAAATCATAAGTCCTTATGCACTATGTTGATTAAATATGCACCAACACGCATTAAAAAAATGTGTTGAATATAATAGACCTTCGCTGCAATTTGCATAAGCGAAAAGTATGTGTTAGTAAATGCATACCCCATTGTTAGTTCCATATATATATCAATGAAGCAAAGGACCAATTTTTAGTTTCATATATGTATATTAATGCAGCGTAGCAATAATGCACTAATGCACTGTGCACCCTTTTGTGTGAGGGTAATAATTATTTTTTATTGATAACTGTGACAAATCAATAGTGTAAAAATTAAAATATGGAAAAATAAGAATATTATTAAATAAAATATTAGATTTTATTTAAAAATATATTTAAGAATATTATTATTATTATTATTATTATTATTATTATTATAAACATAAAAAACAAGCCTAATATGCCGCACTGCTTATCTCTTATGCAAAAAGTAGAGAACTTTTATGGCAGAATGTGATCATATAATTTAGTTATATTAAATGCATGATTTAAACACCACAACCATGGCGTAGAGGGAATCAAATTGTTCATAATATATTGGTACATGATAACATAGTTTTATGAAAAAAATGATCGAGAACAATTAAATAATACAAATATATTATGATTAATAAAATATATTAATGGAAAAAAGTGAAAAAACATTGTTATTAGAAAAAATACAACAATTAAAAGAAAACAAGCAAGCAAGTAATGATTATAGGTTAATAAATATTTATGGTTAATAAATATTTATGGTTAAAAATAAGTATGATAATGAATGGAAAAAAATATTAATTATGGAAAAAAACTATATATATTTTATTTTTTGGAAAAAAATATTAATTATGAAAAATCCATATATTTGAATTATTTTTTTTATAATTAATTTATAGAAATACTTGGCCATTATTTTTTTTAATAATTTTAAATTACATAAAAAAAAATAGTCATCCACCAATTAAAAAAATTTAGAAATTCAAATTTCTAAAAAAATTATATTTTATATTATAATAATCTTGATAAATTTTAGAAATAGTTTACCAAAAATTGTAAATTAAATAATAATATTTTTTAATACTGGAAAATATAATAAATATTCAATAAAACTTCATATTTTTATAAAATATTTATTACAAATAATTTTAGAATAAAAATATTTGAAAAGGTAAAAAGGTCTTATCCTATAATCAAATTAAGAAAGGAAAAAAAATGAAAAATGTGGGAAACAAAAAGGAACACGGAAGTCGAGACTTTGGAGACTTTCTTCCAAGGTCGTATGATTAAAAAATAATAACTTCGGGAAAAATCACCTTTAAAATGCAATATTCCAGAGATGATATGATTGAGAAAGAAATAACATTAGAAGAATTAGTTTTAAAATATAATAATAATAAGTGGGAAACCTATGAGTCAAAGCCATCCGGTTAGTTCTCATTTATCAGTCCATGTCATAGCAAGGATATAGAAATTTTTTTTTAGTCAAAGTGTTTTGATTTATGTTTTTCTAATATTTTTACTTTTGGATATTATTTTATTATTATTTTTTAAAATTCTATATATATAGGTTTGTTGTGAAGGTTGATAGGACTAATTATTTGTGATTAAAAATGAAATTTATTAGAAAAAAATTAATAATAATATCAAATAAAAATTTGACATCCAACATGATTGATATTATTATATATAGAAAAAACTAAAAGTTGCTAAATAATCTTTGAAATTTAGTCAAAAATAAATGCAAAGACATTATGTTATATTAATAAATAAATACAATAATATAATAATATGAGTTTATTGGACAAAAACAAAGATGTATTGTATCGTTGCAAAGTCATATAGTTGTAATTCATTAATTCTAACATTTCTCAACCCTACACTACAAGGAAAAGACTTTCTAGCGAATGTTTTTGAGGAACCCCATAGAAAAATACCCCATATATCTGTTTCTAGCGGAGGTTACTAGAGGAGGTTGGCAGGCAGAGGGTTTTGCGGATGTTTTCCTCTCGGTGCGCTTATCATTAACTATCGCCCCAGTGCTCTGGAACTGAGAAAGCACTGGTGCGGACACTGTGCACTCGGTACACACCCGCCCGGTGCGTCGTATCATTTTATAGCACCGGTGCGTCACAACACTTCCACGCCGGTGCATTATAAAACACCGCACCAAAACTGAAACCACCCCATGCGGTAGAAAGAAACCGCACTGGTGCATCATAATACATCGCACCAAAACACAAACCAACCGGTGTGTTTGTAAGAAACAGAACTGGTGCGCCTATAAACCACACGCACCAGTAAAGGCTTAAATTTTAAAAAAAAATTATGTCAAAAAACCAGGATTTTTCAGCTTTCTAGTGCTCCTGAGCTCTCAATTACTAATGTGCGTCCTACCATAGAACGCACCAGTGCGCACGAAACATTGGCACACCGAACAACGTGCACGATGTACACACACCTCCGGGGCATCCTATTACTTTAATGCACTGGTGCTTCACCACACTTCCGCATCGGTGCGTCATAAAACATCGCGCCAAAACATAAACGTGCCAATGCATTCTTATCCAAGAGCACCGGTGCGCCTATAAACCGCACGCACTAGAATAACGTTACATAAAAAAAAAATTAAGGCTAAAAAACCGGTGCTTTACGACTATTCCACACCGGTGCTTTACAGATATTCCGCTTCAGTGCATCATCAAAATTTCACGCCAAAACTAAAACGTCTCGGTGTGGTGTTAGGGAACCGCCCTGGTGCATTATAAACAACGCGCCAAATTTGACACAGCCCGGTGCAGTTTTAGGTAAGCGTACCAGTGTGCCGATAAAACCCCGCGCACCGGAACAGGGTAAATAAAAAAAATTTACCGCCAAAAACCTCATTTTTCACTTTCCTCAGTGCTCCAGAGCTCTCAAGCACCGGTGCCATTTCCCCTTGTCTGAGCTACCCTAACATCGGTGCTCTCATTTCACCCATTGCACGCACTGCTGCTCTACATTGGCCACCAATCTCCAGCTTGCATTTTGAAAAAAGGTGGGAAATTTTAATTTTGCAAATTTTACAGCCAATATGCCTCCTTGACGGCGAAATGTACAGGTATTTTTCTAGTTTTTCCATAATTAAGCCTTTTAACAGATTAGAAATTGAAATAACCTTAAAAATAATCATTAAAAAATAAAAATAAAAAAATTGTCGTACGGTGCGCCAGAGCTGTTCGGCTCGCACCGGATAGCGGTGCTGTCTGTAAAATTTACAGGTCGCATAACCACTGATGCTAACGATATCTGCACCATTTCCGAGGCGGTACCAAAAGGTGCCCCAAATAATTTTAAACTAAAAAAAATAAAATGAAAGTCGGTGCGCTTATTTATCCAGGCGCACCGTTGACTACGGGAATCACAGTGCAGTATGTTGACGGAATTATCCGCCCCGGTGTATGTCAACGCACTGCATTTTGGATTCCGAGAGGGTCAACGGTGTGGCCGGGTAAAAGATCGCACCGTCGACTATGTAATTGTCATGAAGTCAGTGCGCTAACATGATTATACGCACCAGGGTGTATATTTCAGTCAGCGCACCGCTATTCTGAACTTTGATAAAGTTAACGGTGCTTGAAAAATAGACAGTTGCACTAAGGCCAGTGCATTGTATTTCATTAGGGGCACCGGCACCAGTGCGCTACATTCTTAAGATGCACCACCACCGACTTATCTATTTTTTTTTTTTTCAAAAAAAATATATATATGTATATTCCTAAATACATGTCTGTTTTAATATTAAAAAAAAATATTTAATATGGCTATGATTCAGAGAGAAGAGGAGGAACAGCAGCAACAACAAGCTGAACAGTATGACATGATTCACCAATGGGAGGCCCAAGAGAGGGAGAGAGATGCACACCCTCGCCCTATTACTGCGGATACCCAGGGGATCCTTAGGCATGTAGGCCTCCTTAAGTTCTATGAGGAGGCTACTTCCCTAAAGGCCCATAGTGTGTTTTTGAGATATCTTATTCGCAGGTGGAATGCCCACCAACTGTCTTTCCAGGTTGGTCCTGACCAGTGGTACACACCCACTGAGGAGGATATTTATTTTATTACAGGACTATCGAGGAGAAGGGTGGATTTTCCCTCATTCCCAGACATGCCAGCTAGTTGTGTAGCAGGGAGTCAGTTAGTTTACTCCCAGAGATACATTGGAGCACATGTATTGTCTCCTTTAGAGTTTCAGGTACCTGGAGGTCAGTTACGTATAGGTGCTTTTGGTAGACAGGACATGCAGTGCCTCTCCCTTATCATTTCGACCATTTCACAAAAAAACAGTGATGGGCAACGCATTAGTTGCTCGCTTTTATATTATGTTGATTCTTTAGTACAACAGCCACGACTTGTCAGGTGGTCTACCATTTTTTGGCGGAAGTTTTGTATGGCCTTAGATAGATGGCGTTCTCATGCACAAGGGAAGGTCAACTTCCCTTTTTCTTCAGAGTTGTTTTGTTTATTTTTTGAGAGGTTTCGAGAAATGAGACCTAGTTTTATTCGACAGCCTTGTAGGCTGATGTTTGAGGCCCGTATGCACATGTGGGGGCAGATGATGCCCAAGAGGGGAAACACTTTGTTTCCAGCCAGGATATCACATGATTCACTAGACTTACTAGCCAGTGTTGACGGGATGCATCCCTTCATTATTGTCCCTTGTCCTTATGTTGGCTTAGATTGGCGAGGTTGTCCCAACATCCTCTTCACCGCTGATGAGCCGCCAGATGATAGAGGTAATATTACTATTTTATTTATATTTATTCTAACATGTTCTTTAACTTGTTTTTATTAAATTGTGTAATGAAATTGTCTAATTATTGTTGTGTACTTGTATATATTTTGCAGACATTGGCTCTTTTGATGGCGAGGAGATGCCAGGTCCACCACATGATCCAAGTGTGAATCCTGATGATGACGATTAGGACATGCCTGACGCCAAGGATGATCATGATGAGGATGAGGCTGGTGCAGCAGAGAGACATGCTCCTACTCATGGTGCACCGGTGTCGCCTTTTGCTAGGCATGGTCGACCTGAGACTAGATATAGGATGGAGTTGGGCATCCAACTCTGTGCATTGATTGTTGATGCGGGCATCAGGTCCGCTCATTACAGAGACATACAGGCCAATGATAGGTTGTTACGAATGTGGAGAGGCATGCCGCGTGACATGTACGGCCTGATGCGGCATGTCGTAGGAGCTACGAAAGCTGTTACACGACTGAGGAGGATTGTCCGTAGCTATAGGCGTAGTCAAGCCGCGGCACATGATGGACAGTTCGCGAGCAGCGACTCACATGCATCTCATGATCGTTCACCTCGCGGCGTGTATGATGAGCATGAGGCTCCATTGGCAGCATCTGACAGTCATCATGGAGATGAGGTTGGACCATCGACCGCGTCTAGTTAGCAGCCTACAGCATCCATTAGTACTAGTCATGATCATGAGCAGGCTGGACCATCAACCGCCGAGGCTGCACTATTGACTGAGAAAGCCTCCACTACTACTACTCATATTGATGTTGTACTACCACCAGCGGATGCAGCCATCAGTACTAGTGATCATGATCATGAGCAGGCTCAACCATCAACTGTCGAGGCTGCACCCAGCTTTACTGAGCAGGCATCCACTTGTACTGATATTGATGTTGTTATACTACCACCAGCGCCTGATCCATGAAATTTATATTACAGTTGTATATTTTTAACATTATTCAGTTATATATATATATATATATATATATATGGTCCATGTATTTTATGTTCATGTTCCAGTTGTACTTAATTTTTATGTTGGTGATCATCATGATGTGGTGCATATTGTTAGGTCATTTTAGATATGTTCATTTAATGTTTAGCTTGCAGATAGATGTGTTTATGTGATAGCATGAGTTATTTGACATATTGAGATGTACATTTGATGTTTGTGTTGTGATGATGTTAATATATAATGTTAATTTTGATGTTTGAATGTGTTTATTAGTCGAATATGATGTTTGTACGATGGTTATCATGATCGTGATGATGTTTATTAATTAATTTAATATTAAATGACCATGATATTTATTAAATATTATGTCGTGATTGTAATTGTAATTTAAATTTTAATTGTATATAAAATTTTAAAATTGTATTTGTATTTGTACTAATTGTAGTTTTAACTATAATTGTATGTAAAATATTTATTAATGTAAAATTTTAATTGTAATTGTAATATTTAATTTATTCTGAAATGATTGTAATTGTATATATGAAAAATTGTAAAATTCTAATTCTAATTCTAATTGTATGTAAAATTCTAAATTTAAATGTATTTGTAATTGTAATTTTAATTGAATTGTATGTAAAATATTTATAAAATTGTAATTGTAATTGTAAATGTAATTGTATGTAAAATTCTAAATTTGTAATTGTATTTGTAATTGTAATTTTAATTGAATTGTATGTAAAATATTTGTAAAATTGTAATTGTAATTGTAAATGTAATTCTATCTAAAATTGTAAATGTAATTGTATGTAAAATTAAAATTCTAATTCTAATTCTAATCGTAATTCATGTATGTGAAATTAATGTAAAATTGTAATTGTAATT
Organism: Pinus albicaulis; assembly: GCA_034641835.2. Lineage (NCBI taxonomy): Eukaryota > Viridiplantae > Streptophyta > Pinopsida > Pinales > Pinaceae > Pinus > Pinus albicaulis. The sequence goes on from CM076582.1 coordinate 526,164,150, forward strand.
TTAATTCTAATTGTAATTGTACTTTTAATTGTAATTGTATGTAAAATGTTTGTAAAATTTTAATTCTATTAATGTGCAGGGAAAATACTAGGGGCGAATTTTAGCCCAAAGGCGAATTTTAAGGGATTTTAAATTTTAATAGGGCGAATGTTTTATATAAAACCCATTTTCTATAGTTTTATAAAATTAGCCCAATAATTATTTTAAAAATAATTAATTATTAAATATTAGCCAACCAAAATAAATGCCGATCAAACTAAAAAAATGGAATTCGCTCTTGATTTTCTTTGTTTGTAGCAGATTTCAGTGGGATTCGCCTGGATTTACAGGGTCGGAGGGAGGGGTTGGAGTGATTCACCCATTTTTTCACTGGTTCGTTGGAATTCACTGTGTCGGAGAGGTGGCTGGGGCTTGAAAGGGGGCATGGAAGTTGAATGTGAAAACCTACTCGATTGATGGAGGTCATATCGATCGAGGTGGAGATCCATGGAGGTGGAATCTTACAAGATATGGACGCATTGACCGATGACAAAAGTTTCACGCATTGATGAGGGCAACTGGTTCCCGGAGATGAACCACGGTAGCTAGATTTAGAATTCCAAGGTCCAAGATAGCCCATTTCCTGGGTGCCATGGAGCTAAACCCGCGCATGAGGAGTTTGGGCAGTGGTGTTGGCCTTGGGTTTCAACTGTAATTATATTTTTTGCTATAAATTTGCTGAGTTTGAAATTCGAATGCCCTTTGCCTTTCTCAAGGAAGCGACCACCGGTTTTGAATGCTCGCGGATGGTTCTTGAGATATTTTGCTTATATTTAAATAAATCAGTAGGAGGCGTCTTTTTCCCATTGGAGCAGTACACCGCTTTAGAGAAACCAGACTGCAGGTGAGTAATTAAACATCTTTTGTTCCAGCAACAGATTTGTTTTATTGATTGCTATATTTGTCTATTGTGTTGATCGTGGCGGTTTCAATGGGCTGCCCCGAGTGGTTTTGATTTGAGTGGTGGGTTTAAAAGTCCGGTATTTGGTGGTTTTTAATGGGGCAAAGCTATTCTTAATTTTGTTATGTTGGATATGTTGGATATTCTGGTGTGCATTACTAATCTGGCCACGAATATTGGCAGAATGTGCGATTAGGGTTTGATTCTGGGTGTTCTTTTCAGGTAAATTGTGATAAGGAAGAGTTTTGAAGGGGATTTGAATTTGAATCATGGAAGTTGAGTGTTGCGACCCTCGGTCTTCTGCTAAGGGGTGTGAAGTTGACATGAAGCCAACGATGGAGGTGAAAGATACGCTTAATCAAGGATGCATGCAATATGGGTTAGTAATTAGATTCAAATCAATTCATTAAAACTGGGTGACCAGAATTAGATGCACTGCTATTATACATGATTTTTTTAATATTTTCTTTTTGTTTTTCTTCATTTTTGAGGTTTTCTGTGACTATAGATATAGAGATAATCCCATAATACAATTATTTGTATTTGAAATTAATCTCCTGTCAGTCTCTTTACATTTTCTTCAAATCTTGAATTCAGGAGTTTTTCTAATGCTCTGAAGCCTTCTGGTCAGATTCTGTGCTGTTAGTATACATTAATTTCAAAATAAGCTTTTTACAATTTTTCCTTTCATTCTTTCTTCAATATTTTTACTCATGGAGCTCCTTTATTTTTTGGGTTCACCAGGCTGAACGCATTTTTTCTACTTTGGGAATATCCTCTCACATGGAACCATTGAGTGGTGTAATGGCATCGGGCAAGCGATATAGTAGCAGAGTATTTGCTTGCTTTTTGCATTCTGTGGTAGGATGGTAGAGAACACAAGGATCCGGGACACTCGGATTCTAATGGCTGCTAACCTGGTTTCAGCTACTACCCTCACCGACATCGATGTGAAATTGGCACCTGGAGCATGCAATTGGAAATTTGAACAATTTGTCGTATGGATGCATGAGCCATATGAGTGCATGCCTACATATTTCATAATTGTTATAAAAAATATGTGGGAATATATCTCATCTCCTGTACCAAGAGAAGGGACCAGTTTAAAATTTTATTGCTAATTTCCATTGACCTAAACATTTGGAAGTCAATATGCCCATAACATGAAAATATAAGGTGAATGAAATAAATTGAACCCCGACATTTTCACAGTACTTATTTATAGCACCCTTGAACTAGTGTAGTAACGAAACTTTCTGTGAACAATGAGGAATTGTGTGTTCCTGTAATCCAGTAGAAGTTATGGGGTAGCCTCTTTGTGTCTTTGAGCCAGTAATACATTTCTGTTGGCACCCTTCAATGTAGTGGGCTTTATTTCAAATTTCTCTCTAATGGCGAGGTCTATAGAACATCACTTCATCTGTTTGTTTGAACCATGGTATCAAAATTGTGTCAAAACTTACTATATGAGAAGTTATCATGGCCATCAACTACCTTTCTTTATGATTTGGATCTTTCATTATACCAAGTATAGTTCTCTATTGGAGGAGAAACTTTGGACATTCTCCTTAAATGGTAAAAAAATGGAGTGGATTCCTTCATCTGATTGTTTGAACCATGGTATCAAAATTGTGTCAAAACTTATTATCTGAGAAGTTATCATGGCCATTAACTACCTTTTTTTATGATTTGGATATTTCATTATACCAAGTATAGTTCTCTATTGAAGGAGGAGAAACTTTGGGAATTCTCCTTAAATGGTAAAAAAATGGAGTGGATTGTTTCTTTTGCTAACGTAGGAAACCTATAGTTGGTGCATGTGTTCTTCATGTGGATCTCATAGAACAAGAAAATAGGTTGTGCTAAAGTGGCCTCTTTGTATTGCTTACATGAGAATAGTATTTCTATGGGTGTCATTATTTTCTTCAGCTTAATTTACTTTCTACTAAGACAATGAATCTTAGGGAATTGAAGTGTGTGCAAAAGTATCATTCATTAACGTGGGGCTATGACATTTTTGTTTTTAACTGTGGAGGAATGCATCTTGGTTATTTTTTGTCCTTAACATAAATATTTAAGGTAGTGAGTGCCTACATTGTTTGACCTGCATACCCATACTGTATTTGGTATTTCTTCCTTGAAATAGAATGGAGATATTCAATACATTGTTCTTTAATGTAGCATTTATACCTTTTATTTAATTATATATAATTTTGATATATTCTTATTGGTATCTCCATGCATCTTACAAATTAGTGAAAAATGTGCCATACAGGGATGATTTTACTGATGTGTGTTTTCTTGATACTGATAATTGATGGAAAATGTTCACACTACCGTCGGAGATGCCAAATAAGGGCTACGTGTTGTAATGAAGTCTTTGACTGTAGGCATTGTCATCATGAGGCCAAAGTATGCTTCTTTTTCTTTACTGCATTCATAGCTATTTCAAGTTCTAACGGTTGCCTTTGGTTTATATCCTTGTCAAAATAGAACTAGAAAATTGTGTCTCTTCCAATTTCATTTGTGAGGGTATAGTATGGACTGAACTCATATCTGAACAGAATTCAATGGATGTCGATCCACTTGACAGACATGATGTACCTCGCCATGAATTTCGAAAGGTAAGGTTCTATCTTTTTTTCCAGTTGGATGTTATTCATTATAATGTTTGTCTTAATGCTTAGAGTTTGTGAGGATTATGAGCTTCAGAGAGAATGAGGGGCCACGGGAACACAAGGAATTTGATGGTTATACCAACAGATAGATGTTTATTAGAAGTTACACCTTCTCCATAAAAGAAACTGTGCCTCAGAAAACCAAGAAGTGTTTTGGTAAAGTTAACGAGAAAATGTCCGGCATGGTTGTCCCAAAGAAGAAGATTAAGACTAAGAAAAACGATTCAATTATAATAAAGTTCAGAGATAAAATTGTGGACAGTTATTATGCTGCCATGGCTGCCATCTTCCACTGTCTGTTAGCTTGCACTACTAGTGTGGATCTTAGGGATCGATCGGGGGTATTAGATGCCATTAATGCTGTCTAGTTTTCTTTGTCCATGCAATTTGGATTTTCTTTTATACGGCGGAGGTTTTCATATCTCTTAAGAAGAAAGAAAGGGCTTGGTATGTATGGTGTTTGATTTTCAATTGACTATGGTATCTCTTCAGAGTTTTCCATGGATGTTTCCATAGATTAACACCTCAAAATATGGTATGTTTCTCTGTCTTTATTGTATGCATGCCCTTTGGTTGGGAGATCTTTATGTGTGAAGCATTTATCTTACAAGAACTATAAATATATTAGCATTGGAAAATGTAATACCAATTTTCAAATTTAGGCATTGAGTCATGGATGGTCCACAAGTACTTGGATTTTTCTTAGGTTGATATAGTTTGGCATTGAATAGACTGGAAACTAGGTAGAATGTAATATAAATTTCCAAATTTAGGCACTTGGTCATGGATGTTGCACAAGTACTTGGATTTTTCTTTGGCTGATATAGTTTTGCATTGAATAGACTGGCAGCTTGGTGGAATGTAATATAAATTTTCAAATTTAGGCACTTGGTCATGGATGGTGCACGAGTACTTGGAGTTTTCTTTGGTTGATATAGTTTGGCATTGAATAGGCTGGAAACTTGGTAGAACCCATGCATTTGCATCCCACATCAAGAAGCAGGAAAATGATTCCCCAGAAGGTATTTGCAACTCTGATTATCTTTGATTTTGTCATTGTTGTATTTTCTGCAATGAAGGCCTCAAATTTGGCTACTTGACCTGTTCAATGTTTATTGCATTTGATTATAAGATCTTTCATATAATTTGTTATACCATTTGAATGTTGTAAATAGATTTCTTATCATTGTGTTACATCCAGAAACGTGCTTTCAAGGTTTGAAATCCTGTAACTAGGTTTTAATGGCATAGTCAATTGATACCATGACGGAGAAAGAGACAATGGTCGTTATCATTGTTATGTTTGAATCAATATTTACTTAGTACGGTATGAATGGCTCGAATGGGTTCAATGGTAACGAATCTTTGTGTTTTTTTCAAGGTTATATCCTCCAATTTTGAAGAGGAGGGGCATTAGGGTATGCATATGTCAGTTAAGATTTTGTTTGTGGATAATAATGTAAAGTCGACCGGTATTAACAATCTCATTCTCCAAAAAATATTTGTAAAATAAAAAAGTTCACATGATATTAGCGAGTCTCATTTTCCATTATACAAATTAAAGAAAAATTGAATAAACTAAACCTTAAATAAGTTGAAAAAAATATAAAACCCGAGTGATGAAATAAAGTAAAACTACCATACAAAATATGATAAACTTGAATACTAAATTAGGAAAAGGTTTATGGAATGAAAATGATTGTTGGGAAAACAGTTATAAGTAACCAATTTCAATTTCAGACTAGGACATGGCCACCAATTGACTCATACTCATCTGTATCATTTTTTAATTGTAGAATAGTTAATGATGCCACATTGAGATCATATAAATCTCAGAACATGTCACCTGAGGATGGATAAGATGTACACACTTTTAAACATGCACATGCATGCATATGTATTCCTTGTAATTAGCGAAGGTTTTTTAGGGTGTAACATCATAATATTTTCTGAAGGTACATTTGAAATATGTAAAGGTTTAATTTTTGTTCTTTTCAAAAGATAAATGATCAATTATCTAGCAAATCTTATCTAACTTGCTGAATTAGTATATTGCTTTTGTTTATATTCTTGTATGTTTGCAATATATTTCTCTTGTTATTTATAGTTATTCTTGTATGTTTGCAGGTTATCTGTTCACCTTGTAGAACTGAAATTTAGGCACTTGGTCATGGATGGTGCACAAGTACTTGGATTTTTCTTTGGTTGATATAGTTTGGCATTGAATAGGCTGGAAACTTGGTAGAAGCCATGCATTTTCATCACACATCAAGAAGCAGGAAAATGGTTCCCCAGAAGGTATTCGCAACTCTGATTATCTTTGATTTTGTCATTGTTGTATTTTCTGCAATGAAGGCCTCAAATTTGGCTACTTGACATGTTCAATGTTTATTTCATTTTATTATAAGATCTTTCATATAACTTGTTATACCATTTGAATGCTGTAAATAGATTTCTTATCATTGTGTTACATCCAAAAACGTGCTTTCAAGGTTTGAAATCCTGTAACTAGGTTTTAATGGCATAGTCAATTGATACTCCATGACAGAGAAAGAGACAATGGTCGTTATCATTGTTATGTTTGAATAGGTCATTACTTAGTACAGTATGAATGGGTTCAATGGTAAAGAATCTGTGTTTTTTTTCAAGGTTATATCCTCAATTTTGAAGAGGAGGGGCATTAGGGTATGCATATGCCAGTTAGATTTTGTTTGTGGATAATAGTGTAAGGCTGACTAGGTATTAACAGTCTCGTTCTCCCAAAAAATTTGTAAAATAAAAAAGTTCACATGATATTAGCAGTCTCATTTTCCATTATACAAATTAAAGAGAAAAATTGAATAAAATAAACACTAAATAAGTTTAAAAAAAATATAAAACCAGTGATGAAATGAAAGTAAAACTACCATACAAAACCATGATAAACTTGAATACTAAATTACTAGGGAAAAGGTTTATGGAATGAAAATGATTGTTGGGAAAACATTTATAAGCAACCAATTTCAATTTTAGACTAGGACATGGCCACCAATTGACTCATACTCATCTGTATCATTTTTTTAAGTGTAGAATAGTTAATGATGCCACATTGAGATCATTTAAATCTCAGACATGTCACCTGAGGATGGATAAGATGTACACACTTTTAAACATGCACATGCATGCATATGTATTCCTTGTTATTAACGAAGGTTTTTTAGGGTGTAACATCATAATATTTTCTGAAGGTACATTTGAAAGATGTAAAGGTTTAATTTTTCTTCTTTTCAAAAGATAAATGATCAACTATCTAGCAAATCTTATCTAACTTGCTGAATTAGTATATTTCTTTTGTTCATATTCTTGTATGCTTGCAGTATATTTCTCTTGTTATTTATAGTTATTATTGTATGTTTGCAGGTTATCTATTCACCTTGTAGAACTAAAATTTAGGCACTTGGTCATGGATGGTGCACAAGTACTTGGATTTTTCTTTGGTTGATATAGTTTGGCATTGAATAGGCTGGCGACTTGGTTTTGCATCCCACATCAAGAAGCAGGAAAATGATTCCCCAGAAGGTATTTGCAACTCTGATTATCTTTGATTTTGTCATTGTTGTATTTTCTGCAATGAAGGCCTCAAATTAGGCTACTTGACTTTGTTGATGTTTATTGCATTTGATTATAAGATCTTTCATATAATTTGTTATACCATTTGAATGTTGTAAATAGATTTCTTATCATTGTGTTACATCCGGAGAGAAAACGTATTTTCAAGGTTTGAAATCTTGTAACTAGGTTTTAATGGCATAGTCAATTGATACTCCATGACAGAGAAAGAGACAATGGTCGTTATCATTGTTATGTTTGAATAGGTCATTACTTAGTACAGTATGAATGGGTTCAATGGTAACGAATCTGTGTTTTTTTCAAGGTTATATCCTCAATTTTGAAGAGGAGGGGAATAAGGGTATGCATATGCCAGTTAGATTTTGTTTGTGGATAATAGTGTAAGGCTAACCAGGTATTAACAGTCTCATTCTCCAAAAATATTTGTAAAATAAAAAAGTTCACATGATATTAGCAGTCTCATTTTCCATTATACAAATTAAAGAGAAAAATTGAATAAACTAAACACTAAATAAGTTGAAAAACAATATAAAACTAGTGATGAAATGAAAGTAAAACTACCATACAAAACCATGATAAACTTGAATACTAAATTACCAGAGAAAAGGTTTATGGAATGAAAATGATTGTTGGGAAAATAGTTATAAGTAACCAATTTCAATTTCAGACTAGGACATGGCCACCAATTGAATCATACTCATCTGTATCATTTTTTAAAGTGTAGAATAGTTAATGATGCCACATTGAGATCATTTAAATCTCAGACATGTCACCTGAGGATGGATAAGATGTACACACTTTCAAACATGCACATGCATGCATATGTATTCCTTGTAATTAGTGAAGGTTTTTTAGGGTGTAACATCATAATATTTTCTGAAGGTACATTTGAAATATGTAAAGGTTTAATTTTTGTTCTTTTCAAAAGACAAATGATCAATTATCTAGCAAATCTTATCTAACTTGCTGAATTAGTATATTGCTTTTGTTTATATTCTTGTATGTTTGTAGTATATTGCTCTTGTTATTTTATATAGTTATTCTTGTATGTTTGCAGGTTATCTGTTCACCTTGTAGAACTGAAATTTGGGCACTTGGTCATGGATGGTGCACAAGTACTTGGATTTTTCTTTGGTTGATATAGTTTGGCATTGAATAGGCTGGCAACTTGGCAGAACCCATGCATTTTCATCCCACATCAAGAAGCAGGAAAATGATTCCCCAGAAGGTATTTGCAACTCTGATTATCTTTGATTTTTTCATTGTTTTATTTTCTGCAATGAAGGCCTCAAATTTGGCTACTTGACCTGTTCAATGTTTATTGCATTTGATTATAAGATCTTTCATATAATTTTTTATACCATTTGAATGTTGTAAATAGATTTCTTATCATTGTGTTACATCCAGAAACGTGCTTTCAAGGTTTGAAATCCTGTAATTAAGATTTAATGGCATAGTCAATTGATACTCCATGACAGAGAAAGAGACAATGGTCGTTATCATTGTTATGTTTGAATAGGTCATTACTTAGTACATTATGAATGGGTTCAATGGTAAAGAATCTGTGTTTTTTTTCAAGGTTATATCCTCAATTTTGAAGAGGAGGGACATTAGGGTATGCATATTCCAGTTAGATTTTGTTTGTGGATAATAGTGTAAGGCTGACCAGGTATTAACAGTCTCATTCTCCAAAAAAATTTGTAAAATAAAAAAGTTCACATGATATTAGTAGTCTCATTTTCCATTATACAAATTAAAGAGAAAAATTGAATAAAATAAACACTAAATAAGTTGAAAAACAATATAAAACCAGTGATGAAATGAAAGTAAAACTACCATACAAAACCATGATAAACTTGAATACTAAATTAACGGGGGAAAAGGTGGTGGGAATGAAAATGATTGTTGGAAAACGAGTTGGCAATGTCAATTTCAATTTCAGACTAGGACATGGCCACCAATTGACTCATACTCATATGTATCATTTTTTAAGTGTAGAATAGTTAATGATGCCACATTGAGATCATTTAAATCTCAGACATGTCACCTGAGGATGGATAAGATGTACACACTTTCAAACATGCACATGCATGCATATGTATTCCTTGTAATTAGAGAAGGTTTTTTAGGGTGTAACATCATAATATTTTCTGAAGGTACATTTGAAATATGTAAAGGTTTAATTTTTATTCCTTTCAAAAGATAAACGATCAATTATCTAGCAAATCTTATCTAACTTTTTGAATTAGTATATTTCTTTTGTTTATATTCTTGTATGTTTGCAGTATATTTCTCTTGTTATTTATAGTTATTCTTGTATGTTTCCAGGTTATCTATTCACTTTGTAGAACTAAAAAAGATGTAAGAGATGAGCCTTTTTAATTTTGGTTATGTGCATAAAATTTATAGGTAAACACTATAACGTTTCTTGAGTTATTTTAAAAAGATTATGCACTGCAATTTTGCAGGTTCAGAAAACCTGCGTTACTTGTGGTGTTTGTATGGGAAAGTACTTTTGTGAAAAATGCAATTTCTTTGATGATGAGGTACGTTCTTAATGTATTTTTAGGTTGAATAGCTCTGGTTCATGAAAACAAAGAGATTTACTCTCACAAAATTATAAAAATATGGTTTGGATGTATATGCTTTTGGTTCTAATTGTGCTTGCCACTTTGGTTTTCTAGGACTCAAAACAACAATACCACTGTGACGGATGTGGAATTTGCAGGTATGATTTTCTCTTTATGCATCTGATGTCTCTTTCTCTGTAGTAAAGTAATCTTTCATGCTATTGTGAAATGTATTTAGATTTATTTCTTGCAGTTGACTTTAGCTAGTTGTTCTAGTTTTTAGAACTGGTGGCAAGGATAATTTCTTCCGCTGTTATAAATGTGGTATGTTCTTTATGACTTCTCAAATTTCCACTGCTTCTTCTCAAATTATCACTGCTTCTTCCCTTGTTTCAATGTAGTACGAGAATGATTTATTTTCTCGTGTACCTTTTTCCAGGATGTTGCTACTCTATCCTCTTGAAGGATTGCCACCCTTGTGTGGAAAAAGAAATGCACCATGGTCCATAACTTCCTTGTGTTTTGAGGTAGTCACACTTATCTACATAGTGTAGTAATTTTAGTTTTCTTTTTAAAACATAATTTAAATTTTATATTTAAGTTATTTGGATATCTGAACCCTTGTTTGTTGACTCCTTTGCAGTGTTTAATTGACTCTACAAAGGTTATCAGCGTATTGCCTTGTGGTCATACTATTCACATGAATTGCTTAAAAGAGATGCACGAGCATCTTCAGTAAGTTTCATATGTGGCCTGTTTTGTGCTCTGGCTCACAACCTCTTGAGATTTTCCATTTGTCTATAATTTCAGATTATACTTGTTGCTAGTCTATATATCTACAGTATCACAGAACTATAGATATACTTGCACTGATATACCCACTTATGGTACCTTCTCTAGCCATCTGTTGTCACATCTTGGTGCAAATTTAATTTTATTTTAAGCGTCTTTCCATTCTAAATTTTTATTTGTCTTTTGCAGATTTGCTTGTCCACTGTACTCCAAATATGTCTGTGATATGTCTGAAGTATGGGAGAAACTTGACTGAGAGGTAGCTATTTTGTTGTTATATCATTACGATATATGACAAGATAAACATCTTGAAATCACCTTGTAATGGGTTCCATAAAGAGTGGCTTATTATATGTATTTTTGCTAATTTTTATTTCTCATATTTGAAACTTGCTTTCGTCAAATGGAAATTTCGTTTTTAAGTTCCTTGAGTGGATTCTGATAAATTTCTTTTATCATGTAAGTTTCTTTGACTCTAATGCCTGAAGCTTATTGGAAAAAAATGGTAAGATGTTTGATGTTCATGTGGTATGGTTTGGAGGCATATTTTAGAGCCTGTTAGTAGCGTGAGAGAATACCTGACCACTTTCTCATTGGTCTTTTGAGCAGGTTTGGATCTTACGCAATGAATGTGGAGTAAATTCTGAAGTAAATTTTCACAATGTTGTCCACAAGTGTCGAAGTTGCAATTCTTATAACACGTGGCAGACTAGGGGAGGTCCTTCTAGAAGTTCAGGTACCTAGTCTTTGATATAATCAATGTTCAAATTCATGTATCCCTCTTTGCCACTTGTAACGTCACCTTAGCGTTGCTTATATGGCATGAAAAGCATATATACTACAAATTTTTATGCAGTGGCATTACTATAAGAATTCATGGTAACCATTGAGTTTTTGTGGCACTACTCTATAGTTATTAACATCATAAAAAAATTGATGCTATGTTCCCACTTCAACAAAGACCACAAGAAGGGAATTATTTATCCTACAGATCTCATGCCACTACAAAAAAAGTAACAAATTCTGTCCTTTTGCACATCTACAGACCATGAATTACAATGGATTGAAGGTGTCTTTTTCTGTATGTGACTTAGTCTGACCAGATACATGCAGGACTTAATTTCCTATGAAATGAAGATGTATTTTCCATTTTGGAATGGCATGTTATTTCTCAAGCAATTGACTGGTTTACAGATTTCATTTTTTGTCTAGTGATTGTTGAAATATTTTATTTGGTTGCACTAAGAGAAGAATGCAAACAAATTTGAATTTGATTCTCTTAAGAGAGAACTTTTAAAGGAACTAGATAAATCCATCTTAAGCTAAGTTTTGTTAAGTCTTCTTAAAAGAAAGAACGGTAAAAGAAAGAACAATGAAAGATAAATCCATCTCATGCCAGGATTTGATAAATAGTGAGAGGTTTATACATGGATTAAAAACATGTATTTATGAATGACTATAAAAATAGTAACAGAGATCCATTATAATAACAATTCATTAGTGAATAATATTTCACCATTTTTTTATCCATCTCAAGCTAGGATCTTTAAAGAAGTAAGAGCTATGAAAATTGTAATGGAAACTCATTAGTGAAGAATAATATGGCATGAAAAAGAAATGGTTATGGAATTATAAAAAAATCTATATTGGTGGATGAAATCAGGGTAAGTATATTTTTGGGGGGATTACTGGATTCTTTCGTAAGTAAATCGAAATTTATCACTTACCTAAATTGGAAAATCATTTCATTTCTTGTTAGGCATACTGCCTCAAGCAATACTGCATGAAAATGACTCAAGCAACAGTGCATGACAATGGATGGTGCTTTGATGCTGTTTTATGTTTATATTTATACCATCCTTTACAGCAATCAAAATTAGACTCCCTTTCCACTTCGGTGCCATGTATGGAATTTGCAGGTATTTGTAAATTCTTCCATGAGATGAGTTGGTTTGGATGTGCGTAGCAGACAGTGAGACACAAATTTTAGTTTGGAGGTGTGTTGGGATTGTCATATTGAATCTGCTCACTAGTTATTGGCATTTTAATTTTTGATTGACTTTTTCTGCTCATTGAAGAAATTGGCAAAGGCATGGGCCTTTTTTTTGGAGGATTGTTGAAACAAAATGATCTGCAAAGATCCCAATTTGTTGAAACTCCTCTCCAACCTCAATATTAGTGCAAGTAGTAGCATGAGAAACAACACTACACTTAGTAGAGCTACAAGAACACATTTTCCAAAGTGCATGAGAACTACTTCCCTCATGAGTCACCATGTGCCATGCTTCATCTCGATGGTTCTCTTCCTTCTACTCCCAGTTCAACTGCCATATCTTCATTGGAACCAACACCCTGAACTCCACTAGACAACGATTCACCATTTTGTAGTAGTGATTCACCATTTGTACTGGTGGTTTGCCATGATTTTACAATATAATATAATCTCATGAAAGATTCACCAAAAAATTATATATACATATTATATTATTAATAAAATCGCCTTCCATTTTTCCTATGTATCATGGGGATTTGCCCATTTATTATATATATAAATTTAGGGGGGTTCTTAAAATTTTCCCTGTTAATGTGAAAATTTTAATTGTATTATTGTAAAATTATTTTATTAAAATATTTAAATTTGTAAATTTGCAAATAATTGTAAAATAACAAATCTAGAATAATACGAATTTTTGTAACATAATAAAGTTTAGAAAATAATGAAAATAAATTCATGTGCTTTATAATTATCATTATTTTATTATGATCTTACATACAAAAAAAAAGAAGTTTATATAGTCTCGTGCATTTATCATCCTAACACGCACTGGTGCGTCACAACTCTTCTGCACCGGTAACAAATAAACACAAATAAAAAAAATGCTACTCTATTTTCTTTAAGTGAAAAAAAAAGTGGCAATTTCAAAAATGGGCGTAAAAATATTTTCGAAAATCTAATTTCATAAAATAATTCTTTAAATACTAAACACTTTTCATTATTTCACTATTTTTGCTAAAATTTTCAGCCAGATATTTGCAGGAGACAGACCTAGAGCAAGAGAGCAGGAGGGCATTGTGGAGTAGCGAAATACGTTCGAAAAAAGTATTCAGACAATAAGAAACCAAACCTCTGGTGATTCAAACCCTGTATCATAGAATTTGAAACCATCTCGTGATAAAATTTGATTATTTTTTTACTTTTTTCTGCAGTTTCATCCATTTTTACCGTAAACCCTTCATTTTTTTTTCCCTTTCTTCTCCCTGTTTTTGTGATTTCAGAATTAGGGTTTTTCATTTTATATTGACATCCAACCCACGGGACGACTTGCATAGTCGGATCTCAATCCATTTGGCCATTGCATGAATTTCTTAAAAAATGGATTTTTCTTTATCGATGCGCCCTGCATACTATACCGCATCGGTGCTCTATATTACACAGTGCACTGTGAAAGTATCATAGTAAAAAAAATGAAAACATTTTTTCTAAATTCGTGCGCCAAATCTGAAATAGGGCACCGGTGCTCCATTTAACTAGGAAAGCACTGTACGGTGTATTACACCGTTTTTGCAGTGCGTTTATAATACCCCATGCACCGTTAGGTCTATTACACTATTTTTTGTAGTGCGTTTACAATACCCAACCCACCGTATGATGTATTATACTATTTTGCGGTGCATTGTTAATATCCCCAGGCACCGGCAGCGGTGCAGACCTCGTGAAAGGTGCACCGATACCTTGAGATTTATTTTCTATCTGAAAAGTTGAGAATTTATTTATAAATATATTAATGAATGATATGGTACATGTTTTATATTGATAAAGAAATATCTGACAAGAGATCAAGTAACAAAAATACTATTAACACATCAAGAAAATAAAAAAAGACAAGTTGCTTGTAAATTCTTTATAAAAAATATTATTTTTTAACTATATGTAAGTTTAAATAATATGTATTGTTTACTGTGTATCATACAGAGCCACAAAATGACAAAGCTCGATCTGATTATTTCTAATCTAGGACTAGAAGAGCGTAAAAGTTTAACAGAAATATTGCAAAAGGATTAATCAGGTGAATGAAAAAATACCATCGATCCAATAGGAGTTTCTTTTTTTAGTTATCATTAATAATATACTTAAAATTATTAGATAACATGTGTCAAATAGTATACTAATTCACATCTGTTTAATGTTCTACAGGTACCAACAACTTAGAAAAGGAATGTTGTTCTAAGAAAAGAAAAAAAAATAGAACATGCAAATGAAAATCAATTGCTCCTTAGCTCATCTGGAGTGGTGCTGGAAGTTAACGAAAGGGGAAAATCTTTTACAAAAGTTTGAGGGATCTAGTGGAATGAATGTATAGATGTTATTTCCAACAACAACAACGTGCTTCAAATGTAATATGTAATCATTGGAATTTTCGATCATTAGGTACAATAAATAAACAATTTAGCATTAAATATTAATTTTCAAGGATTTTATTACAGAAAAGAAAAGAAAATGGAACCCATTCAGCACATAAAACAAGACGCCAAGGAAGAAAATGGTTGATCTCTAAGTTTGTGAGTAATTGTTACTTCCTTATAACAACTTAACTAGATTTCATTTTTGTATTTTTTAAGTTGTTTTACAAAAATCATCAGTGAATGTCTTCAAATAGGTGCTAACATACAAAGAAGAACCATCAGACGAATTGATTGAAATTGGATTAAAAATGGGTTGTGAGTTTATGTTGGCATATCAGACTTTAATTGTGGAATTTGTAAGCATCTATCGATCTTGTTTTACTTAGCTCCATCTATAATTAATAGAACAAAAACATCTTTTATATTAAATATATGATTTGTTATGGGGTATAAAAATTGCAGGAAACAAAGTATAGAACTGTGCCAACAGATGAAATTTTGAAAGATGGCATGGTACATGGTTTTGAAAGAATGTGTATAGTCTATGAGTCAACTGTTACTATGGTACGTCATTTTTCTTTTTGATTTACATTTATGTATATTATTTAATATTGCAATTTTCACTATTATCACCAATGTATATACACTCATTTCAGTTTATTTTTATGTTTGTAGATGGAAGGTGAAGAAGAAGAAAACAATCAACATCATGAACACAACATTCCTGAAAATAACCCAAGTCATGGAAGTAGCTCTAGCAGTGAAAACAGTTCAAGCGAAGAATGGTGATCACTATGTTTGGATATCAAAGTAAGGTGTTTTATTTTTTGAAATATGTTTGTGAAATCAAACATTTTGTTTAATGTAATGGACATAGTGTCCCAATTGAAAGACAAAAGGATACGAATATTAACTGTCCCATTTTGTATGATAAAGACTCTCTTATTCATATAAATTATATATATAATCATAAAATATGTTTTAATTTATTCTATTGTGTTCTCCATTGTCGCTATTGCGTTCTCCATTGTCATTCTCAAATGCACTAATAAAAATTTAATTCATATGAATATGAATATTTTTATAAGATATATATGTGTCGACTTTTGATGAATAATGAATTTTAAAAAACCACAATAATTTTGATATGATATAACAAATTAATCCAAACAACACATTCAAATGCATTCATAAAAATGTAATTAATATGAATATTGTTATAAGATGTGTCGACTTTTGATGAATAATGAATTTTAAAAAATCACAATGACTGGACTGTCATAGGTCGATGTTTCTAAAAAAAACAAAATGAAAACCGGTGCGTGTCAGTAACTGTCAACCAGTGCGTTTATGTGTCTATACGCACCGGTGCCTATATGCACCGATGCGTTTATGATCTATAGGCACCGCACAAATATCGATACCAGTTATAAATATCGGTGCGTTTGTGTGATACTGCGTACCGGGGCGTTTATGTATCTATAAGCACCGATGCATTTGTATGATCCATGTGCACCGCATGAATACCGATACCAATTATAAATCTCGGTGCCTTTCTGTGATATAGCGCACTGGTGCATCATAAAGGTATATGCACCGGTGTGTTGATACGACCTATGGGCATCGCTCAAATCCCAAGACCAATTAGAATGGCCCCGTACGTTGTATCACCAACACTACGTCTGGTGTTGTTTTATACCTTAACGGCCTAGTGCATTCTCCTTCGACTGTCCTGGGGCACCTTTTAAATGTACGCACCGGTGCGTTAAAGCTAGAGTAGCACACCGATGAAAAAACATCCGTAATAACCTCCGGCTGCCCATTTTTTTTTAGTTGTGTTGAATTTCCGTTAAAAGCTCCGCCAAAACCTCTATTCCCAGAAACGGATGTGGTAGCATATGTATTTTTGACAATTTTGGCCAATTTTATAACACTAAAAACCTCCTTTATAACCTTCGCTAGAGGGTATTTTCCTTGTAGTGCTAGATTTGCACTGTTATTGTTCAATGTTTTTGGCAGGGGATATATTTTTTGGAGAAAACCTTAAAGTATTATCTACTAGTAGAAACTTGTTTTATTTTTCTAGTCTTATATTTAAGTTAGATTTATTTGTGTTGTAGGTAGCTGTGAGAGCTCCTTTAACATCCTTCAAGTTCAGGTAAGATATATTCTCTTCTTAGTATTATTTTTTTGAAGATTTTAGATTTTGAATTTGTACTAAAAACCAAAATGACGAGGTCAACGAGGTCAATGATCATAGCAACACTTGTAGAGGTAGATGGTTCAAGTAAGATATATTCTCTTCTTAGTATTATTTTTTTGAAGATTTTAGATTTTGAATTTGTACTGAAAACCAAAATGGCGAGGTCAACGAGGTCATTGATCATAGCACCACTTGTAGAGGTAGATGCATTACTCTAGTACAACTTGAAAATTATTTTAAAATTTGCAATTTTTAACAAAGAAGAATTGAACTCGAAACCCTATGCTTATGTTATCCATCCTTTCATGTTACCTTAAGGATAATTTACTAAGTTAATATGATTTTACATTTTTTGTTTAATAGTTTTTTCTCTAGTTTTGTCACCAGAAACTCATAGGGCTCTTTTGCATGTAAGCTATCACCTTATATTTTTTCTCCAATTATCAAGTGACAACACCATATATCTTAAGCCTGTAACCATGCCTAATTATTTATTTTTATAAGTTGATTTTTTATAGTAAATACACATTATACCTATTTGTTTCATGTTCGCTTATTCTATCTCTAGACTTTACAACTTTTAGGAAGAAATACCATGATTTCTTTAGTTTTTCTTTGAAACTTGCAAACATTTTAACTTTTACTATTTTTATAAAGATGTTGTCTCTAATTTTTTGTTGGAAGAAATTCTTGGACTTAGTTTAGTTTTCTTTTAGAGTATCAAATATTTTATGTTTGCTTAATTTTATTAGGATAATGTATAGTTTCTTCTAATTGTTTTTTGTTAGTTTATTTCTGGACATTAAAGTGGATCACAACTTCAAAGAAAGTCCCTTGTTTATCTAAGTCTTTTTCTTTTTCTTCTAAAGTAGCAAATATTTGATGTTTTCTTAGTCTTATACATAATTCCCTTCAGACATACATTCTCCCACATTTCCCTCTTTCATATTTTAGACATTTTTCTTAGTTTTTATTCATTCATTTTATGGGAGTGAAAGCTTGAATATATATATATATATATAATAATAATAAAAATAATAATTTTATGGTTGCAAATTGTGGTTTCATTTTTCTTTCACTAAATTTTTTATCTTTTCATTTCAAATTATTATTATTTTGTCATTCTTTTCTAGAGACAATGCTTCACACACACACACACACACACATATATATATTTTAATACCAAATATTTTATGCTTATTTATTCTTATTGTTATAATGCGTAGTTTCTTTCAGATTTGCTTTTGGTTATTTTATTTTTGGAATTTAAAGATGGTCTGAACTTTGAAGAAAGTCTGTGGTTTATGTAAGTTATTTTCTAAACAAGTATTTGATGTTCTCTTAGTCTTACAAAGAGAATGCGTAATTTTTTTCTAATATATTTTTGGTTAGTGAACTCTTTTAAATAAAATAAAAATGATCTCTTTTACAAATTTGCCAATGAAACAATCTATAATATTATGAATAAAAATGATCTCTCTTACAAATTTACCAGTGAAACAATCTATAATATTATGAGTCAAATTCCATGTCTACTAAAGAAACATTATACTCTTTGCTCCCCACGGGCATTCCCTCTACACACTCTTCTCCCTCACTTCCTTGATTTACTTTGGAGACATTTTTATTCCTTCATTTTACTAGAGTTAAAACCTTGAATATATATATATATATATATATAGTAAGCTTGCAATATTACATCTTCATGAGGTCCAATATATCACCCCTAGTGGCGAGGAATCCAACTAATGGCTTCACATCGAGAAGTTTCTTAACAGAGCACATATCATCATTTATCCAAGACACTGTGGACAAAATAAAAAATTAAAATACAATAATTATTACTTATATATATATATATATATATATATATATATATATATATATATAAATATAATAAATTAAGCATCAGGAGCGGCACTGAAGCTTCCCCCATGGAAACCTGGGGTTCTGAAAACCCTCCAACGGCACTCGCCAGGGTGCCCCCTACCCACTGTGGCTTCATGAACCTCTCGCGGCAAAGCTTATCATACTGTCTCTGACCACAATCAATGACAACCCCAATGGGAGGGGAGTGCACCCCTCCCCCTTCTGGCAACACTGACGTTGTAAAACAGGACTCACCATCCCAGATCTCGTCCTCTGACTCTGTAGGGATGCAGACGGAACCCACCGTAGTGCAAAATGACAAAAATACGGAGCATCCAATGACTATGGAGCAGCAGAAGGCAACTTCGGCTACTTGTCTCCCTATCGTGGCAGAACATCCAAAGATTGACCTTCCAAGTCATTGTATCAATGCTCAAATACAGTAAATGAAAGATCATGCACTTATTGGAAAATTTGTTGGATTCTGGCCTACAGAGAAAGCCCTTCATGGATGGATTGCTTCCAAATGGAAGCCCAAGGGACATGTTACCCTCCAGTTAGGGCCAAAAGGCTTCTTTAACGCTATCTTTAACTGCAATGAAGACAAAAACCGTTTCTTGGATGGAGGCCCCTACTTCTTCAACTCTACAGGGTTGTATCTCAGGGATTGGGTAGAAAGATTCAACCCAGACAAAGAAGACTTTAATTGGGCTCCTAAATGGATTAGAATGTACTCTCTACCTCTGGAATATTGGGATGAGGAATCCTTAAAGGACATTGGCAATGGACTAGGAGAGTTCATCAAGGTTGCAGAGGAAACCAAACTTAGAAGATATACTTCATACGTAAGAATCTGTGTCTACATGCATCTATCCATGGCTCTCATAGACTCGGTAAGTCCTTATCATGATGATTTTGAACGGGTGCAAACCATAGATTATGAGCATGTCCCCTTTCGCTGCAGAAAATGCCATGAACATGGCCATCTTTTCAGAGATTGTGCTCTAAACCAGCCACCCAAACCAACTGCTACCCTTGAAAACACAGATTCTGAGGGCTTCACCAAAGTCCCCAACGGAAAAAATCACAATAAGAATCTACCTCCACTCCCAAAGTTCCACCCCACGCATCCCCCACTCCTCCTACCAGTAACAGTTTTGATATCTTAGCTAAACAACCTCTGACAGAGGGAGAATCCTCACGCCAAGTTGCTGAGAAAACCAAACCCACCATCTCTGAACCATTTGTTGAACCCCTGATCACTCCGCCTCCACCTAAATCTCAACAAGACCCTCAAAGCTTCATTCACAAACTCAGCAACAACTCAGATCTGGTACTCTGGCAGCCCAATCACATGGACATAGATGGCCAATCTCAATCGACCTCCCTCAAAGCTGGACCTGAGACAGAAGGAAGCCAACCCATTCATATGGACGAGGAACCTGAAAGAATTGATATAGGATATTTGGATATTCTAGGATTGGAGCAAGCTTGTAAGCAAAAAGAGTATGACAAAATACCTGAAAGACAGGTTGACAGCCTAAAGGTGATTCTTTTTCGCTTGCAGCAGCAAAGATCACTAGGCATACAACCAGGAAGTCATTGGGAAGGCAAAAAGCTATTCAAAGAAACAAAACAAAGAGGGTGAAGAACATATATGCAAAGAACCATCATTGTAGGGAAAATGCTTGTTGAATCTGGGAGATATCCCAAGCTAACCAAGTACTGTCGGCCGATCTTCAATAGTTCCCAATGAAACCCACCTCATGAAACATTCAAGGGCTCAATAGCCCCATGAGATGCCGAATGATTAAAAACATGATTCGGCAAGAAAGACCCTCTGTTTTCTTCATGCAGGAAACTAAGTGCAATAGCCACACCCTCAACTCCATCATCTCCAAAGTATGGTTTGTTTGTAGCATAGTAGCAGTAGATGCATCAGGTGCCTCCGAAGGCCTGGAAATCACATGGGATCCTTAGATTATCTCACTTTCTTACTTTCATGCTTCACACAATCTTATACAAGCATCCTTCCACCTGATCGGATCCAACATCCATGGACACCTCTCCAACGTCTACTTCCCTCAAGATCTGCTGCATAGAATTGCACTGCTTGACACCATGGAAATCCTCAATGCTACTAGACGTCATCCACTCTGGATTGTTGGGGGCGGCTTCAATATGATCACCAAGTTAGAAGAAAAAAGGGAAGTCCGAGCAAAACTTGATATGGACAGTAACCACTTTAAAGAATTCATTCAAAGAAACTGGTTAATTGACCTTCCTTTTTCCAATGGCATGCACACATGGAACAATAAGCACTCAGGCTCCCAGCAAATAGCCTCAAAGCTTGACCGCTTCCTAATCTCAGATAATTCCATTCACTCAGGAGGAGACATACACTCTTCCATTCTCCCCCTTATTGGTTCTGATCACTGGCCCATCCTCTTGTAATGGTTGCAACTGGGAGCCTCCTCTAGGTGCCCTTTCAGGTTTGAATCTTTTTGGATTACTCACCCAGATTTTACAAGCATGGTCATAAACAGCTGGAGCATTTTCATACCTCCTGCAGGATGCAAAATGCATCAATTCCAACAAAATCTCAAAAATATAAAGAACCAGATAAAGCAATGGAACCACTTCACCTTCAGGAACATTTTTCATCAACAGAAGGTTTTGGAACAACTTATGTCTGAACTTCAGAAACGCATTATTACTGAAGGAAGAACAGAGTCTCTAGCTGCCCAGGAACAGAGTCTACTAAGTAAGCTGGAAGAAAGAAGACTGCAAGAGGAAATCCTCTGGAAGCAGAAATCAAGAATCCGTTGGCTAAAGGAAGGGGAGAAGAACACTAAATTCTTTCATCACTCAACCATTCAAAGACGTATGCACAATCGGATTGCACAGCTACATAACCAACAAGGAGAAAGGTTAGAGGAGCATGAGGACATAGAGAAGGAGCTTCTCAGACACTTCAAACATATTTTACAAGAGCCCCATGGAAGAATAAAACAAGCTATCAACAAGGTTACATAGCACATCCCCAAGATTATCAATGAAGAACATAACAGGATGCTTCTCCGCCCAGTCTCCCTCCAACCTCCAGGAAGTTGAACATGTAATGGCTCAACTCAAATACGGCAAGGCTCCAGGTTCAGATGGTTTCACCTCCAATTTCTTTCATCACTTCTGGGATCTCATCAAATTGGAAGTATGGAACCTGGTTGAGGAATCTAGAGAAATGCATTGGATTCTCCCCTCTCTCAATGCTAATTTTTTAGCCCTCATCCCGAAAGAGGAACACTCTAACACCCCAGACAAATACAGACCCATTGCATTATGTAATGTTATTTACAAGGTGATTTCCAAGGTCATTGCCAATAGGCTTAAAACCCTGCTTCCTCTGCTTATCTTGTCGGAACAAACAGGCTATGTTGAAGGACGATAGATTTTGGATGGGATAATACTCACTCATGAAGTCATTCACTCCTTGAAACACACCAAGAAGGCAGGTATGCTCTTAAAAAATGATCTTTCCAAAGATTTTTACAAATTAAGTTGGGGTTACATCAATCAGGTGCTCATTGCCTTTGGTCGTTGCCCCTCCTGGACTAGATGGATCATGAACCTCATATCCTCCCCCTTCTACTCTATACACAACAATGGTGTCCCCTCCCCCCCTTTTACTCCCTCCCAAGGTATACGCCATGGTGATCCCCTCTCCCCTTTCCTCTTTGTCCTAATGGCAGAAGGGCTAGGACGTCTTATTCAAAATGAAGTCCACAATCATACCCTTCGTGGAATATCCATTCATGGCTCCCAGCCAACCACTCATCAACAATTTGTTGATGATAATATGTTGTTCGGTCATCCTTCTATTCAAGAAGCTCATACCTTAAAATATTTGTTAGATATATTATCGGATGCCTCAGGCACCTCCATTAATGCTAGAAAATCTCAGATCTTCTTCTTCAACACCCCAGTTATAACCTAATGTAATATTGCCAGGATCCTCGGCTTCTCCATAACTTCTCTACTTGCCAAATACCTTGGAGCACCTTTAATTGATTCTGCGATTAGACACTCTTCCTGGCAAGAGCTCTTAGAGTAACTTGAAGCCCGCCTCTCCTTGTGGACCTTTATATCCCTCAATATTGCTAGTCAACTTGTCTTCATCAAAGAAGTCTTGCAGTCCATGCCCCTTTATCTCTTCTCTGTTCTAGTAGCACCAAAATGGGTGCTCAAGCAACTCCATAATTTCCTTTGGGGCTCGTCTGGAAAAAATCGTAAATGGTCTCTAGTAAAGTGGTCAACAGTTTTCACTCCAAAAAAGGATGGCGGTCTAGGCCTAAGAGATCTGCATCATAGCAATGCAGTCATGGGCACCCGCATCTGGTGGAAATGGTTATCCATGCCACACACTCCTTGGGAACGTCTTTGGAATGTCAAATATGCAAACAGAGCACTTGAAGATCTTATCAGACTGGTCATAGTAGATACGGTCTCTCTTATTTGGAATTCTGCCAAACAACACAGATCCCTCATTTAAGAGCACAACTTCTGGGAAGCCAGAGATGGAGGTACAACCCATTTCTAGGAAGACTCTTGGCAACAAATGCCCAAATTGGCAGATCTTATTCATCGGCCTCAGCAGCAAGTGGATCACTATGATCAACTGGACAACAAATTCAAACACTTTGGGGAACCCTCTTCAGTATAGGGCTACCGTCAATGGACACCAGCAGCTCAAACACACGAGAACTGGCAGGGGGAAACATTTAAGGAAATTGATAAAGATCTCAACAGCCGGAGAATTAGATACTCAAAGAAGAAAGATCTACTCAGGTGGGGCTACACTCCACAGGGCACGTTTACCACCAAAGAAGCATACAACTTGATGTATCCCACTCAGAAACCTAAATATCAGATCTGGATCCAAATATGGCGACCTGGCTTCTGGTCCAAGGTCTCCACCTTCCTGTAGCTCCTATGCAACAAACGAATCCTCACCTGGGATAATCTTCTGAAAAGAGGATTCATAGGACCTTCAAGGTGCCCCAAATATTTAATGCATACAGAAAATATCCCGCATCTAATGGATAAATGCACTTTAACCAACAAACTGTGGGAAAAAATCATTTTCAAATGCAGAAGATCTAGTCGTATAAAAGGTGACATCGTCAGCACAATCTAAAATTGGCCCTTAGAACCTTATAATAGCAAGTTATTAAACACACTCTAGACTCTTCTCCCAAGCTTTCTCATGTGGTCAGTTTGGAAGGAAAGGAACAAAAGAATATTCAAGGATCAGATCACCCCTATGGACACCATTTGGATTAATCTATGCATTAATCTCCAAGAAATACTAGCTCGACATCAATGGCAGGATTCTGATATTCCCACCCAAGCTCTGGAGAGTCTCATTTGGGCGAATTGGCATTTATCCATTCCATTCCTTCCTTAAAGTACCAGCACTCCCTCCAACCATCTGGAGTCACCCATCACTTGGATTCCCCCTTCAGGTATTCTGATCAAGTTGAATTTTGATGGCGCTTCCAAAGGCAATCCGAGAGTTGCGGGATTTGGTGGCATCTTTCGTGATTTGGTTGGTACACCCCTTATGATATTCTTTGGATCCATAGGATGTGACTCCAATAACTCAGCTAAATTGGAAGGTCTGTGGCAGGGGCTCTGTCTGGGTCAGGTGCACAATTGCTTCCCCCTAGAAGTAGAAGGAGACTCACAGATTCTCATTAATGCAACTACTCATATCCTCATGGGAGCCTCTGCCTCAAAGGTTTCTAAGAGATGGCATCTTTATACAAGATTTGAGCTCATAAAACAGTGGCTAAAGTACCATCGGGCGATCTCCTTCAAGCACGTCAAACACTCAGGCAATGAAACTGCGGATTTGCTTGCAAATAAAGGAGTAGACTATGAACATGCACTCTACTCAGGTCCTCTCAATAATCTCAATGATACCTCTCTCAAACAGGAATGCACTAAACTGGTGCACATGGAAGCTACACTCCCGGATGCGGGTAAACAATAAGGGCAGGTGGACGGTGAGCCCAGCACATGACACATGGCTCAGCCACATGGTCATGGATGGGCTCAAGCCAAGGGCATTTATATCTGCCAACTGCTCTCAACACTGCGACATTAATTTGCTCGAACGTCGATGCGGCTACCACCTTTTCGAAATTCCTCTGTGCTGCAGCATTCCACCATCCCCTTCCAGCTGCATTTGCCCCTCTGTGGTCTTAGAGCCGAGCTCTCGAATGCCCACAGGGAGGCAGTGCAGACTCTACTATTGCATTATTCTAGCTCCTGGTCACCATTTCTCTCATAGCCTCCATTGCAGCTTCAATTCTTCCCTAGAGTCTTCGATTCCTCAGCCATCTGCTCCCTTTGCTCAGCCTTCTCCACCCATCTGCATCTCCAACGCCTCCAACAACTCCATTATGCCCAGGCGACATAGAATGTGCTGCCACCGAGGTAGTGGGCATGGGCAGGCGTCACGTCCTCCGCATTCCATCTGATCTGAGTCTTCATCACCGCCTCATGATGAGATTTTTGGCCACTACCCTGCAACTCGTAGCGGCAGAGGCTAAGTTCATGCTTCACGACTGTCTCGCTTTGTCTCTCCTAAAGGAATTTCAGTGCTAAGCCACCCCACTAGTCGCCCCTCTCCACCTCTGCCTCATTTGTAGACGCGACCCTCTCTGCCTATGGAGAACTCTGCTCAATTCCACTATACCTGTGCTCTGGACCGCCCTCGCCTCACAACCACCATTACCATCAACTTCAAGGAGGAAGATTCCCTTGCTGCAAGCCACAGCCCTAGGAAAAAACTTTAAAAATCCACCATTAACTCGGCACCTCTTCTGCCCTCGCGTAAGTCTGAAGCCCTTCCAGTCAATCTGGGTGCCCCCTCCTCCAGCAGCAACGGCAAGGGCAATAGTGGCAGTGGTAGCAGTGGTAGTGATAGCTCAGATTGGTTAGGAGAAGAGGGCTGCAAGGGCAGTGCACGCACTTCTCGCACCGCCATAACTCCAAAACCAATAGCTCAAAAAACGAAGCATGCAGACGACTCCTCCGAAGAATACATATGCCTCATTGTGGAGGAACCACCGCCTTTGCACAATGACACCTAGCTTGAACATGTTTTTTTATTCAGTTCTGTTAATTTTTTGGGTCACCATGTCTCTCTAGTTCATAATACTCAACTATTTTTTGTATGAAGCTAGTTTCCCCTATGTGGGTAGCTGTAGTGAGACTGGTTTCCCCATCTGGGGTAGTCATTATTTTGATTTTTTTACTTATAATGCCTCTGTAATTGGCTAGTTAAGCGATTCCAGAGGCTAGACTCTCCTCGTACATTATGTTATATTAACAGAATTTAGTCTAACTTAGAAAAAAAATAATAATAAATTATAATTATCATTATCATATATATAATATTATTATACATTAATATTTCTTAATTTTCAATTTTAATGATTTTAATGTTTGTTTATTTTGAACATCTACAAATTTGCACAACTATAGAGGATAGAGATACATCCTCATAAATGTATGACTGATATTGAAATAATATAATTTTATGGTTGCAAATTTTTGTTTCTTTCTTCTTTCCCTAGATTTTTTAAATTTTCATTTTAAATTATTATTATTTTGTTATTCCATTTCTAGGCTTTAAAACTGGCTACACCAGACTTGTTGATTTGTTTAGTTTTCCTTCTAAGCCAGCAAATAGTTTATTTGTTCAAATTCTTATGATATTTTTGGACTTCAAAGCTTGCTCAAAGATAATATCTAAATTATTTTTGTTTTCTTTTAGAGTGCCAGATATTTTATGTTTGCTTAAGCTTATTGAGATAATGCATAGTTTCTTTCTCATTTATTTTTGGTTATTTTATTTTTGGACTTTAAAGTTGGTCTAAACTTTGAAGAAAATATTTTCTTAGTCTTACAAAGAGGATACATACCTTGTTTCTAACTTATTTTTAGTTAATGAACCCTTTAAAAAAAAATCATCTCTCTCTTACAAATTTACAAGTGAAACAATTTATATATTCTAAGCTAAATTTTAATGTGTGCAAAAGAAAGTTTGTGTTCACATTCCCTAATCACACTTGTTCTCGAGCACCTCACTGCTTCACTTTTTAGACATTTTTCTTAGTTTCTATCCCTTCTTTTTATGAGAGTGAAAAACTTGAATAAATATACATTTTGCAACGAAAACATTATTATTATTTTTAAAAAGTAATCCAACTTAAATCTATCTCATACTGAAATATTTAAAAGGAAATAAAAATCATCTCTCTTTTACAAATTTACTACTAAAACAATCTATATATTATGATCCAAATTTCATGTGTGCAGAAGAAATATGTGTGCAAAAGAAAGATGTGTGCGGAAGAAAGGTTGCAGTGTTCCTTACTTCACAAACACATTCTCTTTGCACACTCGTTCTAACACATTTCCTTGCTTCACTCTTTGGACGCTTCACTCTTTGGACACTTAATTTATTCCTTTTTATGAGAGTGAAAAGCTAGAATACATATACATACACAAAAAATATAAATTTATTTTTTTAATAAAAATATTACTAGTATTTGAGAAAATAAATCCAACTTAAATTTATCTCACCTTCAAATTTAATAAATATAAAAACTATTAAAAAAACCTTGTTTAGTTGTTGTGTGTCATACATGAAACCCACAAAACCATCTGAATTCGTGCTTGTAGTTGTTGTGTGTCTAGACATGAAACCCAAATATTGTGGTATGCATATTACATATTACATTAGTGGTGGGAATCCATGAGTTGTGAGAATGATCAGTGATATCAAACAAAAACTAGGTAAAGATAACACACATTCTTAGTTGTCATGACCTGCTACTCAATAAATCTCTCTCATTTTTTCTCTTTATATGTACAAAATCTAACGAATAGACTTCTCTAGAAGATGTGTATGGAAGTATAAGAAATTTAAAAATAACCAATATCAAATATCAAATTGATGTGAAGACAACTTATATATCTTTCAATTGTAGAAATGGAAATGATGGTCGATCTGTTTTTTTTCTAGAGAAAAAAGACCATAACTTTTATTATGTAGACAATGAATAAAAATTACATTCTGTAGACACACCATGTGTGTATGGAATCTTTAAGAAAATATCTATCAAAGAGGTAGCAGGGAGTGAAACCCTAGGGTCAAATAATCCTTATCCCAAAGAGCATAAAAAATCTAGGGTACACAGACCTAATCAATATATAAGCTAGAGCACACAAGCTCATTGAAAATCTAAAAAAGAATAAAAAATTATACAAGGCTTGTAGGCCTGAGAAAAACCCATATAGGGAGTGAAAAATATGACCCAAAGTCCAACTAACAAGCAAGAAACCATAAAAATAAAAATAAAAATGAGCACATGACCCACGCCTTACAGCATCAGGAAGTTGCCTAGTCAATACAATATCGAGACTCATTTCCAAGCCTCAAAAGAAAGAGTTATGCCTCAAAGACAAGTGAGAGCCAACAACAGGGAGCCTTGCAAGGAATTGTGATGACGACCACAGATGAGACTTGAGATGGGACAAGAAGGGGAAGACATGTGGCACCTCCAAATAGTCTGACGATAACAATGTTGAAAGCCACAATGAAGAATATTATCACCTGAAGAAACCAAACCCTGACCTAGAAGAAGCCCCTCCATATGTTGATGTCCAAAAATGCAGCAAAAAAGGCACAAAGTGTGGGTCAAGCAACATGAAGCCGCCAAAATCCACACCCCCTCAACTTTCCAAAGTGGTTAGAAGACAACATGATAAATAAAATTGTCCATACTAACTCCATATTCGACCTCCTTAGAGAAATATTCCTCTGGTGCATCACAAAGAAAACACGAACCAAAAAATATTCCCTACAAGAAAAAACTGTGGCATCAAAAGAAATGGAGGCATGAAGCAGGGTTAGAGTAGCTAGAGTTAGCCACCCCAACCCGCTCCCTCCTCAATGCTGGTTGATTTATATATATGAAATTGTTCTAAAATGTTGTATAATAACTTGAAACTAGCCCAACCAAATATACTAGATAGGCTTCCATTCTCGCATGAATTAACTCTAATTTTGCACAATATCTAGGGCCACATGGTGTTTTTATCTTTGCTATGGAGAGCCAGACTTGACTAAAGAAAGGGTAGTAGATGGTTGATCAATGCAAACCAAAATCAAGTTAAAGAACATGGAATAAATTAAGTTTATATTTCTTGTAATTTTTGGTGTACATTGATATCTATTTCACGAATTTGTACATGGAAAAAATAATCACATGCATTTTTGGAATGCCTTTATTCACAAAAAAATACTAATAAACCTTTTGTGCTTGTGAGAAATCAAACTCAAGTGGCTTTAGAACCAAATTTGGTAATTCTTTATAATTTGAGATTGTGTATCCTATACTTGATGCAATCTCGAGAATATTTCCCCTTTTGTATTAAAAATGTATTGGCACATGTGTAGATCAACATATGAAACTTTACATCGAAGGTATGCCAGGTATGCATCTTGAGTTATTGCTAGATGATCTGCATAATTTCTACCCACACTAGTAGTTGACAATATCACTTAACCTACTAGATGATATACATCATTTCTAACGACACCATCAACCAACATTACCATTGAATCAATTGGATGATATTCATCATTTCAATGACAATACTGAAGAAACTCAAGCCTCTTCATTCTAATTTCCTTCAACTTGCATCATTTCAATGCCATGACTGAAGCAGATCAAGCCTCTCCATTCTAACTTCCTTCAAGCAAAATGTTTCCTTGGAGTTTTGAACCCCTACTTCCTGTGGGGAAATGAATCAAAGCAAAGTACTTGCCATGCAAAGGGTGAAATCCCTAAATGGTGATTTAATTGACATGAGTCTAGCAATTTGAAATTCCTATGTCAATTTCCTTAACATGAGTGTGACAATTTGAAATTCCAATGTCAATGCATGATTGTAGTTATTATTATATATATCATTACAATATGCTTTATATTAAATTTTTAATTAATTTCATTATCATTTTGTTATAAAACTGTATTATAGTTATCTAAATTAGCTTGGTTGATTTTATAATATTTAGAAGTTATGAATATCTTTTTGTTAAACTGACCCAACTTTAATCACCATCCAAATGATAAACTAACAAATATGAAGATTAAGAGTCTTAACTATATTTATATAATGAATAAGAAAAGTACATGCAAAGTCACATTCCTACAAATAATGCACTTTGTTTTCTTGAATTTGTATTAGAAATTATCACGAACAAATAATGTTAAGTACAACATTTGTATTTGTAGAAAAATAAATCCCAAATTTTATTATACAAATTTGACTACAAAAACATATAACTACAAAAAATTGTTGCCACATTTTAAAAAAAATATGAAAAAAAAATCAAACAAGCTATGGTAAAAAAGATGGGAAGATTAAAATATTACTTAGACTAAACCCTTTAAAAGAAAATAAAGATCACCTCTCTCTTACAAATTTACCATTGAAACAATTTATATATTTTAAGCCAAATTTCATGTGTGAAGAAGAAAGTTTGTGTTCCTTGCTCCAAACGCACATCCCCTCCACACACTCATTCTACCGCACATACCCCCCTTTCGCATATTCTTTATTATGCACACATCTCCTTCTCCACAAACCTCTTGTTATGTACATCGTTTCTTGGCAATGTCAAATATATTATAAGGTACAAGTATTCTAATACTTATCATGGATTGATATCTATATCAAGCAATTAATTATTTTCCTATGCTAGTATATATATTATGGAAACCGATAGTAATACCCATTTCATTTCATTTGAAACAAAGATACACTAACCTCCATCTCATTCATATAGAGATTGCAAAAATATTTAATGACATATTCTCTTTCCTTTGCAATCATTCATGGTATCTTTGGCATGTAAAATACATGGAAAGAAACATTAAATTAGATATTATTCTAATTTGTAGTTATTTAAAATATTATATTTGAATTAGAAATAAATATTGTTTCAATTTTTTGTTATTTAAAATATGTCTCAATTAGAATGAAATATTTTTTTTGTGATTTGTGTTGAGTTAAAACCTAAATTACCAATATATTAAAAAATAAAATCATGAAATATAAATATTGTATTAGATAAATTATATATTATATTAGTGTTAAGCACAAAAAAACAAATTACATGGTGAAGCATTTGTAAACTAACTATTTATAAACCATGTACATAGTATATATCATGTTAAGAGTATGTGTTTTCTTCTAAGAGATCACAGGTTCAAAACCAAAGGGGGTAGAGAATGTATATCTTGGTAGATTTAGCAGTCAAGTCGCTACCCGAAAATGAGTCTCTTATTCTACAAACAAGAAAGTCTCATACACCAATTTAACCATAACCTTAAAAATAAAATTATTATTATTATTAATATTAGAAATGATGGATTAAAAATTTCAAACTTTGATTTCATTTTTTTTTTATCCATAGAAGAAGGCGAACACATTACATTTGTGATATAGACCATGGAGAGGTTAATGTACCAAAACATTAAAATGCAATGCGACTGAGTTGGATTAACCAACCAACCTGAGAACCCACATTGGCCAGTCAGCTCGGCCCGCGCAGGTTTCCAAATCGCAAAAGTATCTCATGATGTCACAAAAAGTCGGGAAGGCTTCCAAATTATTCAATGCCCACGTGGTTGGAATCTTACAACATAATGGAATACCTATGACAATGAATTCAAAGACTACTTACAAGCACGCTTCATAAATGCAAATAAAAAATAAATATTAATATTATAAGTGTGATATATGGAACATGGATTGGTTTTTGGTCGGTAATAAGATTAGTACGTATTATTTTATGTAAAAAATATTTAATAATATTTATTATAAATATTTTTATGATATAAAAACGATTGCAAAAAAATGTATGAATATTTTACAAATTATATGAGTGAATTACACATATTTATTTTGATAGAGATGTTATGTATTTAAAATAAGGATATAATAGGTTAATCATAAAATGCTATGAATTTTATAAGATTTTTTTGGTTTAAATGTGAGATGTTGAATATTGATTTTTGTTAATATTATAAAGAAATTTGAAATTTTAAAAGTGAGATATTGAATATTAATTTTGAAAAAAATGTAGAATTAAAATATGGTATTTCTAAAAAAAAATGGTATGTAATTTAATTTATAGATGAAATAGTTTTTTCAAGATTATTTTTCTGATTAATTTTAATCAAAATTCAACATAGATTTTTAAAAACTTGAGTTTAAATTGTTTAATCTGCACAATTCCAATACTCAAAAAATATTTTTCAGAGTATTCCATTTATATATTCTAAAATGTATTTTAAATAACAAAAATCTTGAAATTATACATTTATTCATGCCGTAGTCTAACTAGCCAGAAGAATCGCCCTGAAAATCATGAAAATTCAGATAAGATTTTTAGAAAATCCGGCAGGAATTTTTCTAAATCCATGTTATAACTATCAAAGTTTAATATATTGGGTGTCCCACAGGTTTTTGATGGTGCTGAATCCATTTCCAATGTCAAAATCAGGATTCAAACTCTGTTTCTGCAAGATTTTTTAAATTTTTTTGGCCCGGATTCCGGCCAATTTTGACCGTCCGGGCAATTCCTCCGGCTCGTTAGACAACTCCTTTGTTCATTCAAGAATATATTTTAAATAACAAAAAATCTTAAAATTATATTTGTAAACTTTTATAAATTCCGGTAAAAAAAACTATTTTATGTATAAATAAACTACACCATAATTTTAACAAAATCCCAAAATCCCTAACTATATATAACTTTTGGACGATTCAATAGAAAGTTTAGCGTGTTTTAGAAGTTACCATATTTAACTCGGCTAACTGGCGGAAAAACAAATGGATCAACAAGTTATCCGATTGCTCATCGTCATCTCTCGTGCTGAAGATTCTCGATGACGTTTCTCGATCTTTTAGCAAAATGACGTTTTCGTGTCCCAAATTCCAATCACGGATTTTGGTTTCTCTTGAAATATATATCAAATCATTTTCGGTAAAAGGTAGTATCCATTGCACATTAAAGATATTGTAATAATTTTTTTGTGCGGTAAAGTTAGTAGTTTAATGCAATAAATTTAAATATTGATTTTCATAGTGCTTAAAGAATCCTATACATCATTGATTGTTTTAAATATACCATCTTCTCTTTTATCTTTATTATAAGTTACATTAATTATTAATTTTAACACTTTCATAATATAAAAATAATAATTATCATATATATTAATTATTGAAAAATAATTGATTTATTGAATATTTTAAAAACAATAAAGAGCAACATTATTTCATTAATCATAAGTAATTTGTTTTTAGTAAATTACTATAGACCATTTTCATTTTTAAAATGAAATATGAAAATTTAAATTTACAAGATTAAACTCTAACCAACTAAGTAATTTACACTTCTAAAATAAATTAAAACCAACATAAAGAAGCAACAATTAAACATATACCCATTAATACTCTTGAAATTACATGTTGATTTGGAACTCAAATTATTTTATAGTTCTCTTATTTGTTAGTCTTTTCATTCGTGTTTTGGAAACCCAGCACGGTTTGCATTGAACTAAAATTAGGAATTGCCCAAAAAGGTGCAAAGAGAGGCCAATAAGTTTCTTAAATTGGAAAAGTTGTAAGAGTTGTTGATGTAATTACAAACATTCAAAACTTGAGTCATTAACTTGATGATAATAAATTGTGTGTAAAGAGATTTAATTGAAAGTAACAACATTAAGAGGTATGTGTGTTGTCAATGGAAGTTGAGATATATACAGGGTTGATCATCATTAACACAAAAGTAGTAACAATATAATACATGTTATGCAATGGCTTTGTTTTAAATTATATTGAATGGCATAGTAGCTCAACAGAACATGATGTATATACATAATTGCTTAGTAGTTCGACGGAACAGGACTTACATACATAGAGATGTATTAGAAAGTGAATAATTAAACATGTGTAAAATAAAAGTATGTGTTGTGATGTAAATCTAAATGAAAGTGAGCATCTAATCATATATACATGATGAGGCATGGCATTGACAACACCAATTGACGTCTATTGTGATTCCACGATGTGAAAGTCGTTCTTGCCATTCAACTCGCATTTTCCGATGTGCATCTCTTTCATGGATGCAGATTGTTTTTTTCAGTATTTTCAGTATCTTCTTTAGCAAGGTAATAGTTGGACACAAACGGTAAAGAGGCAATGATTGTGGCGGCATGAACCTCATTTGTATATCTTGTAAGGTAATTTCTTGTTGTTGAATTTCTCGGCAACATT
Organism: Pinus albicaulis; assembly: GCA_034641835.2. Classification (NCBI taxonomy): domain Eukaryota; kingdom Viridiplantae; phylum Streptophyta; class Pinopsida; order Pinales; family Pinaceae; genus Pinus; species Pinus albicaulis. The sequence continues at coordinate 526,198,641 of CM076582.1, forward strand.
TATAAAGCATGTTTAAGTAGTTCGCATCTATATTTGTTGGTCATGGAAAAAGAGAAATAATAATTTTTAGTGGAAGTGTCTGTTGAAAGCGTAATATTTATAAATTAAAAATAAAATCAAAGTAAACATGAACATTTTTTTCTAAATAAGAGTAAAGCAATATGAGGTTAAATGTAATAGCAAGCAATTGTATATGAAATTTCGATAAGTCTTAAGTGATGTTTATCATTGGTAAATTTGAGAGGAAGAGTGTATGGTTGGTTAGAGTGTACTCTTCTACATAGATTTTGATGCAAGCAATGATTCTTCTTTCTTTATGTGTTGTAGATATGGATTATCTTCCATTCGTGATATGTGCGAGAATGGAAATGTTGGATTGATTCAAAGGTCTGACAACGACCTTACTCTTGAAATGGCGGTGAATGTTAAACATTGGCATTCTTTGGGGCCAATCTCTATTGTTGCTTTCTCTAATGTCAATCCTTGTGACTTGTGTATTGTTAAAGCCCATGACATTCGAAGTGGTATCTATCGGCGTGCACCTCTTGTGATAAGACAAATAGGTACATATGTTGGGTTTGAAATGTCCTATGGTGTTCCTTTGTATTGGTTGAAGTCGAGTACCATGAAGGATGGAAATTCTGGGGGCTTTGAGTCAGGTGCATAAAAGATTGAAATGACTTTTCCAAGTGCACCATTAACAAGGCCTGCATGTACCCACAAGTTGCTGGTGAGCATAAATTTTTGTTCATTACATAAGAGTACCTTTGTGTCTAGTTGTTCATCTTCTAATGTAGTATAAGTTTGTTTCCTTCGTTTCTTTGTAGAGCAAAGCACTATTGGCATGCTCAATTTTTTTAGCATTGTTTTATTATGTAAAGCAACAAAGTTGTTTATTGTATATAGGTGCATGGAGTCTTGAAATGTTTGTTGGTCTTCATGCATAAGAGAGGAATCTGTCCTTGACATTAGGAGGTTCCAATCTTCAAGTATAGGTATTCCATTTCTGAGGTTTGTGAGAATCCTGTGGAAAGAAACTTTGGAAGGGTCAACACCTTGCTCGTGAAAAATAGTTGAAAGTGTTATGAATGTGTCGAAGCTGCGCCAAAGTGAAGTGCCACGTGATGTGCCAACATATAGAGGAATTTCCTTCTTATGTGGTAACTGGCCTAAATCCCCGACAAGGATAATGGAACGATTGTCGAATGGTGCATTTCGATGAAGCAAGAATGCCTCTCTTAGGTGATCGTCAATGTAGGAAAGAATTTTTGGACCGATGAAGCTCATTTCATCATTGAGGATGTACTCTACATGGCGGAGCTGCTCTTGCAAGTGTAGGAGTGACTATCCTTCAAGAGGATGCATTGATTAGATAGGGATGTGAAGGGCAGAGTTGATTGTAAGGGAATTTATGTTAAAAGCTACAACGCCGATGGGTGCAAGTAACAAAAACAAGTTCGTGCTTGTTGGGAAGTCTTCCATAAATGCACGTTGCAAACATTTAATTAAAGAGGATTTTCATATCCCAGTTGTCCCTTGTATGATGATTCTGAGTGGGGGTTTTGGTGAAGGGTTTTTGAAGTGAGAAAGAACAAACGTAAAATCTATTTGTTGGGTGTGAAATAATGTGCGATTTTGGGTGAGGGTTGAAAAAGGATGATGCTGGTTTTGAATATTTGAGCAGTTGAATTCAATAAAATTTATGGCAGTCTCTTGCAAGTGGAGAGGGATAGAAGTATGCAACCAATTATGATTAACATCAAAGTCACAATGGCCAATAATTTCAAGGCTATGTATTTCAATGTTGTAGCCTAGGTGGAGGTGAGAGAGGATTTCCAATTCATTCATTTGCATGGGGTCAAGGGGGGAGGGGGTGGGTGGGGGAGGGGGGGCGGGGATTTCGGGAGGGGTAGCCACAGGAGTATATTGATCTTCAGATTGTGGGGTTTGTGGGCTTTCAATTTTACGATGAACATGCCATGGTGTATATGTCCCTTTCTTTTGTTCCCAGTGTGCAATGATTTCCTCATTAGTGGATCCAATGTCATTGGGGAGTGTGCGGAAAGGGAAATACAATATTAATTCAGTCCAAAAAAAAGTGGCATAAAAAAGCGTTAGTGTCTGTCAGTCCTATCAGTCACCAGTGATCAAATTATGCTCTTTCATATGGTTGATAGGGTCCTAGGGTAAATTTTTATAGTTTCAATAGGTTTTCAAATAAAAATTTGATCAATGGTTAGGATAGCTAGGTCATTACTACTCCTTTCACTCTCATAGTCAATAAATATCATCATGGTCAACTCATTACTTTTTGGAAGAGTGCCTTGGTCATCTTGGTCATCATTCTACTTACCATTCCATGTAGTGTCATCATTAGGTCATATTGTCAAAAGTCATGTAATTATGGTCATGTCATCATCAAAGTCACCATTAGAAGGAGTAGTAATAGGGAAAAGTGTTCAATAATGATTTATAAAGTTAATTTGGATCTATATTAAGATGTAAATATATGTAATGAGGTTTCAAAGCTGCAGTACACAAGCACTCAAGTCGATTGGTGAAAAGACAAGGTGGGGCCACATTACCACCAAAGAGGAAAATTGATTTCTAGCCTATAATAAGACCAAAAAAGCACATTTTTTGTTCATTTCACCATCTAATTTCCTCTCAGCTCTCAGAGAAACCAAATTTCATCTTCAAAAGTTGAATTCTCTTACCGCGATGCACTTTTCTAAGGTTTGCTGCATTTTTTCCTCAGGAAGGAAAATATCTCTTCTTTAATGGTTTCTTCATCAAGTACAGTTTCTAGCACATCAAAGCAAGTAAGTAGGTCCCCCATCTATCTCTTTCACTTCATTTCATGCTTGAAGGCTCATAAATCCCCTCTCGTAGGGTTTGCTGCGTTTTTGGTCAAATAAGAGTCTTTGGTCAATTTATTGTGAAAAAACCCGAAGTTTATTCTCATATACCCTACCCACCTTACATATACCATCCTTAACACTTCCCCTCATCCCTTTCCCTCATTTTCATCATTTCCCTACAAGCCCTAGCCTACACTACACTTTCCTAGGCTAGGACCATGTTTTTCCCTTTTGGACCCCTTCCCCTCACTAATTTCCTAAAATTTCACTTCCCTACACTCCCTAACATCTATCCCTACCCCCCTAAATTTTCCCAAGAATTTAGACACCCTCAAAACCGTTCATCTCCCTCCATTCCTAAAACTGCCCAAAATCCCCTATTTTACTACACTAAAACCCTAATTTCCCTTCCTAGTGATTTAGGGTTTCACATGGATTCAAATACCACTGAGAAAAGGAGGCATAAGGGAGGTCAGATCATCAAATATGAACCCACCAGAGTACAAGATATCATGGCTTCACCATTTCTCAAGAAATCATTCCAGGTTGTAGGTTGCCATGCTTTTTGCCAAAAAATTGAAGAACTTGGTTTTAGTGATAAAATTACAAGCACCTTTGTTACTGGTCTAAGGAGGGATAACATAACCATTGTAGGGGTTGTGTTTACTATTTTAGTAGAGGCCATTTCCATAGACACTGGGATCCAAAATCATGGAGAGCTTTGGTTCAAAGAAAAGACCTAGATATTGTAAATTAAAAGATGTTTTTGAAGCCTCCTTACAAAGTTGATCCAAAACATATTTTTACTTTTAGAAAATTGCTTGATAAGTATGCCCCTCTCATGAAGTTTATCATGAAATATTTTACATGTGAGGGTAGGTTTTCAAGGTTATATTAGTACCGTGTTATATTATTTATGCATTTCACCGGTGTTAAGGCTCTTAACCTACCTCACCACCTCTACAGAAGCTCGGTCAAAATGGCATAAAAGGTACATAGCAAAGGGAAAGATCATCATGCAAGATTGTTCCATCATGGATTGGTGAAAATCATTATTTGGCATCAACTTGCACAAGTCAACTTGTATTTGGATGGATTCATGCATTCAGCTTCACTTTTGCCTACTCCAACTCAATCAAGTAGTCAGTCTACACCATTGACTTCACCAAGACAACAAGAATTAGGCTCCACAAGAAAGCCTATGACAAGGAAACCTATGGTTGGGGTCACTAAGAAATATACCAGAGGGAAGAGGAAAATTTTTTCTCCTAACATTGAGGAAAGGGCTCAACCTACATCAGTTGAAAAAGAGACATCAAAACATCATCATGCGACACCATTGCAAGAGGAGGAACATGTTCATTTTGAAACTCACATGGTAGACTTAGATATGCATGAGGAGGAAAAGTCACCAGAGCAGATTATCAAAGAGAAGGAAGTTGTATTCAGGGAACTAGAGGAAAAATTATCAAAGGAAAACTTCATCATCACATTTCTTCAGCAGAAGAACATGCAACTCCAAGTCAAACAACTTTTACTTAGCAAGCCCAAGCCAGATTTGGAGAAGGATGATGTCAAAGGTAAGTTATTGATTGATGTTGATGAGCTTTAGGATCGGGAAGAGTAAATCAAACCGAGGAGGCCAATAACAAGAGGTCTCAAGAGGTAGCTAGAGCAAGAAATTGAACAACCCCCATCACTAGGTCAAGAGGACTTTGATGATTTGATTGAAGAAAAAATTGAGCAAGATAAGGAATTTTGGCTTGACCAATTGCCACTTAGAGAAGATTCTTAAGAGGGCTACGAGGAACAAAAAGCTTTAGAGGCACATGGCCATGCATTATTGCACAAGAAACAAGATTTCTCAAATCATGATCAAGCATTTGAAGAACAAATTGAGGGAAACCCTAATTATTCAAAAGAAGATGGACACACTTGATTTTTTCGCTGAGGCCTCTCTCATTGCCTAACACATCATATTATAACACCAACGGGAAAGTTTGGACAATTTTTGAGAAAATTTTGGATTTTTTTGTAATTTTTGTTGTTTTTGGCTTACACAGAAAAACACAGTCAGCCAAAAGTGTAGTGCCTTGGTGCCGGGCTTTTCCCTTAGAGCTCCAAATGACCAAAATTATACATCCATGGATAGCTTATGACCTGAATATCTCAGCTATCAGGTTTTTGTGCCTTGTCAGTATTTTGGTTTGGAGAAAAATAATAAAAACATGCTAAAAACCACTTTCTGCCACCTTTTTGACCTTGGCGCTACACTTTTGGAGTGACCTTGGGAGAATGAATTTTTCTCAGCCTTGGAGAGGCCATTTTTCTTGCTTAAGGAATCTATGGACAAATAGATATACTAATATTTGCAATGGTACCTTCAGATCAACATTTGCATCATAGGAAGGTAGTCAAAATTTCACTGCAAGATGGCGCTCACTTTTCCCTGATGGCCCTGCACTTTTCTCTATTGGCGCTGTGCTTTTCCCTGAAGGTCAAATTTTTGAGTTTCTTCAGTCAAATTTTGTTTTTCATGATGTAACTTCTCTTGTTTTGAGTTGACATGATGTATATGAATGTAAATGGAGCTTTTTAATGCCATTTTGATGTAATTATGAAGGTCATTTATGATTTATAGGTCAGTCAAAGGCTAAAAGGAGAGTTTTTTTTAGCCTCCCTAGTCATTAGGTTTGGTTAGAAATTTGTGTGAACTATTCCTATCCTGAGGGATTCGACCCCTAAGAGAGGGGAAGATGGTTTTGGTCTATATGTATCTATTTTTCAATCAGATTCAAGGTTGGACATAAGAGAGTACAAGGATTGGAGCTTTGTGTACAATTGATATTTGCAAAATACAAGTTCAGGTGCAGCTATTATGTAGGGATTCATGTGGTATGATTTTGTGGCAGTGTTTTTCTGCTGTAATTCACTTTTATGAATTATTAGTTCATCTTCTTTCCATATCTATGCTTTCAGAGATCTTCCTATAAGATATTAAACAAATTTCTTTAAGATTATTCTCCGTTTTGGTAGGAATTTTATGGTTATATTAGTCATCGTCTGATAAATGAACTCATGTTTGTCATGCTCATTTTGATCCTTTGATTTTCCACCTTACACTACAATTGACAACCTTAAAGTGTCATTCAACATGCCTACCATGCCCCTTTTTATCCCTGCAACTGCCATCTTTTAGATCTAACATAGTTTCCTTCACCTCTCCTCCTGATCCAGCTAAAACCCTAAATTTTCAAAACCCTAGAGCCTAGACCTAGACTAATATCTTTTTACCCTTTTCAGTCATATTTTGGTTGTAAGATCACAAAGAAATCTCTCTCTGATTTGGTAGGGCTAGCTACCAAATCCTAAGTGGTTTGAGGTTACCTCTGTCTGTTTCCATTCTCAACCTTGGGACACTGTGGAGGATAACATTTTTGGTGCCATTACCAGGGAACAAAATATCACATCTTCCCTAGGATTTCACGACAAATTCATTGAGATCTAAGTCTGTGGGTGACAGGACTTATTTTTCAAGAAGGTTGATTCACATTTACAGAGCCAAAGTGAAGTTTTCAGAACTGACTCCTAATAAGAAGTTCAAAATATCAAACCCTGATCTTAATCCACCATATCTGGTTAAAGATCCTGAGAGGATCTTGAAGAAGCAAAGATCACAACTCCAATAAGCTGATTCAAGTTCACCACCACCATCACTGGTAAGATCTATTTCACTTCCTGCTGATCTGAATACTCTACAATATTTACCTTTCGACATCAAGTTTGAGCTTTCATTGTTTAGAACTAAATATGAAACCTCACTTTCGGAGATAGTATATGATCCTGTAAAACTTGAATTGAGTCCACTATCTTTAGAGTCTACATCCAAAACTGATAGGAAGGTTTGGTCCCAATTCTACAAGCTTCAAAAGCTGGTCAATACTCTACAATACACCTCAGAGAAAGTCTCTATTCAATATCAACATGAAATTTTTTTTCTCCTTCATCATTTCTTTCAGCTGCTACAAACAACACCTCCTATTATTACTCCTGCACCACCTTTTGCATCATTCATGGTTAGATTTGGACCTTTAATCCTACCTACCCAACTCATTTCTCTACCTCAAGGTTATGGTTAAAGGATCCCTCTATTCAATGGAACAACAAAGGTTACAACCCTACAACATATGGTGAAGGTCATTGATTTCATCGATCTTGAAGAGATCCACAATGATGATGGAAAGATGAGGGTAATTGCCTAAAATTTTTCAGGAGATATGAAGACATGGTTTCGTAATCTAATTGTAAATTAGATTCCCAACCCACAACAGTTGACTGATTTGTTTTTAGCCAAATGGGAAGAAAACAAGAATCCACTTCAGATTCTTATTGAATATGATGATTTGAGAAGACATCCCAACAATTCTGTGCAAGATTTCACTATCTATTTCAACAAGATCTAGAATTAAATTCCAAATGACATCAAGGCTCCTCCTAGCTTGGCTTTTCTACACTATCCGGATTCTTTTGATCCTGACATGGCTTATCAACTGAGGGAAAGAAGTCCTACAACTCTCGCAGAGATGCAGAGAAATGCAATGAGTGTGGAGGTGAATTTGATGATCAAGAAATAATAAATGAAAATAGAGAGAAGGGTAACAATTAAATAGGAGCTATCTACTTCTTCAGATGGTAAGATGGACACTCTGATTAGAAATATGGAGAAGATGATGCATAGGATGATATTATCAGACTGAAAAGCAGAAAATCATATCCGGAATTCCAATTTCTGAGGACAACAACAACAACAACCTCAACTCAGAATTAATAAAACATAGGTAGAGAGGTCAGGATCAGCAAGAGAAAAACAAATTAGAACACCACTTCAACAAAAATATGCTCAGGTAGTTGAGGAATAAGGAGATATTCTTGAAGAGAATCATATTTTCGATAATGATGGGCAGCTTATTTTCTTAACCGAAGATGAAGAATACACACAATAACTTGAGGTTGATCAATCTGATTAGAAATTTGTTCCTTCAAATGATGATATGATAGCAGCAAAGACAGAAGATTATCAGAGAGGTTTCCAAAATTCCCTTAGCTCAGTGCAAAGGCAATATACTTTGAGGAACAAAAACGTGCCTATCACTTCAAATCAGAAGATGCCAACTGCTCCAAAAGATACTCAACCCCAAAAACCGACCTCTACAAATAAGAAAAAACAAAAGAAACATGTTGCTACTAACAAGAAGAAGAGCAATGAGGCATCAACCAACAATCCAAAGAAATATAAAGAAACACAAACTACATGTCAGAGAAAGGATATTCCCGCCAAAGACCAGTCCAAAAAGAAGGATGTCACTTTCGAAGAGGTGAGAAATATCGCAATCAGTTTAGTTTAGAGAATGAAATTTTCAAGTTGAAAGTTTCCATTCCTTTAACTGAACTTGTAAAGAATGATTAGTATAAGTTTCATGTAGCTAAGATACTCAAAGTCAACCAAAAATTTGATATGGTCAATGTTAGTTATAATCACCATGAGTTGTTGTTTGGCTGAGCCGTAGATGGAAAATTACTTGATATTGAAGTCCCACCATTCTACCTTAGTCTTAGAGTTCATGATTACATCCTTCATAATGCCATGTTAGAATCCAGAGCATCTCACAATCTCATGCCGAAAGCCATAATGGACAATTTGGGATTAGACATTACCCACCCATATCACGACCTTTACTCCTTTGATTCAGGTAGAGTGAGGTGTCTCAGTCTCATTGAAGACTTGGTAGTGACTCTTGATCAGATTCCACAGAAGAATGTATTGATGGATGTGGTTGTGCCTGATATTCATCCAGGGTACGAGATGTTTCTCTCACGATCATGGGGAGAAAAGTTGAAAGGTACTTTGCAGCTCGATTTCTCTTATGCTACTATACCGATGTTCAGTCAGCTCAGAAAATTGTATCGGGAAACTAAGATGAAATACATGATTAGAAGCAAGGAGAAACCTAATAATTGCCCTATACACTCTGTACATACTGACTTAGAGTCCCTTATTTTTTTTTTAACGATGATAGTCCAATTGATATAGATAGTCAGCTAGTAGAGAATGAAGAAATTTCAGAAATTTTAGGTAGTATTGGAGAAGTTTTCAATGCAAAAAAGGCGGAATAGAAATTGAATGACTTGCAGCCAAGTACATCAGCTGAGCAAGCAATAGAATTAGTGAAAGAAGCAGAGCATGTTGATATATCAGATCAACAAACATAAAACAAATATCAACCATCCGAATTTGAGCTTCTGGATGAGGAAAAGGGTCTTTGGGCTATGGATTTTGATGGGGCAGTGGGAAAATAAGGAGCTGGAGTAGGAACTAGATTCATATCCCAATGAATTAGTCAGGCAAGATTCCTCCTAATTTCAGGTGTTGTTCATATAAACTTGTTTTTAATTGTTCAAATAATGAGGCCGAATACGAAGCTTTGATTGCCGGGCTTAAGATTCTCAAGAAGGTAGGGGCTCAAAGGATTTCAATTTATGGTGACTTCGAGTCGATTATCAAACCGGTAAAATGGGAATACTAGGCCAAAAATTAAAGGATGCAAGCATATCATAATGTTGTCTTAGATATTCTGAAAACTTTTTTTGAATATACTTTTTTCCGTGATTCCTAGAAACTAGAATTGTATTGTTGAGTCTCTTGCTACTGCAGCAAGTATGTTTAGAATTCTAATACATCCCAGTAGAAAGTATGAAATCAATGCTAAGCATCGCCCCGCTGTTCCAGATAACCTTCGACATTGGCAAGTGTTTCAAGATGACAAGCAAATTAACAATTTTCTGCAAATGGAGGGGGGTTTTTCTACTTGTCATATTGATGATGTATTTGATGATCAGGAAATTAATGCAAAATAATTATAAGTCTTACAACTAAAATAAAATTCCATTCCAAGAGGTCTTGTACCTTTGGAGGAACTCTTTGATCAAGATGATGTTGGAAATACAATGGTCCCTACCGAAGCAAGAGTTGAAGATATCAACATTAGTACAACTGAGAATCCCAAGATGGTGAATTTGTATAAATCCTTAACCCCCTGAGATGAAAGGTAAATACACAAAAATTTTGGCTGAGTTTTCAGATGTGTTTGCTGGGATTATTCAGATTTGAAGTCTTTTGATAAAAGTCTAATTCAACACACAATTCCTATTAAGCCCGATCAGAAACCTTTCCCCCAAAAGCTCGGGAGGATCAATCCAAGACTGCTGCCATCAATTGAGAAAGAGGTAAACATGTTGTATAAGGTTGGTATTATTATTCCTCTTCGCTTTTTTGATTGGATGTCAAATCTGGTTCCATTTAGAAATAAAATAGATGAAATTAGTTTATGCATAGATTTCATGAATTTGAACAAAGAGTCCTTAAAGGACAATTATCCTCTCCATAAGATGGAACACATCTTATAGAGGGTAGTTGGTGCCTCTAGAATGTCAATTCTTAATGGATACTCAGGTTACAATCATATTTTAATGCATCCAGATGACCGTGAGAAGACATCTTTTACTACACCGTGGGGTACATTTATGTACGCCAAGATGCCATTTGGGTTGAAGAATGCAAGATCCACATTTCAGCGAGCGATGGATATCGCTTTCACTAATGAAAAAGATGTATTTATGGTCATTTAACTTGATGATTTGATATTTTTCTCTCAAACTAATGAAGATCACTTACATCATTTGAGGATTGTTTTCTAGCGGTGCAGGAAATTTAGTATTTTGCCGGATCCAAAAAAGAGTTTTTTTGCTATGGAGGAAGGTAAGTTACTGGGGCATATCATATCAAAATATGGCATCCACATAGACCCCACAAAAATTGAAGCAATATAGTAGTTGGATTTTTTGAGAAACAAGAAGGAAATCTGGTCCTTCAATGGTAAGATTAATTTTTTGCGAAGGTTTATTCCTAACCTCACTGAGCATTTATGGGATATAACTAATATGTTAAAGAAGGGAATTGAGGTAAAGTGGTCTGAAGATGCTATGAAGTATTTCAATTTAGTCAAGTTTTCTTTGTCTTGTGCACCAATTTTGATCAGCCCTGATTATACCATGGATTTCATTATATTTTCACTTGCTTCTGAGCACACGTTGGTTGTTGTCCTAATGCAAAAGAAGGACTTAAAAATAGAATAGCCAATTGCATTTTTCAGTAGAACCATAAGAGATGCAGCAATGAGATATAACATCATTGAGAAATAGGCCCTGGCGCTTGTAAAAGTTTTGAAGTATTTTCGGGTGTACATACTTCACTCACATATTGTTTCTTATGTCCAAAATGCAGCAGTCAAAGATGTTTTGGTGCAGCCAGACCCTGAAGGTAGGCGCAAAAAATGGATTGCTGTAATGTTGGAATATGATCTTGAGATTAATCCAATGAAGCTGATCAAGGGACAAGGTTTGGTGCAACTGATGGAAGCATCCAATTTTCATGCTATCGACATCAATCTTCTTGTTGCAGTATTTGATGAAGAAATGGTTGATTCAACACCTCAAGTATCACAGATTCTCATTTCATCTACTTGGTATTTGAACATTGTTTATGTACTTCAGCATTTGAACCCTCCTTCAGAAGTGTCAAAGAGTAAGAGTAGATATTTAAAGGTAAAATCTTTGGAGTACTACATTCTTAACGATGCATTATTTTGGAAAGATACAGGAGGAGTATTGTTAATCTTTTTAGTTTAAAGCGAGGCAAAGGAGCTAATGAATGACTTTCATAAGGGATACTGTGGTGGTCATCTCTTTTGGAAGACCACAACGAAGAAGATACTAAGGGCAGATTTTATTGGCTGAGTTTATTTTCAGATGTTTATAAAAGTATCATGAATTTCCATGAATGTCATATCTTTCAAGGGAAAATGAAGTTGCTATTGTTGCCCTTGAAATCCATTTAAGTTCAAGCACCCTTTCAGCAGCGGGGTATTGATTTTATTGGCGAGATCCACCCATCATATTCAGCTCAGTACAAGTGTATCTTGAAAACAACTGACTACTTCAAAAAATGGATTGAGGCTATTCCCACTAGACACACCACTAATGCGGTAATCGTTCAATTTATTGAGTCTAATATTTTTTCACGGTTTGGCCGTCCACAAAAGATAATCACAGAAAATGCAGCTGCTTTTAAATCCAAAAGAATGATAGAGTTTTATGACAAGTATCATATTAGGCTCGGACACTCCAAAATATAATACCCACAAGGTAATGGGCTGGCTAAATCTTCCAATAAGTCATTGGTAAACATCATAAAAAAGTTGCTGGAAGAAAATAATAAGAATTGGCAAAAGAAGCTGATAAATTATCTATGGGCGGATAGAGTAAGCATGAAAAATCCATAGGCATGTCACCTTTTCAATTAGTATATGGAGTGGTCACCAATTTTCCGACCTCTCTTGCTTTCCCAGTCATGAAGATTTTGCATGAAGTAGACAGTGAGCCTAATGACATTCAACTGAGAATCAATCAAATGATTCATTTGTAGAAATCTCAAGAGGAAGTTTTTCATAACACTTCTAAGCTTCAAGAGAAGATAAAAAATATATATGATAGGAAAACAAAAGAAGATGATTTCAGTGTGGGAGATATAGCTCTCCTATGGGATGCCAAGAATGCGGAAAAAGGAAAACATGGCAAGTTTGTAAACTTGTGGAAAGGACCGTACAAAAAATTTTCTTTCAGAGGAAAGAATGCCTTTGTGCTACAAGAAATTGATGGACAAGATTGTTTGGGAGGACCAGTTAATGGTAGGCTCCTCAACCACTACCTCTCCTGATTTTTCAGAAATTTTGCATCTTCATTGTACATACCAGTTTATTTTTCTGCCATGTGTGAAGGAGTTGTCATGGAAGCTTGAAGCCCGAGGTGATGGACATAATGCTTGAAGCCCGAGGTGAAGAACATAAGATTTCCTTGATCAACTGCTTGAAAAGTTTGTGAGTTCATTTCAGTTTGTCAGTTTATTCCAACTTTTCAAGTCATTTTAGTTTTTCGATTTATTTCAGTTTCGAGTCTTTCTTTTATTTTTGACTCCATGCCCAATGGATAAGGATACTTGGTCTACGGTGTTCTTGACACCTCCTAAGGAGCTTCCATCCCTAGTTGGAGCCAATGTTATATGTCAGTCCTGTCTGTTATCAGTGATCAAATTATGCTCTTTCATATGGTTGATAGGGTCCTACGGTAAATTTTTATAGTTTCAATAGGTTTTCAAATAAAAAATTGATCATTGGTTAGGATAGCTAGGTCATTACTACTCCTTTCACTCTCACAGTCAATAAACATCATCTTGGTCAGGTCATTACTTTTTGGAAGAGTGTCTTGGTCATCTTATTCATCATTTTGCTTATCATTCCATGTAGTGTCATCATTAGGTCATATTGTCAAAAGTAATGTAATTATAGTCATGTCATCATCAAAGTCACCATTAGAAGGAGTAGTAATAGGGAAAGTGTTCAATAATGATTTCTAAAGCTCATTTGGATCTCTATTAATATGTAAATATATGTAATGAGGTTTCAAAGCTGCAGTACACAAGAAATCAGGTAAATTTGTGAAAAGACAAGGTGGGGCCAAATCACCACCAAAGAGGAAAATCGATTTCCAGCCTATAATAAGACAAAAAAAGCACATTTTTTGTTCATTTCTCTCTCACAAGACATCTTTTCACCATCAAATTTCCTCTCAGCTCTCAGAGAAACCAAATTTCACCTTCAAAAGTTGAATTCTCTTGTTGCGCTGCGCTTTTCTCAGGTTTGCTGCGTTTTTCCTCAGGAAGGAAAATATCTCTTCTCCAGTGGTTTCTTAATTAAGTACAGGTTCCAGCACATGAAAGCAAGTAAGTGGGTCCCTCATCTACCTCTCTTTCACTTCACTGCATGCTTGAAGGCTCAAATTTCCCCTTTCCTTGGGTTTGATGTGTTTTTGGTCAAATAAGAGTCTTTGGTCAATTTGTTGTGAAAAACCCTGAATTTTATGCCCATATACCCTCCCCCACATTCCATATACCATCCTTGACACTTCCCTTCACCCCTTTCCCTCATTTCATCATTTCCCTGCAAACCCTAGCCTACACTACACTTTCCTAGGCTAGGATTGTGTTTTTCCCTATTGGACCCCTTCCCCTCACTCATTTCCTAAAATTCCACTTCCCTACACTCCCTAACATCTATCCATACTGCCCTAAATTTTCCCAAGAATTTAGACACCCTAAAACCCCTTCATCTCTCTCCATTCCTAAAACTGTCCAAAATCCCCTGTTTTCCTAAACTTTTGCATACTCCAACTCAATCAAGTAGTCAGTCTACACCATTGACTTCACCAAGACGACAAGAAGTAGGTTCCACAAGAAAGCCTATCACAAGGAAACATAGGGCTGAGGTTAATAAGACATATACTAGAGGTAAGAGGCTAATTGTTTCTCCAGACATTGAGGAAATGGATCAACCTACAACAGTTGAAAAAGAGACATCAACACATCATCATGAGGCACCATTGCAAGAGGAGGAACAGGTTCATTTTGACACTCACATGGAAGACTTAAATATGCATGAGGAGGACAAGTCACCAGAGAAGATTATCAAAGACAAGGAAGCTAAGATTAGGGAACTAAAGGACAAATTATCAAAGGAAAACTTCATGATCACATTTCTTCAGTAGGAGAAGAGGCGGCTCCAAGTCAAACAACTTTTGCTTAGCAAGCCCAAGGCATATTTGGAGAAGGATGATGTCAAAGGTAATTTAGAGATTGATATTGATGAGCTTGAGGATCAAGAAGAGAAAATAAAAACAAGGTGGCCAAGAACAAGAGGTCTCAAGAGGTAGCTAGAGCAAGAAACTGAACCATCTCCATCACTAGGTCAAGAGGACTTTGCTGATTTGATTGTAGCATAAATTGAGCAAGATAAGTAATTTTGGCTTGACAAGATCAATTGTCACTTAGAGAAGCTTCTTAAGATGGCTAATAGGAGCAAAAATCTTGAAAGGCAGATGGCCACGCTTTATTGCACAATAAACAAGATTTCTCAAATCAGGATCAATCATTTGAAGAAGAAATTGAGGGAGACCCTAATTAGGCAAAAGACGAAGGACAAACTTGATTTGTTGGCTAAGGCCTCTCTCATTTCCTAACAAATCATCTTATAACACCAATGGGAAATTTTGGACAATTTTTGAGCAAATTTTGGAAAATTTTGTAATTTTTATGGTTTTTGGCTTATACAGAAAAACACATTCAGCCAACAGCGCAACACCTTGGCGCTATGATTTTCACTCAGAGTTCCAAATGACAAAAATTCTACGTCCATGTACAGATTATGACCTGCATATCTCATCTATCAGGTTTTTGTGCCTTGTTAGCATTCTGGTTTGGTTGTGACTTGCATTATGACCTTGGCGCTGTGCTTTTGGAGTGACCTTGGGAGAATAAATTTTTCTCAGCCTTGGAGAGGCCATTTCACTTGCTTAAGGACTCTATGGACAACTAGATGTCCTAATATTTCCAATGGTACCTTTAGATCAAGATTTGGAGCATAGGAAGGCAGTCAAAAGTTCCTTGCAAGATGATGTTTTTCTTTTCCCTCATGGCACTACACTTTTCTTTGTTGACATTGCGCCTTTCCTCGAAGGTCAAAGTTTTGAGTTTCTTCAGTCAAATTTGGTTTTTCATGATGTAATTTCTCTTTTTTTTAGTTTACATGATGTATATGAATGTAAATTGAGCTTGTTAATGTCATTTTGATGTAATTATGAAGGTCATTATGATGGATAGGTTAATCAAAGGCTAAAAGGAGAGTTTGTTTTAACCTCCCTAGTCATTAGGTTTGGTTAGAGAAATTTGTGTAACTTTTCCTATCCTGAGGGATTCGACCCCTGAGAGAGGGGAAGATGGTTTTGGTATATATGTATCTAGTTTTCAGTCAGATTCAAGGTTGGGCATCAGAGAGTAGAAGGCTTGGAGCTTTGCATACAATTTATATTTGCAGAAATACAAGTTCGGTTACAACTATTATATAGGGATTCATGTGGTATGATTTTTTGGCAGTGTTTTTCTACTGTAATTCACTTTTATGAATGATTATTTCATCTTCTTTCCATATCTATGCTTTCAGTGATCTTCCTATAATATGTTAAAGATAATTCTTTAAGATTATGCTATGTTTTGGTAGGAATTCATGTTTATGTTAGTCATATCCTAATAAACTAACTCATGCTTTTCATGCTCATTTTGATCCTTTTATTTTCCATCCTACACTACAATTGACAACCTTAAAGTGCCATTGAACATACCTACCATGCCCCTTTGTATCCCTGCAACTTCCATCTTTTAGATCTGACCTAGTTTCTTTGACCACTCCTCCTGATCTAGCTAAAACCATAAATTTTGAAAACCCTAGAGCTTAGACCTAGCCTAATATATTTTTACCCTCTTCAGTAATTTTTTGGCTACAAGACATGTACAATCATTGGAGTGAATATGTGTTTCCATTGGTTTTTTTTTCAGCAAGCAGAAAATGACCAATACCGTGCAACTTCAAGGAGGGGCAACGATTCCAATGAAGCATGTCTATTCATGTATGCAAGAATGAAGGTTGGTGTTGAAAGGATATTTTCATAAGCATGAGAAAAACATCTGAAAATAGTTCTATTAACATTCAAAGAACTTCGTTGATTTGATTGTAGCATAAATTGAGCAAGATAAGTAATTTTGGCTTGACAAGATCAATTGTCACTTAGAGAAGCTTCTTAAGATGGCTAATAGGAGCAAAAAGCTTCAGAGGAAGATGGCCATGCATTGTTGCACAAGAAACAAGATTTCTAAAATCAGTCTCAATCATTTGAAGAAGAAATTGAGGGAAACCCTAATTAGGCAAAAGATGAAGGACAAACTTGATTTGTTGGCTAAGGCCTCTCTCATTGCCTAACAAATCATCTTATAACACCAACGGGAAATTTTGGACAATTTTTGAGTAAATTTTGGAAAATTTTGTAATTTTTATGGTTTTTGGCTTACAGAGAAAAACACATTCAGCCAACAGCGCAACACCTTGGCGCTATGATTTTCAATCAGAGTTCCAAATGACCAAAAGTCTACGTCCATGGATAGATTATGACCTGCATATCTCATCTATTAGGTTTTTGTGCCTTGTCAGCATTCTGGTTTGGTTATGACCTACATTATGACCTTGGCGCTGTGCTTTTGGAGTGACCCTGGGAGAATAAATTTTTCTCAGCCTTGGAGAGGCCATTTCACTTGCTTAGGGACTCTATGGACAACTAGATGTCCTAATATTTCCAATGGTACCTTTAGATCAAGATTTGGAGCACAGGAAGGCAGTCAAAAGTTCCCTCCAAGATGACGTTTTGCTTTTCCCTCATGGCACTACACTTTTCTCTGTTGGCGTTGCGCTTTTCCCTGGAGGTCAAATTTTTGAGTTTCTTCAGTCAAATTTGGTTTTTCATGATGTAATTTCTGTTTTTTTGAGTTTGAGCTTGTTAATGTCATTTTGATGTAATTATGAAGGTCATTATGATGGATAGGCTAATCAGAGGCTAAAAGGAGAGTTTGTTTTAACCTCCCTAGTCATTAGGTTTGGTTAGAGAAATTTGTGTAACTTTTCCTATCCCAAGGGATTTGACCCCTGAGAGAGGGGAAGATGGTTTTGGTCTATATGTATCTAGTTTTCAATCAGATTCAAGGTTGGGCATTAGAGAGTAGAAGGCTTGGAGCTTTGCATACAGTTTATATTTGCAGAAATACAAGTTCAGTTACATCTATTATATAGGGATTCATGTGGTATGATTTTGTGGCAGTGTTTTTCTACTGTAATTCACTTTTATGAATGATTATTTCATCTTCTTTCCATATCTATGCTTTCAGTGATCTTCTGATAATATGTTAAACATAATTCCTTAAGATTATGCTTTGTTTTGGTAGGAAGTTCATGTTTATGTTAGTCATATTCTGATAAATGAACTCATGCTTTTCATGCTCATTTTGATCCTTTTATTTTCCATCCTACACTACAATTGACAACCTTAAAGTGCCATTGAACATACCTACCATGCCCCTTTGTATCCCTGCAACTTCCATCTTTTAGATTTGACCTAATTTCTTTGACCACTCCTCCTGATCCAGCTAAAACCCTAAATTTTGAAAACCCTAGAGCTTAGACCTAGCCTAATATATTTTTACCCTCTTCAGTATTTTTTTGGCTATAAGACATGTACAATCATTAGAGGGAATATGTGTTTCCATTTTTTTTTTTTTTTTTTTTTTTCTATTCATGTATGCAAGAATGAAGGTTGGTGTTGAAAGGAGATTTTAATAAGCATGAGAAAAACATCTGAAAATAGTTCTATTAACATTCAAAGAAAAAAATGTGTGAGTGCAGAGTGAGAGTGGTATTTTTTGTAACAAATGGCATATTTCGTGTGCCCTAATGTCTCTATCTGCAATGGTTTCTATAAGGAGTTTCCGAACAACAATAACAGTAGGTGATTTTGGAGTGATGTTGTGCAAGAGCCGTGATAACATTTGGCAGTAGCTTTCTGATTGTGTTTATTCTTTGGCTAAATATTTTGAAATATAGCTTAACATGACATGGCGTGATAAAACAGGTTGACAATCAATATTTGCTTTCCAAATGGAAAGTAGATCGACATTGTGGATGTTCAATATTTCATCGTTGTGAGAGGGGATGTAGGTTTTCCGACCTTTGTTGTCAACGAACAGTGAAGATGTGGGGTTTAACTCCCATGAAACTCCATAACGACAACTAAGAACATTGTCTTTTTTTGTGAAGGAAGGAAGATTCATGACACTTTGTGTGATGTTGAACACCATTGACAAGCTCTTCATAGTCTTCAGATTGGGTTGCTGCGAAGATTGATGTTGTGTCAAGAAGACATAGGTTGTGCTCTGCTGATTGGTGAAGTGAAGAATTGTGATGTTGGGGATGTCATGTACTCCAAGAAATCACATAGTGATCAAAATATTTCTGACCATTAACAAATTTTGTTTCACTGTTCCAGTCGAGGGTGTCCAT
Source organism: Pinus albicaulis (assembly GCA_034641835.2). Lineage (NCBI taxonomy): Eukaryota > Viridiplantae > Streptophyta > Pinopsida > Pinales > Pinaceae > Pinus > Pinus albicaulis. The sequence continues at coordinate 526,217,605 of CM076582.1, forward strand.
ATTTGGTACATATTGCAACCAAAGAAAGCCATGTATGTGTGCAGATCCTCTATGCTGCCATTCGTAATTGAATATAACATAAAAGTCAATATTGGCTTAGACATGGTTGCAATGTAAAAATAGATGCAGAGAGGAATGGTAATTAAAAATACATGCACTAATAATCAACTGCGTGGAGGAATTTTTGTAGGACTTCTTCGAGGAAAATTGTAAATCTACAATGCATGTATTGGGATGTTAAATGTGGGTTTTTAATTATGTTTTGAATTCTCCACTGGTAGTGATTGTTCGAACTGGAGAGAACATTAGTAGGCATAATCTTGGGCAAGTCATGTTGTTTGGTATCAGTTGCACTGAGAGTGAAGAAGAATTTTGGGCTTCCAATTTGTTTGATCATGTCAGTTAGCTCATTCTGCCACTTGTTCCAGAAAGAGCATCTTCCTCGTAGGGCTAAGCCAAAGAGCATGAATTGTTTGGGAATTTTTGAATTTGGTAACTCACAAAGACATTGTCACAGATATGAAACAATTCTTGGCAAGTTGTTCTCAATGTATTTCTTCAAAAAAATAGTAGCAGTTCATTGGCTGCGATGGCGCATTAGAATGTTATATAGGTAGTAGCATAACCTTGGATGCTGGCTGAATCAGTTATTATGGTAGTGAAACAAGTGCAAACCATATTGATGCATTTCAACTTTTCCAATTCTTGGTTGTGTGATCATGGAAATGCCTGTAGGGAAGAGTGTGGGGGATGCCATAGCAAAGAGGCCCTCAGTGGTGTATTCGTTCATAGGTGATAGAGATATTGTATGCAAGTTGATCGATTTTGTTAATTTTGGATGGGTGGAGTGCAAATAAGCACGGATGTGCTCAAGTTCAGTACACAAGTTTGGGAGAATTGGAACAAAAGAAGAAGGTTGGATATCTAATGGAGTTAGCATGGCATTAGGATCATAAGTAGAATTGACTATGATTTTATGGGGTTCAAAAGAGGATGTGGTTACATTATGAAGAAGAGAAGAAATATATGTAGGTTGATTTGGTAGAGAAGAAATTGTAGATGGGTTGAGCTGGACATCTTTGTAGTAGGGATCATTAGATAGTTTGTATTCAAGTGCTCCAAGTACACGTGACTTGCACACGAAAAATTCATAAGATGTTTTAGAAGGATTGTGCCTTTTGACAATGAGGATGTCAAATTCAGAAACCATTCACGGTAAGTATTTGGAAATAGTAGTGATGTCTTGAGGGAAGCTGATTGTATGGCTACTATATTTGTATTGACCACCACGGGAATTAGTTACTTGTAGAATGGGGTTTACATGTGCGATGAGAATTTCCTCAACTTGTGATAAATTTTAAGGACGTATGGTTGTTCACCCGGGTCCATGTTGTTCAGATGAGTAAAACGATTGGTAGATTTAGATGATGCACAAGAAAAGAAAGAAAGGTTACCATGTGAAAGCCTTGTTTTCATACTTGGGTACAATTCTTTGCATATTGTGAAAACATGCATGGTATAAATTTTATCTATCCTTTGACAAAAGTGACAATGTTCATCATTAAGGGGGGGTTATATTGGTTTTGATGAAGCTGGGCTAAATTGGTTTGCATATTTGGGAGAGCACTTGAGAAGGGAAGGGGTGTAGCAGAAGCAGTAGGTTTTTTGTGGTTTTTATAAAGAATTTTTCGGTGTGCATTTATTACATCATTGTTTTGTTCATAAAGAAGGTGCCTCTATGATTTTTTATTCACATTTTGACTGTTGCATGGCATATCTAGGAAAGTACAAATAATTTTTCGTTAGTTTGGAGATGTGAGAAATTTAGAGGGAATCAATATTAAGTTATGTAAGCATGGGAAATGTCTTACAAGTGAAGGGATAGATATACATATTTTGCAATTATTGAAAAAGATTCTTGTAAAAGAAATTGTGTCGAAGAACATCATGGTCGTATTTTATAATGTTATGGAACAATGATCGATACACACATAATATTTCATGTACAAAAAAGTAGCATTCCTTGCTACCATGAAGAAAGTTCAAAGGTGGCGAATAACATATCGTTGTGCAACAGACAATGCTTGAATGTCTTTAAGGACCTCCTTGCATGCAGAGTCATATTGAATTTATTCTGAATTTACGAGTATTGTTTTCAAGCGTCGACACTATTGTAGTAGTCTGTTTTGATGGAAAGTGTCAACAGGAAATGGCGACCTGATATACATCCACAAATTTCTTGGATATCAGCTAGTCTAATAGAAAGAAGGAACAATTATTTTTCTCTAATGCCCATGAGCTCATTTCCTATGTTATTAAAAGTTGTGACATTTTTAAGGTGCCCAGTGTGGTCATGTAACTCAAATTTGAGTTTGTAACGATAGTCACATTTTGGGAACTCACCGTTCCACTTTGTACAATGCAAAATATTGTTATAATGGTGCATCACTTTTTTCATGCATTTATTTCTGTTGAAATCTAATGGACATGCAAGAAAATAGAAGTCATCCATGTGTAGAGTAGTCACAGTTACACGAATGTAAACCCATATTTCTTTCTTGGAGGCTTCCATGCAAGTAATTTCATGAATCGTCTTTTATGATAGGGCTCGTTTGGAAGCAACATTTTAGTTTCTACTTAAAGATGGAGATGAAGAGTTATAACCTGTTTCACGAAACCAATTGTGGATTTGTTGAGTTTCTTCAATGTTTGGATTTATGACAAGAGTGCTAGTGGAGATTGTCCCTATGGTGATTCCATTAAATTCAGATACATGACCTCCTTTGATACCAAGGATTGGAGGGTTTTTAGAAGAGCATAATTCAACAAGCTTCTATCCTATAGAGTCACAATGGTCTTCCCATACTGTTACATCAATGCTAAAACCTAATGTGTCCTTTAATGTGAGTGTTTTCCTTAGTGTTTCAGTTCCATCTCTTCGTCGAATTTTCGAAGCAAGTGACTTGGAGCTAACAACACGAATAAAATCTACAATGGTATTTTGGCTTGTAGACTTGATTTCAGCGATAGTTTTGAAATGAAATCATTGATAAGGGAAGGTTGGATCATCTACTAAACATGGATTGACAATGGATGCAACAAACAAGTAAATCTTCCATTTGTTTTTTAGGTGGTTGCAGTTTGGGTTTGCTTCTTTAATTGTGACATTTGAAACAATATATAGTTTCCCAACTTGGATTAGATTATAAAGCGATTCGGCCAATTCATCAAACGTGGAAATGTGGATCTCATCGCTATCACGGTCAATAAGGCCAAATCCAAAGACTTTTCTTGAGCCACACACGTTTTTGTAAGTCTTCAATGTTGTATTTTCTTATGTTGTACCTTGGATTGACCAATACTTTCGGTAGGGATTGACTGCCTTGAATGATATAGTTGTAGTTGTGGATGTATTCATTGGATTTACTATAGAGGGAAATATATCTTGTGTTTATGAAGAGCTTGATTGGGATGTGCCCGCCTTTTCATGTAATAGTGTTGATGAGTCCTTAAGCAACACTTCTTTACATCGCACAACCTCAAGTTCAATAACTCGAATGGACCTAGTGTAAACGAACGAAAAAATATTAATGTAGAAACCTTTGTTTTTTTTTTTTTAATGCAGGAAGAGAGTAAATACAAAAAAAATGGAAGAAGGTGCATTCAAAATTGTAATCTTATGAAGAGTTTTGAAACACTATGCAAGATTTTTTTTTAAGAAGAATGATTGAGTCGATTTAGATGTCTCCAGATGCAACTTGTGTACTATATGTAGATGGTAGCAGAGTCTTGTGTTGATGCATCCCATCAAAGAGAGTAATGTGGAAGCATGAGGATATAGTTATTGATGAGGTAGCAGAGCCAATGTTGATTATTTGGAGTACAGGTTGAATATCAGTGGAACCATTCAGCAATAGAGGAATGGCATTCTCAGTCAAGGTTGGCTCCACGATATTAGCACAGTAATTTTTTTATGATGGTTATACCTGTAATTCATTTTAATGCATTGGAAGAGATATTAAAACATAAAATAATATGCAAGGGAATCATGAATTGGAATTGCAAATACAATTGTATATAATGACTTTCTCAATATATTATGCAAGCACCCCCTTCTCCTCTTCTACAAGATCACTTTTTTAATATTTTGTTCAAAAAACTCTAAATCCCCTAATAATTTTCTAAATAATCCCCTTCCATCCAAAATGGGCACGATGAAATCACATTAGTGAATGAGTTATACTTTTCAGCAACAATTTTTCCCCCATAACAATTTTCTTGATGCAATGCTTAGAAAACTCCGAAACCCCACAATATTTTGCTACATTTTCCCCTGCCTATATATCTATGCATATTTTGATCAGAAAACTGCAAATCCCATAAATATATTACTAAATAATCCCTTGCATACATACATGCGAAGTAAGATGATCCCTTCACATCAAATATTCAAGCCTTTTGCCTCAAAATACCTGAAAAAATACTAAAATAATTAAATTACTTTGCATTTTTATCTAATGACAACTTCTTCAAGGAATTTTCACTATCCCTCAGAGTCTTGCAGCAGATCATTACTTTTTAAGAAGGAACCCCCAACAACCTAGAACTCGGTTGATCTTCCACAAATGTTCATCTTTCTGGCGAAACATATAACCCATAATCCTAAAACCTCTTCCTTTTTATCATTATTTATTCAAGTGCATCCTCGCCATTACATAAATGCACTAAATAGTACACATCACAAACCTTTAAAAAAATTTGTTCATTAAAACAAAAATTTCAAGATAATCCACCTTTCATCCACAATTGATTTTTGTAGCTCCTTCAGGGAGGTAAAAATGGATCAATTTTACCATACCTATATTAAACTAAGCCCACTCCAATATATTAAATTATCCAAGAATATTTAGTGTTTCTCCTTGGCAGAAGAGATTATACACAAAAAAAGTTTGTAAATTATGTAAAACAGTTACCAAATCCAATAAAATGCACAATGCTACCTAAAATGCTAAGGTCGAGGAACTTTCCAGTGGATGTGTTCAAACGACGCCGCTCCTCTAGTGCATTTTCATTTTTCTTTAGGATGGGGGATCCTGTGTGACCACTCCTTCTTGACTCCTAGATATCATAATCTTCATATGCATTTTTTTGTTTAGAAAAGTTGTAACCTAGAAATATTGTAGATTACTACAAGTTGTTATTTGAGAATTGCACAACTCAGTTGTAGACATGTTAAGATCACCAATCTTAGGTTGTGTGTGATGGACTTGCAATAATAAAGGGGCACTGCAAGGTTGCATTGTGGGCCTTCAAGCTGTACCACAACAAAATGGAATATTCTAAGTAGGATGTTGAAGTACATAGCAGAAGAGGAAGCAAAAGAGATAAAAATAGAGGTTGAAGAATTGGAAGATAAGGGATTTTCTAAATGATGCATAAATTGTTATCCTTAATCAATGTAAATTTCATTTTAATATTTTTCAGTAATTAAGATGTATAAATGATAAGGCTTTTAGCCCAAGGGTTAACTCAATCAGTTGTATTTTAAATTTTCTGTAAATAAGATGTATAAATGTAAGGCTTTTAGCCCCAAGGGTTAACTCAATTGGTTGAACCGTGCACTTAAGGCATGATATAGACAAAGAGACCATAGGTCACGGGTTCAACTCCAGTTCAGTCCCTCACGGTTACCAAGTATTATTGTGGCTGGTGGTTGAGCCAACCTCTATTTGGATAATGCGGAGAATATTGGGGGATCCCGTGAGGTTTCTTTGGGGAAAAAATAGTAATTCTTTCAATCAAGAATGTGCTTAAGCTAAGTATTTCTTTTGTACTTGCAAATAGTAAAATTTGTAAGGGTTTATTTGCATTCTATATCTTGTCGTTCAATGTGATGTTAATTTCTTTGCACATAATATTACTTTACTTTATTTTATTTGTTAATTGTGATTACTAATGCATTTTTTTATATAAATTTATCTAAAATAATCTATGCATAGTTATTGTAGAACTGATGAAGCCACTAAAGTCAATGGAATTGACTTAATAATGTCTTGTCTAATTGTAAGTGTCAACATGCCACTTCACTAAAAATTGGTATTCTAAAAACATATAAAATACTAAAATATTAACCCAAAAAGAGACATCCATTCCTATGCAATTACATCATTTACACAACAAAATATACATATGCTCCTGCAAATAGACAAAGTACCTACGAGACATTTTAGAAGCAGATACCCGATGGTTGATGAATCTAGAAGCTACTAATTGATTGTGCAACTAACTAAAACATTTTTTCCTTGTCAAATATTTTTCCTTTTGTTGACATTTTCCAAATACATAGTTTGTAGTAGTTAGTAATGCAATTATTTCCTTAAATATTTTCTTTCTGCTTATACATTTATAGAGCACTCCACCTATTCCCAGTTTTTAGAAGGCCAGAGATACTTTCCAATAGCCTTCTATACCACACACTTCAACAACAAATACATGTTACATAACTGAAGACAAACATATAAAACAATTACTCCAAGGTTTTATCGAGCAAATTTGTCTCGCTATGACACCAGTTTCACAAAACTCGTGATTTTTGACAAACATTTACTAAAAATGTGAATTTGATGAAATATGGAAAAGTACCAAAAAAATCAATTTCAGAAGTTTCTAAATAACTGAAAAATATGTTAATTAGAACTCTTCATGAAGCCCTACAAATATGAATGTCAATCATCATCAAGAAAAGCATCACTAAAATCATTAAACTTCTCAAACAATGAGAGAAAACAGATGAAGAAAAAGAAAGCAGATGAGATATTGGCAAGAAAAGGAGCAACATCAATATTTTTGCAGAAATAGAATGATTCTACCAAAATGTGAATTTGTAAATTTGTAAATTGTGGAATGGATTATGAGATGCTCTCCTTCGCTTCCTTTGCAGTACCAACAAATTTCTCTCCCTTAGGTTTTTATTGCTTTTGGAGAAATTCAACAAACATGTCTTTAGCTCATTTTCTCTTTGTACTAATAGCAAAAGATCTCAGTATTTTGATCACAGAAGCTAGGAACCTTGAAAGGAGTCAAATTTTCCAAATGTATTTATTTCATATTTACTTTTTGTTGATGACATCATGATGTTTGGAAAAAGTTCTGTTTCTAGAATTAGAAAGATAAAAGAGATATTGAATATTTTTTGCAAGGCCACAAACATGTATATTAATTTCTGAACGTCATCAATGTTGTTTAACACTGGATGAAAAAGTAAAAGCTTAAATAGTCTCCCTTCTCCCAATGAATCTGTTGAACTTATATGAAGGCATAAAATAGTTAGGCTTCATCGTAAAGCCTAATCTTTACAAGTGTGAAGAGTGTGTATGGTTGTACAATAAAATTTAAGCAAGTGTTTCCCTATGGTGTAATAGGTGGCTGCCCAGTGGTGGTAGAGGCTATTATGGGAAGCATTCTTATATGTTGGATGCCTATTACTCAATATAACTAAAGTAATAATAATACAAAAGTAATAATAATACAACACTGTTTTTTCCAAAGCCTTTATTCGGTACTTAATTTGAAGCTCCCATCTAAGTTATGAGTCTTAATCAAACTAAAAGGATACAATTTCAACACCCAAAATAGAAACAACAAATCTTGGATACAAAACAACATGAAAACAAAAAATACACATGCAAATAAAACATGACATTAGAATTTATCATTACAATTATTCAATTCTCTTGAGCTAAGAATTGGTGTCCTGAGAGGTAGGTCCAATAGTGTGTGTATCTTGGAAAAAATTGAAGTAGGTCTACCCCTTTAAAATCAGGCGCAATCCACACTCAAACTGAGAGTTTTCCACTAGCGAGGCAAAATCTCAGCATTCATTAGAATTCTGGGCAATTCTGACGTGCTTTGGCCCTAAATATGCTCTGCCGGAGCAGGGTATCAAAGGATATAGGTTTAACAAGGACATTTTAAATTTCAAAAAATGAAAAAAATTGCAAGCGACTCATCTCAACTGCCTATTTCCGTCAAGAAATAGAGGATCAGGGATCAAGTTACGCATTGCTTGAAACACGAACTAGGGGCTTATGTTGTGTGTGCAAGTGAAAAAATTCCATGGGGTTTGAACTGAATAATTGAGTAGAAGGTAGGCACTGTCTACCTTCGTAGAAACAACAAGATATTTGTCCTCAAAATAATATTTTCTAATCTTCTTGTTGGGATTCTATAGCGCTCTACATAACAACAAAATGATAATTGAGTACCTTTTTCTTCTCCCCATTGACTCCCCAATCCTAGTTGCACCGATTTTGTGCTTAAATGGCATCTTTGATTTGGTTGTTTGGGCATTTGTTGTGGTGTTAACATGTACTATATACTCGGCAGAATTTGGGCGAATTTTCAACATTTATTAGATTTAATCACAACAAAATGGAAATTTAGGTTAAGATTAGAACTTAGAATTGATGCTGAAATTGGTGATTTCATTTCTCATTGATATCTACTGAATATTCGAGGATTTCGCGATGGAAGATCAAGTACCTAATCATTCCCACGATGGCTAAAAAAACCATAAGCAACCTTAGAAGGAAGAGGCCCGAGCTGAGATAAAAAATAATTGTTTTCTTGAGTTGGAAGTAAGGAGGTAATAAGTTGGATAGCTATAAATAGCCATCTAGGAATGGGCACCACCAAAAGATAGTCACATTCAAAGGCAGTGTTGAACACTGTGTAGCAAAGTGAGCAAAGATACGAATTTGAAAGAGGGCATCTAGGGGACTCTGCAATAAAGGAAATTGCTGTGAAATGAAGGGCCATCAATCACTTCGTCGAGGTTAGTGACATTGCCAAAGATCACAGAGTCATGAATTGGAGAAAATGGACTGCTTCAATTTGTTGATCAAAATGATCACTTGGACCATTCGGGCTATACCACAACTAAGCAGGTTTAAAGGCATTACTGTAGGACTATAACAACACTTTACACAAATATGGAGATCCTCAACAATGAAAAAAAACAACTGAACTGCATCAATTTGAAGATCAGTATTAGCGATAGTTTTTTTTTCCAGGTTGGTAGGTTCCTCTTTCGATAGTGAAATTTGGATTCCATTTGGGGTAGTTCCGGTCAATTAAAAAGCCTTTTGAAACCGCGAGGAGTTTGTGAAAAAGGAAAAAGGATCAAATGAGAAGGACCCATTCGGTGCTTACCTTTAGTACCTCGGGTGAGTTTTGTGAAAACTGTTCCAATTGAACTGGGGAGAAGATGGATCTATGAAAATAAGAGGGAGAAACAACTGCTCAACGCAACTAGTTAGACTTTCTTTATGGGAATGATGAGGATTGGGAAACATGAAAATGTATTTCCTCGTGATTGATGAGACAATTTACTTACTTGAGACTGACTTCACAGAATGCAGAGAAATTAAAAGTAGAATGCAGATAAATTATTGAACATAGAGAGGCAATTTTGATTCTCAGCAGAGTGAGGGGAAGGCACTGACCTATCTTCGTTGGTCTCCAGCTGCATCTGCGAATCTGTGCAATACATTTTGAATTATGTCGTATTGATATTGATGTCAAAGCACTGTGAAGAAGTCGATGTTGAAGAAAGCACAAACACAAACACAAACACAATTAGTATATATATATATACTAATTTAAACTCAAACCCTGATTAATTTTATTAATTCCGCATTTATATATTATTACACCCATTTCATATTTTATAAACCCAAAGGTTCGAATCTAAATATTATGGTGGAGCGTAATAGTATTTCAAAGGTTCAACATATGTAATGGGTGGCATATCAAAGTTCAGACAATGCACAAGGTAATACATTAGCGGTGGAGCAGTTAATAAAGGTTTGGAATGGGCGCGTGTATACAGTGCCAAAAACGTTACGGAGGGGCGAGGTTGGGGCTCGACCCCACGACCTCCGCAAAACCTTTCCAGCGCATTTCATTTCATTGAAATCCCTTGCACCAAAATTGCGCCAGTTCATTGAAATTCTTTGCACCAAAATTGTATTAGAACGTGTTTTTTTGATCCGACAACAGAAGGAGGGGGCCAACCCTCCTCCATGTGACCATATGACATGACCACGTTCCAACCAAAACTATAACACGGATTTAAATTGTGCTTATCCCATTTAATATGGGATTAAGCCTAATTAATCCTCCTCCTAATTTGCAGTGGAATTAGTGGCGATGTTAAATTCAGAGATTCTGCCACATTTGTCGTAGTTAGCTGGAGTCCTTCCAGATTTGGAGGAGAAATTGGGGGAAAGTTTGTTTTTGCCATAACTGAGTCAATTTTCTACTAGATTGAGCTCAGAAAGAGTCATTCTTAGCTAATTGGCATGTTTTTTTTTTTTTTTAGATCTAGGACAATCGGTAACTGGTGAGAGTTGCCTGAGCAAGGCCCGGGTTCAAATCCACTGGCTGCCACTAAAGCTAATTGCATGTTATGAACACATTGGAATAGAAGGTAGAGGCAGAGGCAGAGGAGCAAGTTTACATAGGTTTTTTTTGCCTTGAATAAATTTGAAGCCTAGGGCCACTAGGAGGGAAGGCCATGCCTAGAGCATCTGAAGGCAAAATTGAGTAAATAAATAGTCATTACTGATAGATTTAGATATTTTGAACTCATTGGAATAGGTTCCAAGAGAATTTGATGCATGTAAACATAAATTTGAGCAAAATTGAGATAATACAGATGCCCAAGCTATGAAGCTGGACCAAGGAGATGTAGCCAAGGAAGGGTGAATTCCTTCATCAAAACTCTGTTTTAATGGATTATTTGTGATGGTTTTCTGTTATTTATGTTTCTACTGTTCAACCTTTTAAATTCATGCTTTATGCTTTCAAATTCACTCATAAAATTCAGTTTTAATTACCTCTTTGACACACATAAGCAACAAGGGAACCTTTACATCAAGCATAAGATCAGTAAATAAGTTTTATATCTAAAAATGAAATTAACACATCAAAAATAACATTGAAATTTAGATCACTACACCAAAAAAGTCTTGGATGGGGTGTTTTCAAGGCAAAAGGAGGGGACAAGTTATCATCCCTCCTGGCCAACTGGTCGAGGGACGTGGCAGCATGCTCCTACAACGAAATAAATGTTTGTCAACACATTAAAACCTCCCTTGAGACAAGAAATACATTAGATCCTTGATCCCAAGACCATGCATCACAGATGCCTTGTGGAGAAGCTTCTCTGCTAAGATTGTTTCATAGGAAATGAAAGGCATTTGTTTGATTATAAATCTGACTCCCCTTCTAGTGCGAGTATGTTTGCTCTCTAACAATAAAAAATTCACCTCATAGTCAATTATCCCATATTCTACTATGAGCTCTCTCCAAGGAGGTCTTTGGTTGGCTTACCTCAGTGAAGCTCTGTCAGTCCCTGTCGCATTTTCCATCCTTGTCCATGGTAGCTGGAGTTTCAATCACATTTTTCGGCATTCTTGGCATTATACATATACTTTCCTCTCACCCCTCTGGTTGGCAAGTCAAGGCTTGTTGTTTCCACTTCTTGAACTATCTTCTCCACATGCAAATTGGAACTCTATGTTTCTCATAGGCGGCAGCAAGAAGATCAACTCCACCTTCTATGACAATCAAACCACTGTATTGTTCCCTGGTCTAACAATTTTGATGTCTACACAATATTTTTCTCTTCATTTTTGTCCTTGTATTCAATATTGCAACCCTTTCATTCTTGGCTAGCTTGTTCGATGTGGTTTTTCTCATTGGGCTCTCTTTTTGCTTGAAGTCCTATTACCCTATTTGTCTGCATTAGCATTCCTACATTTCCCTCTGCACCTTAAGTTCTTGCTGGCCAATTACTTCGTGCCACTCTCCCTTGATTGGCTCATTGTTTGTTTGCTTCCATCTCCACGCCCTCTCTATTTCCTTGAGGCTATCTGGTAGCTTTTATTTCCCATGTCCTCTGAACTTCCCAACCTTCACTTACATGTTCACTCCCCTTCCTTTTGTGGCCCTCTCCTCTAAATTCAATGCCCACTTGTTCACTTTCTCTCATATCCTTTCTAGTTTCAGAGTTTGGTTCAAAGTCATGACTCATCAGTGAGTGTGTGTATGACAAGGGGCCACTAATTATCAGGAGTAGGCCTCTTGGGGACATACACGTGCACATCACATGCTTCAAGTTTCAAGACCTCGCCCTAAGACCTATCTGTGAGGAACTTACTTGCTTAGAAATGGAAGGGGTCTCCTATCGACATCAACTTTCATACACTAAAATTTTGGTGGATCTAGCTGATTAGGTGCCCGATGTTGGGAACACCCATGGTAGGTTTAATCAATATATGCCCACCATTGATTTGTATTTTCATCTGAAGTTTCTACTAGGAAGAATATTGTTGGATCACTTAGAGCACAAGGTTGGTATCCTACACTCCCTGGAGCACTTCCACAGGCTTCTGAGAGACATCGACCAATGTATAAGTCGCCTTGAGCACCATTTGGGAATCCCTCAACAAGTTGGGATCACCCCCAACAAAATGGAAGAACCAATTCAAGTGGCTGCTACAAATTCTTATTCCTACACCTTGTTTACTATGCTCATGGCTATTTTGTTCTCAAATCAAATAATTGTATCTCTGAGCCTATCTAGTAATTTTTTTAGTATATATAATCTCTTTTCATGTTTATAAAGCACGATCTCACTTACCTTTCTATGAAGAGTACACTTTGGATATGGTCTAATCTCCTTAATAAAACAATAGCCTAGCATCACTTGAATATTTATATAAATCTCACTTTAAAAAGAAATACAATTTATATAATAAAAAAAACTACACAAAAAAATATTTATAAATTATTATAACATATTATAAACTATTTGAAACATTGAAATTATATAGACTTAACAATTTAAAATTATATTTTTACTATTTTTAATTAAATGTGATAAAAAAATAAAAATAAAATAAAATATTATTGTATAAATACAAAAAAAAATATTAATTTTTAATTAAATTTGAGAAAAAAAATTATTATCATATAAATATCAAAAATATATATAAATGAAAATATAATATAATATTATGTTTATTGAAAATTTCGAAGTACTTTTGTGTTTGCACATTTGGAAAGCGAGGATCAATCTAAGATTAACCTGATTATGACCATCTAATTTTCAAACCCTATTATGAACAACTAATTTTCAAAAGGAATAATTGTGGGTGATTAGAATGACTAACAATTTTGGTAGTCCTTTGCATCTGGTCATTTTATTATACAATGAAATTTCTTATTAACTTTTTGCATTTGGGTGGCGACCATTTTACTTTCAGGTAAAAGGTTATTAATGAATATGTGTGACAGTCATTTGTAAGTATGTTTGTGTTTAATTTGGAGTTGACGCGTTTTTTTTTAATATATATTGAAATAAAATATTTATATATAATAAAAACAAAAATGAATATACATGTTGGGTTTGTTTAATTAAAAGTATTATAAAAGATCAATAATCTCATTTTCAATGACCATATTAAGGAGAAGTGGTAAAAATATCTCACTCTCAACCATAAATAAAATATTTCACGTGAGATATAATAAAAAAGAAAAATGAATATACATGTTTTTGATTTATTTAATTAAAAAGTATAATAAACATCAATAATCACACTCTCAGTGTCCATATTAAAGAGAAGTGGTAAAAATATTTCACTCTCACTCTCAACTATAAAAAAATATTTCAATGCCCATATGAAACAACATAAACTTATATCAACTTTACAGAGAAATATAGTAGTTGCAAGTTAAAAAAGAGCTATATATACATTATATAAAGCAATTGAAAAAAAAATATTACTTTTAGTTAAAATGTTTTAAACAAACTCACTATTTTATGCTCAAGTAAATTTTGATCTATTTTATACATTAAAAAATGCTACATAAACAATGAAAAATTACAAGTGGTTTCTATATATAAAATCTGTCGAGGTGCAAACATTTTATTTAAGTATTACACTATAAAAGAAGTTTTCACCTCAAGAGATTTGATCCCTATCCATGGTTAAGATGGATCTATAGTGGTATTATAATTTACTAATATGTTAGGTTAGTTATTTATAGGGATTAGATTTAATGGTGGAAAGTTAGGAGTGCTTTTACTAGCAGATAAAATTTAATTTTTGCGAGGGCTTTACCTTGACATCGTAGGACACCTTGAGGTAGTGGTCGAACATATGGTTTCACCCAGAGAGACTAAATTAATATCCTCTTGACGCACACACATATAAGTGTATCAAATCCCAACCTCATGTCCTTTTAATAATTTGGTTCATCGGGCTAGGTCGAATGGTGGATATCCCACATCAGAAATCATTTTCTAACCAAATTAGGGCTCTATCCAGGTTCAAAAATCAGTTACCTTTCCTAGTGTGGCTTGTGCCATAGTTGTGTTAGCCTTAGGAATATAGAGGTAGTCCCTTTGACTTGACCCAGGCCTCCCTAGTAGCTTGTGGACAGTTGTGTTAGGCTTAGGAGTATAGAGGTAGCCCCTTTGATTGACCCAAGCCTCCGCAGTGACAAGTGGTAGGTCTACCAATTCTCCCAATATTAAAAAAAAAAGACTTACTAATTTATAAATCAAGAACATTTTTATTATTGAAAAAATCATTATATATAATGATTTAGAACTTTTTTATTACATTATTGTGGCATTTGCAATTTGTTAATAAATGTCTAATATTAAACCCTAGTATTAGAGAGATAATAATCACCACTCTCTTTAACATAATAATATTAGTTCTAGCTATTATTATCCCTTACATAAAAAAAGATTACAAAAATAATCAAATTATTATTATTATTATTGTTTAGGAATAGAGGAATTATTAATTGGGTTGTTTTTGTATTTTCTTCATATAAGGTTGATTAACCACTACCACTAAAACCTTTAGGTGCCTACATACGCCCCTTCCAAAGAAACAGGTAAGTCGAGGGGAGTTTGAACCTCAAACCTCATGATACATAACACTTCATTAAATGACAATGCTCAATTGAATCCCCCCAAAGAAACATAACTAGATTACAAAAATAATATAAAAAACTATTTTATTTTTTAACATCTCATAATTCTATATTGATAGAATTGCATTGTTGATCACTTTTTCCTTGTAAATGGAAATTATCAATACCAAGGGGAACCCTTGCAGAGATAAAGGAGCACCTTCCTTCATTTTCATAAAGTTGAAGTTCCAATTTATGAATGATTTATACAGATTTAATGAATGAGATCTTTAATTAGTCTTAGTTGCCTTTTATTTTATTTTTTGTTGGAAACAAAAAATAAAAAGATATAACCTCTCAAAGTTGGCAAGTTTAAGACTTAGACCATCATCAAGAGATAAGTTCTCACAATTTTCTATAAACAAATTCAATAGCTATAAATAATGGAATCTACACCCTGACTATATTTTTTTTTGCAAATTGATACAAAATTTTCTATTAATAATAATAATTTACATTGAAAACATGCTTATCCAAAAAAAATACGAATCAGGGAGTGCAAAAACCTAACCATATATCTTTGAATAACATCAAAGATTCCAAAAAGAAAAGACTAGTTTAATCATCATTTACCATTGGTTTTACAAAACATCACACATGATCCAGGTGGATATTGGTGGCCACCCACCTGGAACTCCAGTCAGTTTCATTAGTTTCCTTGTTTATAACAACATTTACTATTTTTAGTAGTTTTTCAGGTCTTGAAATTCTGTAGCAGTTTTGACCCCCTAAACGGAATTTTTTTAAGATCCGCAGTAGACCCATGGCCATAGTTAGGGGCCTGTAGAAAATATTGTAGTAATCAGAGAGATATTTTCAAAGAGGTATCATACACGCCAAATAGAGATAATATGACCAAGTTGTGACCCCGGGAAGTTGGTTGCCCAACTAACCCCAACGGGGCCCACAAACTCTTGGTGTTCCATCTCCTGGGTTAGGGTTTTGGTTGTTTAGGGTTTTCTCTTGTTGTTCAATAATAAAAAAGGCCCTTGCACCTTATTGTAACACTATTCAGAGGCATGTAGTTGCCACATCTCTTCTCAGAGATAAGCTACCATCACCCGAGCTAGTTTATTTCCATTTTGTTTGTAAGCATTTTTCAATTATTTGATATTAATGAAATGAAGTATTATTTCTACTACACCTTTGTATTTATGATGATATTTGTATTCTGTTGCATTCCTTTTTAAGTTTGGATCAACACACATGATAACTATATATGTTCCCACAGAAAAATATGGAAAGATTTTGAATATTGAAACACATAACTATAACAGGAAAATTTCCAATCAGTACAGTGAAACAAAAGACCAGTAAAAACCCACCATCAGATAACATTTTTGATACCATGAAGCCCATAAAAACAACTAGTGTGTAGTCCATGCTGAGGAAAAGTGCCAAAAGTATGATTTGCAACCAAAAAAATGCCCTTAGTCTGAAATCATAGCCGAAGAAAGGGGATATCCATTTGTTGGTGGAGCAATGTTGACCGGTTGAGCATTGATCGTGGCAGGAGTGTCAGTGATATCTTCAGAGTCGGAATCAGAATCCAACACTACATACTTTTACAACCTTTTCAAACATGTGAGTATTTCATCCAAATATAAACGAACATTCCTTAGGAGGCATTTTATGTCCACATGAACTACAAAAACCTTGTAATTATCCACCTATCTGTCTAGGAGAAAAAATGAAATAGAGTGTCCAATTGTTTATGTACTGCAAAAAAATGCAAGAAGTGCAATATTATTCTTCTAAATTTCCCAAGGTCGGGAATCCATTTAACATCTTGGTTACCCACCTCTGAATCAAAGAAGTAGGCCTTATTTCCAAATTCTTTCGATTCAAGGTGTCAAATCTCCTTTCCAATCTCTGGAGGAACTGAGTCAAACAAGGTTTCCACTGGATTCCATCCAAATAAACTTTTGTGCTAAGAAATAAAGCTACTACTGGCACCTCCCCGTCGGTTTGCCATTCTCTTACGAGGCGGCATAGTCACAAAGAGGTCTGTAATATTGGCACTAACTTGACTTTAAATGTAGGTGAAATTTTAATTATTATTTAAATGTGAGGCATCACAATTATTTAATAAATTGTTTCTTTTTTTTTTAAAACAAGTAATGACGGGGTACCAACTTATGCTCAAGCTCCATCCATCATTTTTATTGAAATTGAAAATGAGTTTCTCAATTTCAATGACTACCTTGACCTTTACCTTCCTATAATGTTTTATCTTGTGACTATATTTGAATTTTCTAGGTATATATGATTTTGATTTTGCAAAGTGTTATGACAGAGTAATTTTTTTTTATGTAACCATGAGAGATGTCAATGTTGTATTCTTTTATTTTATTATGAAAGGATCTCCTAATATCACCAATATAAACCTAGACACAATGAGAAAGAACATAGTAAACACAATATTCTTTCTTAATATCAATTAATGCCAACACTTGACCAATTCAGGATATATTGTATGATTATAGTGCTCTTGCAGGAGAAATTAGGTGGGGAATTTATAGCTATATAATTGGTGTATATGTAACAACCCTCGTAAAAATACGTGTAAAAAAATATATAAGACCACGGTTAATGGGACACGTCTTCCAAGCTGAATGGTGGGAAAAACATCCTAGCGTGTGTTCATTTCGGTTATTATGGCTAAAGGAAATTGACAAAGGCAAAGACAAAGGCTTTGGAAAGGCATGAGGTATTAATTGGCATTTTATTTAGGAAAATAATGGAAATTAGGAAGAAAGGAAGGTGAAGGGTCACAAGTTGCATGTGAGGAGGAAAATGAAGGAACATAATGGAAAATGAAGAAAATAGAGCCTTCATTAATAAAAAGGCTTCTAAGGATCAGTGGGTATGATTTTTTCAGTTCAGTTTTGGAGCTATCATTATTCTCTCTCTCTCTCTCTCATACTCTTAAATACTTAGAGTTTTCTTGGAGCACTCTTGGAGAGTGTGGATAGTTGGTGATTTGGAGCAGGAAGGAAAAGGAAGAGTAGGAAAGCAGAGGTGGATATCGGGATCAACAGCTACAATGAGATTTGATTGAAGGTACCAAATTGCATGTATGTTTTCCTCGCTAGTTTTGGCATGCATGGGTATGCATGTGGATTTTTCTAGCCTTCCCGTTTCCCAGACAACCATGGTATTGTGGGTTTATTTCCATTGATTTTTTTCTAGTTGTTTCTCATTATTCCTTTAGATGTGGGTTGAGTTATTAGTTCCTGGAAGCCTTGGTTGGACAAACGCTCCGGAAGCTCGACGGACAACCGTGGGTTGAAATACTAGTCCCAGAAGCCTTGTTAGTTTGGGTTGAGTTACTAGTCCTGGAAGCCCTAGTTGGAACAAATACTTTGGAGACCTAGAAAAACTTGGATAGAGATCAATCCATGGTGCTTAGTGATGTCCAACCGTGAGGTGGAATCACTAGTTTTGGGTTGAGACGGTTTGGTCTCTAAAGCCCTAGTTTGGTGTTGATTGATGTAGTTGATAAAGTCCCACATTTATTCTTGGAATATGACATGGGGGTGATTGGCTGAAGTCAGACTTGGCTCAACCAATCTATGGTGGGGTGGAACGTGGAAATCCCATCTTCGATTGGTTTTTAGATTTAGAAATGAAGAGATCACTCCTTTAGCTTTTGGTATGAAAATCTACTAGTTATTATGTGGATTTCATTGATGTTATATCCATGGTATTTCTGTTGTTATTATGTTGGTTATAAGCATGTATTTTATCAGTGATGATGTATGGATCTATCTTTTTTTTTTCCTGGAAATGAATACAAAATGTATCTATGGTCAAATAAACTGTATTGTAGCTTATGATGTAGAGGAGCAATGCTTCTTATCTATTCTCAGATTAGTAGGATACCCCTATGTTTAAATTTGTTGTTTACTCCTATAGATGCAATTTTTGTGACATGTTTGACAAAATTCCTGTTATGGTTGGGTGAGGTATGGATGAGTTCCTGATGATGTGATTGCTTCCATGTATTTTTTTTAATTTTATTTATCCTCTCCTGAAGTTACACGAAGTTTTGGAAAGTGACCTGGGATCAGGGGCTAAAAATGTGGCAAAAATCATGGAGTTGCAAGCACAAAATTGATTGTTTGGGGCCCTAGATGCTACCTTTCCAAGGCTAGGCCATGGCTAAGAGTCTATAGATGCTCCCTTTCCCTTACATGCCCACAGCTAAGGCTCAAGAGGGTAAAAAATCAGTCCCCCTTAAGGTTTCAGGGGTTTGGGAGGGTGGTTTACCTCCTGAAGGTGTTGTTGATGTTGTGTAAGGTTCGTTTTTCGTGTTTCTATTGGTTTGACTTCCTTAAGGTCATATAGTAGGTTGAATCTCATATTATTAGCCTCTCATTACATGTTTAACCCGGTTGGACGGTTACTTGAGTAGATGTGGGAAGAGGGTGTTACAGAGTGGTATCAGAGCTAGGTTCAACTCTCGGACTGGATGGGTGGTGTGTTGATCATGCGTTTATGTTGTTTTCATCTGTGTGTAGTATGCTTGTGTTCTACATGTGCTTGTTGCATCCGTGTTGTGTTGGCCATGGTGGCGTCGCCATGGAAGTTTTGATGGTGTTGTTGTCAACATGTTGTTATGAGTATATGATTGGTTATGTTTTGTTCACTCTTATGTATTGTGTATGCATTGCTTGTTTATGCTAGGTCACATATTGGTCATAATTGTTTGTTGTCAGTGTATTATTTCTTATGTGATGCAATATGTGGGACATGCATTGGTCGTTCATGATTGGTTATACATGTCAAGTGGGTGCATATGGTCAAGTTTGCATTGGTTTGGTGAAGGTTGTTGTGCATAAGTTCATTGTATGAAATTAGGTCATCATGAGGATATTGGTATGTTATGGTGCTAATGTGTTGGTTGAGATAAAGCAGGAGATGTATATCGGTAAGTGAAGTTGCAAAAATGGAATTTGGGGTAAGAGAAGATCATCATACAAGAATGTAGGTATGTGATTCATGGTTGTTGTAAGCATTGTAGTTACTTATATGTTTTTTATTCTATTATTATTATGGTTACATATGTGATAAATGCTAGTTGATCAGCGTAGTCATATGCATTATGGTTATGTGTATGCCTTTCATTATATTGATATTATGGTTACATAGAGTATAGATGCTAGTTCATTAATGCAGTTATATGTACATGTGTCAAATAGTCATGAATGATAGCAACCTGTCATGGTATGCATTGTTATTTCCGTTTTATGTTAGAAAAATGATATATTGTTGATGAGCATGTTATGGGTTAACTTGTTGTTTTTGTATGATAGTTAGCTTGATGATTAGGTTACATGTTGCTGATAAGCATGATATATAACTTTTTGTTGTTACGTGGTAGTGAATTGATGGTTAGGGTTATGACATTCAGGCATGAGTCGACCAAATTTTGATAGTGTGTTGTATTATGTATATTGTTAGACTCCTATACCAATAGGTGTCATATATCATGATTGACTTGATGGGCTATATGTTCATACCTTTTCTTGTTGCAAAGGTTTTCCATATTGCCAAAAAAATAAAAAAAATAAAAAAATGTAAAGAGGGTATACCCTAAAAGAAAAATCAAAGGGTGAAAAAATAAAAATGGCCAAAAAAATGAAAGAAAATGAACCCCACAAAAAGAA
This sequence comes from Pinus albicaulis, assembly GCA_034641835.2. Classification (NCBI taxonomy): domain Eukaryota; kingdom Viridiplantae; phylum Streptophyta; class Pinopsida; order Pinales; family Pinaceae; genus Pinus; species Pinus albicaulis. The sequence continues at coordinate 526,238,331 of CM076582.1, forward strand.
AGGCCAAGGAAAGTGTGCAAGTCTAAATGCCACTACTTTTGCTCTTTTGTAATAAACAAATTGTGTGCAACTTGTATCTTATGCCACAATTTATGGACAGTCAAATAGTTTAAGCTTGGCTAGTTCATCTTTCAATTTTATGTTTTAGAGATAGAGAATAAAATCTGACCAAACTGTTTAATCTTGGCAGATAAGTAGATAGGTAGAGTAAATATGAGGAGCTCAATAGTTTAATCTGAGCCCTTGGATGTAATAAGGTTAGACTTAGCTAAATTTCTTCATGTAAAAGAAAAGAAAGTGTGATAAGGGTTTGTCAGTCTAAGTGCACCCTAATAAAGAAGAAAAAATGGTAGGGTAAAGTAGGTAGGGTAGGTAGATGTTGTTGCAGAATTACATATGATGGATAATGACTCTAAATGTGTTAAATCTTTACTTTCATCACAAGTGCAAAAGCAGACACTACACTGGAAGAATTTCAAGCAAAGCAAAGTCAAATTATTAACTTCCCCTCTCATTTTTCCCTAAAAATTTCACTTATTTCCCCTAAGTACTAAAGCATTTGAAAATTAGAGGGGCTCAAGGCATTTCCTTGACTTTTGGAGGGACCGGACCCTCGACCCAATAATTGAAGAAGCCTGAGTACTTAAAACCATTCATAAATCATTCATTCACTTCCAAAAAGTATTTTCCTAAGTAAAATCCTATTTTACTTAGGGAAATTGCACAATATTTCATAAAAACCCTTTCAAGCATGAGTTAAATACATAAATCTAATGTTTTTACACTTAACGCTTCCATTTCATTTTTCATATTAATTTTTAACTTTATTATTTAAATCCTTGTTACTTCGTTGGTTGAAATATAACCTTAATATGTTGATTATTTAATCAAATCATAAACCCACATCCACGCCATGTTTAATATATATAAATTAACCCTTACAGTTAATTAAAAACACTCCTCACCAATAGAAATGCCCGCAATGTGATTAATTCATAATAAATTACATTGGGCCCACCCTGTTAATTCCCCGTCATCTTGCTTTCCTGATGACCGTTCGATCGATCAATCCAAGATCTACGGTTGTCGTCCATATCGCTGGCCATCCACGTCTGAACGATAACGCGCGATGGCCAAGCGGTTTTCTGAATAGTGCCGCGCCACGTGTCGTCTATCGTATGGAATCGCTCACCCTCCGCTGAAAACCGCTCGTCCCCAAAAGCTTTGCGATGGAAACCGCTTACCGCTTGCCTCCCATGACAAAGCCACTGTACTTACTGACGTCATTCATTAAAAAATAAAAAATAAAAACCCGCCAACCTTTGACTTTGTGAATAAAACAAATGAACCCGCGTCATTTTCACTGTCCCATGCAGTGACTAGTGTCCCATGCAACGAATTTCGAAATCAACTGTCGAAGTTTGCCAACCGCTACCTTGCTGAAGAAAATTGCAGTTGAGTAATCCAGAGTTCATCCGCCATAACCAGTACCTGTTTAGTCACTATTCATTTCCCGGAAAACAGGTATTTACCTAAATTCCCGCTGAACTCTGTAAAAATCCTGGTTTTTGTTTTAAATTCCACACGAAAAATTGAAACAGGGTTCAAGATTGGTCTTTATTTCATTCCTCAATGCCTAAAATTGCAGTTGTAATCCCAAACATGTGATTGCACTTGTTTTTTTCGTTAAAACCCGAATTCATTTCTGAATCCACAAGAACCAGAAATGGAGATTCCCGTGGCCTTGAATGTAGCACCCCTGAATGCGCCTCATAGAGATTTAGACTATCTGCCTCTAGCAGATAGGCATTTTCAAATTAAAGACCTTGTCCTCAGCGAAAATCCCCTTCGAATTTTTTGCCATTGCAGAAATAACTATCTGAATGGTTCTGACATTTTTGGACTATGAGAATCCAATCTCCCCATGTATCTTCTCCCCTCAGTCCACATTTTTCCTGAAATAATCCATTTCTGCCATGCCAATTATGATCCCAATCAACGAGCAGTCTTGTCCTCGAGTAAAAACGTCCTTTTCCCAATAACTGCTCAGTCTATCAATGAAATGTTATAGTTTCAGCCTGGTCAAGCCCTGACTCCCCTTTCCATGGGAGAGTTACTTGAGAAATCAGCCAATTTATCCCATGAAGAGTTAAATCGCCTTTGCCAAACCTTCATGTTACCAGAACATCAGCCCAAAGGCCCTCCCCCTTATGGTTATACCTTTTTCACTGATGTGGGCAGACCTATTTTGAATATGATATCCTCTATAATGGGTTTCAATACTAGTGAATATGTTGATCAATTAACCCTAGTATTGTTGTCAATTTTCACCCCTGAACAGCCCCTTGCTGTCAAGTATGATTTTGCTTCCTACATTTCTGATAAAATCCATGATCAGTTCATGAGATTAGAAAATGAAAGAGTATTCAAATATTCTTTTGTTATATATCATCTCATGCTTTACTATCAATCAAAGAATTTCCCTTTCTATGTCAAAAAACTTGATGCCAAAGGAAATCCTAGGTCTGTAATCTTTTGGTCTGCCATCACTCATAATTCCTCTGATTCTCCTTATTCTTACAATGAGTTTATTGACCTATTTGTATGCCCTGCAACCACTTTGTTGATAGGAGTCTCCCCTCCTAGGGTCAGTAGTGACATCAAGAAAATTCTCTAACTCTCAAAGAAATACAGGATAGGTGACTGGTACCTATACCAAAATCACACAGAAATCAGAATATATGGGTGTGAGTTATGCCCTTTCAAGTTGCCAAAATATGTCCCAATGAGGCTCTTTGCCTTAGAGTATTTCAGACAGATGATCAATTTAGACATAGTCCATTTTTGCAATGCAAAGAAAAGGGCTCAACTCAGAATTAAGAGTCAATTAGGTCTCTTTGTCTGTAACTCTAGGGATGCTGGAAAAGAAGCTGAAAGAATCTTAGAAGACTATCTCAAATTACAAAAGAGTTTCTGTTGGGTACCTTATGACCCAAACAACTTTATTTGTGATAGAAGAATGAAAAATAAATTGTCACCATACATTCATAATAGAATGCCAGAAATTGAACAATATGCTAATATGGATGAATGGATTGAAGGGACATTGATAGAACAAGATAGTGAACAGATCAGTGTTGAAAATGTTATGAAATACCTTGAAAAAATACTTGACCTAGAATCTTTTGGATAGGTGCAAAAACCAGGGATTGGTTCTTCTTTTGTTGGGACTTCTCAACAAAAATTACAGGAAATTAGTACATTAGCCACAATAGCATCTAAAGGAAAGGAGAAAGAGGCTGATATACAAGTTACAGAGAAATTTACAATGACAGAACAACCTGAAACTTCTAAAGAACAGGGTCAAATACATATTTCTCCTACTCAGACCAATGTGGCAGAAATTTCAATTTTACAAACTCCTCTTAATGTAGAAAAGGGTAAAAAGAGAGATGCTGAAGCAACTACCCCTATCAGTGGGTCTTCAGAACAGCCTGATGTTAAAAGACAAAAATTGAATCCTCTACCAGAAGTGGAATCTGTTCACGAAATCCCTGATAGTCAGAGAGGAGAAGAATTGGATAGTCAACAAACATGCACAGTCAGTGGCACATCCACTAATTCACAAAGAAAGGAACTACAAAGACAGCAAAGTGTAGAAATATCTTCTTTCAAACCACCACTTAAGGATGCCAGGGATATTAAGAAAACATTTATAAGTATAAAAGCCAGAAATGATCCACTAAGACTTCAAGTTTACAATCAATATTTGAAGATGGCTCCTAAAAATCAACAAAGATTGATGTCAGCTTATGACATCCAGCAGGGTAAGATGATAATGAGTCACTTCAAACCCAAAGTAGAGCAGCCTCAAACAGCTACATATTATATCAGAACTAATTTTGAAGTCATAGCAAAGGATATTCATCCTTTGGATCAGCTTGAGCTGCATAAACAAACAGGTGAAATGATTTATTCTACTCTTACTGATAAATCAATGATGACCCATAAATTACAGGATTCTTTGGAGAATACTAATGCACAATTGCAGCTTGAAAAAGCCTCTTCTCAGGCTAAAGACAATAGAATAAAGACTTTGGAGGAAATAATCATTGGATTGGGTCACAATCCTAAAAATGTCAAGGGTATAGAAGCCGTGATCAAGAAAAAAGATGATGATATTGCATCATTGAGAAAACAACTGAAGTTACCAACCTCAAGACATCCACAGACTGCAGAAATCATAAAGCAAAACTCTGAAGAAGAATTGATGGATTTGATCTTGAAACTGAATGAGCAACTTAATGAAATCGAAAAAGAGCTTGAAAAGGCATCAAAAGACAAGCAGCCTAATATTCCAGCATTTACAGCAGAAGTAATTACAGGTGTATCTACAGCAGGTCAGCCAACAGAATTATCACAGGTAAATACTTCTAATTTAAGTACTGAAGAATTAATAAAGTCAATGGAGGAATTGAAACTCCAAGTGACAGAGCTCCAAAGAACAAAGGTACAATTCACTACTTTGGAACAAAAATATGATCTCTCGAAGATGAGTGTTGCAAAGAAAACAAGAGAGGTCAACAGGTTAGAAAAATTGGTTAAAACATTGGAGAAGGATCTCACATTGGAGAGACCTTTAAAGGAAATACAAGAAATTCTTTGGGACAACATCATCCAGTCAATAAATGATGTCTGGTCCTCAATTCAAATAATGTATGAACATAATGATTTAGTTAAATTGGCTGTGGAAGAAATTCTAAAAGCAAGAGAAGAATTAGGAAACATGCCTGAATAAGCCAATGAACTTATACATTTTTTGAATACTAAGAACAAGCATCAACTTGAAGAACTTGACATTCAAGACAGGACAGGAACAATTTTGGAGATAAAAAGAGTTTTTACTAAAAGAACTCTCATGCAGAATCTAGAACGAAGGTGCTCTGATATGCAAGAAGAAATCCATGCCTTCATAAAAAGATTGGATATTCTGTTAAATAAAGGATTGCCAAGTCCTTTAGTTTCAGAGGATAAACTAATGGACCTTGAAAGTTATGTTGAGAAATTGAAAAAGCATGCTGACAATCAGGCCAGTTCCTCAACTAGTTCATTAGCAATAGCATTGCCTACAGGCAAAAATATTCATGACAAATTGGAAAATTTATTTTATCTCGAGCATGAGGTAAAGCATTTGTTCCCAATTCAACCAACTTTTTTTAGATATACAGAGACAGATGAAACTCTGAGGAAACTGCAAAGAACCAAAATACCGGAAGCTAAATGGTGGGAAGAAATGTTAGAAATTTTGTAAAAATTATCCTTACATGAATTTTTGATCATTTACTACAGTAAAGTTATGATAAGAAGGATAAAAGGATAAACAGAGGTCAAAGTGTATCAGTGCAGATAAAGAGTATCAGTAAAAACAGAGCAGCCAACACAGAGTTACTAGAGAGGACAGCAACAAGCCAAATTATAGGGCCTGCCTCCAGCACATTCATAAAAAGAAGGAACAACACAACATCAGTTACCTTTTCTCTTATCTACGAGACCATCTGTCTCTATTTTTCTTGTAACGTATTCATGAGTCATCCTAAAATATATCTCACTTTGTTAGGATATATTTTAATAATTTTTTGTATAAATACTCCCTCAATTGAGTGTTGAGACGGTGAATTCTTAGACATTGCATGTAATACTGATTATTTTGGAATAAAGTGTTGTTGGAAAAAATTTCACATGGCTAGCTAGATAAGGAATTGTTGCAAAGGACTTTTCATAGGATTCTTGAGTCAGACAACGGATCAATAAGTCATCTATCTCTTATGTTTTAAAGTTTTATAATTGTTTATTATATCATTTGTGTTTCATAATCTGAATGATAAACGAAAAGGAATAATTCAGAAAGTGATTAAGTGCAATCTGTTTTAAATCGTTGTTATTCTTAATGTTTTCTTCTGAACTAGTTTAAGCAGTGAATTATTAATTGCTCCTGTTTTCTAGTTTATTCATTTTGATTATTTGATAAAGAATACTTAATTGCTCTTTCTTAATAATCATTCAATTTCCCTCTTTTGAAATATGTTGAAGGATTCTTAATTTCCCTTCACCCATTTCGAGTCCATTCCATTCATTTCAGATCTTTAATTGTTCCCTATTTGATTACCTTGCCCTGTGAAACCATCCCTTGTTAAGAAACTACATCCAGTTAAGCCATATTCTTTGACTCCATTAGCCCAATGGACTAACACTACTCAGTCATACCCCTCTGCTATTGAATTTCATCACCCAAACAAACAAAATAAAAATCCCTAAACTTTCATAACTAGCCTAATATCTTTCAAAAACAAAGCTAAAACTTAAAGAGAGAGCCTTCTCTGGGTACATATTGGCTAGATTCTGTACCTAAAGATTGGTTTGTGGTTACCTCGGAGCCCTTTCCTCTTCCCAACAACTTCAAGGAAAATCTGAGTGATAACATATATAATGATTGTGCATGTGTGATTGTATGCATGAATGACATTTTCTTATGGCTTTATGATGTGAACATGTTAGCTAGTTGCTATTATGGACATCATGGATTTATTTATGTTTGAGTTGATATGATGAGAAGTCATATTGTGTTAATATATATTAATTTTGCAAACAAGATAGCCTCCCCTATGAAACATCAAGGTATGAGTTTCTTATGTTGTGTACTTGATGCTTAATTGTTTGAATATGCAATCTATCTGGTGTTGAGTGTTTGGTGTCTATTATGTCGTCTAGTTGGTTTATCTAACATGATACATTTATAGTTTGTTGAATGATGATATGAGCATGTGTATATAAGATTGCATGAGGTAATGGCCTTGTTTTAGGATGATTGTACTAACAAAGTTATGTGCTGAGACAATTGATATGTACTTGGATGTTACTATGTGCTAGTTGTAGTATTATGATTTTGACTATTGTTTGATTATGACATGGTTGTTAGTCTTGGAAAAGTTGAATTGGAATTGATAGAGATGTTGTCTTGATGTTTGGTACATATGGCTGACTTGTGTGTTCAGTTATAGGAAGCATGATTAGCGCAACAAAGTAAGATGATTAGCTTGTTGTTATGTTTATTTATGCACTGATAGTTATGTGTTTATGGAAGTATGATGCAGGGGATTACATGGCAAGAGGCAGCCATGAAATCTTGAAGAAGGCTTGGGATGAGATTTCCATTGGAACCTTTGGGAACCCATGGGGAATTGAGTCATGGTGTTTGTTGCTAGTCTTGTACTTTTTGTCTCTTGTGATTGTTGCGCTTGATTTGTGGTCTTGATTTCGTCTAGTGCATGGCCATGCAATTTTATTGCGGTGTCATATTGCTTTGGTTTTTCATGGCCTTCCTCTTGTTTGTTCTTGTTCTTGCATTTTATGTTTTTATTTTCTTGGGGATTGGTTTGGGAAAAAGGAAAGTAATGGAGCTCGGGGAGAGATGGATGAAGCCCAAAAGGTAATGTAAGACTCGGATGAAGCTCGGTGCATGAGTAAGCGCAACGGAAGGTAAGGATATGACAGTTGATTGGAATAGTTGAGTCCATTGTGGTAAATGGACAATGGCAGAAGAGTCATGAGAAAGGTAAAGTAAATGGATCTAAGATATCAGATGCCTTGGCTATGTTGGGAACTGTTGTTCTCAATATTGTGCATGGATAAAGGAATTTATCTCAGCCCTGACCTTATGATATCTGATAATCATGTTGTGATTATAATTATGATGATGTCTATATATGTATATATGCATGTATGTATGTCACTATCTGATGAGACAATGATTGCTTTATGTTGATGTTTATTTGTATATATGTATGTATGTATGTTGTTGTTTGACAGGATCATGATTGTTTTATGCTAATTATTATATATGTATGTATGTATTTATCTATGTCACTGTCTGACAGGGTTGTCAGGGATCATTCTTGTGGAGGAATGATTGCTTATGCAGGTGAATGGAATGAAGAGGTTTCTAGCTATGAGGAATCAAGTGGAAAAAGAAACTCTGACAGATCTACGAGGCCAATATCATGTGTACATGAATTGATATTATATGCATGTATTATGCCTATGTTTATTCTATGGACAAGTAATTCAGAGGGGTATATCAACGAAGTGAAAGTAGTGTGATCTGCGACATGCTAGGATAATCATGGATTGTAGAAAGACACTATAAGAAAGGTTGATTGTGGGGTTAGTGTGTGGTCTATGGATGTAAATTTCTATTGTCGTGTATATGTTGTGCACGTTGTAAATTCAGTGATTGTACCTATGGTGATGTGTAATGTTGCATATGTAGTATTGTGTACATATGATGTTGTATGCATGTTATATATATGGTGTTGTGTGTATATTGCATATGCAGTGCTAGGTATAGATGGTGCTATGGACATCTTGTATATGCAGTGCTGTGTACATATCATACTGTATTCATGTTGGATATGCGGTGTTGTGTGCATGTTGGATATGTGGTGTTGTGTACGTATGGTGCTATGTACATGTTGAATATACAATGCTATGTACATATGATGTTGTGTGTGTGACATACATATGGTTCTATGTACAAGTGGTGTTGTGCACATGATTCTACAAGTGGTGTTGTGTGCGTGGTGCTATGTACATGTTGTACATGTGGTGTTGTGTACAGGTGGCCTCATGTACATGTTGTGCATGTGCGATGTGTACAAGTGGTGTTGTGTACATGTCGTGCATGTGGTGTTGTGTACATGTGGTATTGTGTACACATTGTACAGGTGGTGTGGTGTATATTTGGCATTGTGTACACGTTGTACATATGGTGTCGTGTACATGTGATGTTGTGCACACGTTGTGCAGGTAGTGTCATGTACAAGTGGTAGTGTGTACATGTTGTGCATATGGTATTGGTATACATGTGGTATTGTGTGCATGTCGTACATGTTGTGTTGCGGGCATGTGGTACTATATATTTGCATGGTGTAGTCGTGGTATCGAGACACATGTATTTGATGTGTTGTACTCTGTATATGTATATGTATTGGGTTTTATTGTACACTGAGTTTAGGTGTATGTGTTATGTTGTGTGCCGAATGTGGGTGTATGCGTTGTGTGGTGTTATATGCCTTATGTGGATGTATGTGTTGTGATGTACACTTTGTGTATGTGGACATGATTTAAGAGAAACAAAGGCACTGGGTGGTTGCTGAGTGTGGCAACCAATCTGGTTTGTGTACAGAAAGAGAAAAGGGAGAAGTACGAACCAATGAAGGATAAGTATCAATATTTTATTTCAATCTTGTTATGCTTGTGATTTGTGATTATGACTTATGATGGTTACATGTGATTATGGTTTATGCTGATTTCATGTGATTCATGATTTTAATTTATGATGGTTGTGTGTTGAGCTAACTTGATGTAGTATGTTTATACATGATGATTTGATCAAAAATCCAATTTGACTTGTTGCGACAGGAAGTAAACAAGATTGCAAGTGTACTTTATTGACGAGCTACCAATGAGGTATGATTTGAATTTATTTCAATTTATTTTGAATCTAATGGTAGTTATGTTCTTGGTACATGAAGCACGGAACATGCTCGGTTAGGGGGTTGAAACTGATTGCTTTAATCTGAGTTCAAGGAGAGATAAGAAGTAGATTTAGATTAGTTTTTTGCTTTCAAAAGAATAAAATGTTTGTAAAAGAGTTTTCCAATCCAAGTGCACTTTGAAAGAAGAAAAAATGTTAGATCAGTAGGATTAGGTAGGTAGAAAGCTTGTGTTGATGAAGATCCATTGTTTTTCATTGCTGCTAATATTTTCAGAGCAAAAGAAGATCATTCAATTAATAAAGGTTGCAGCCCAATGGATGAGGCACTGATCAGTCTCCCAGAGAATGTAAGTCTGAAGTTCTTGATGCCTTCAAGAAGGCACCATCCCCATGTGGAGCCACTGTTAGCCACCTATAAAATTTTTCATATCAAATGGTGGCTAAATCATTTTTGAAGCCTTCAAGAAACAAGTTTTATTGCAAAATTGTTAATTCTTGAAGTCTTGTGAAGGCATCTTATTCTTTGGTTAATATTCACTGCTGTTTCCCTTTTCAACTCAGAAATTATGTTGTTTTCATGAAGAAAAGACTACTACAAAAATCCCCATTCTTCCCTCATTTTACTCCTTTTTCCCTTCATCATTAACCTTCATTTTGATCTCTTTTTTCCCATACACTTCCTCTATTTTTCATATATTCCCTTCTTCCCTTCATCAAAATCCCTTTATAAGGTTTAAAACTCATTTTTTTTAACCTTACCAAAACCCCCAAATCCATCAAAAAACCTTGAAAAAATCATAAAAAATAAGTTTGTTAGCTATGGGCTTAAGCCCCTTTGGGCTAAGTCCTAAACCACTTCCCCACATATGCCCACACCCTAGAACTAGGCGCTAGACCCATCAGGCGCTTATCGCATCGGAAGCAATTGGCCAGCGCAAGTCTATTTGTTTCGTTGAAACCTCCGATGCGATTGGCCCTTTTATACATAACCCTCGATCCCTTTGCCGCTTCACAAAACCAAACGCCCACAATCGGACGCTTAAAACTTGTGAATAAACCTTTCCCGATCGTATTCTTCCCTTTGTAAATTCATAAAACCTACTTTTTCCTATGTTTGTACTAAACCTGTTGGTTAAATGTTTTGAGTGATAAGGATCGTTGATTTAACACCGATCGTGATCTAAAAGATCTCGCATCGGAGATTTTCTAAATGGGTAGATTGAAAAGGCCCGCACCATTGTTCCGATGTGATTGGCCCTTTATATGTTTAAACCTCGGTTCTTTTAACCTTTCACATATACCCTGAGGCCTCGCAATTGGGCGCCAAAACATATATTTAACCCGCCTCTGAAGCCGTTAAACCTTTGTTTTTTATTAAAATTTGGGTTTTCATATGTTATAAAGGGTTTCGGCTGGTTCATGTTTTAAACGAATCCCGACCGTTGATCTTGAACCAATCAACGATCGGGAGAATCTTGCATCGGAAGTTTTCATTGGGCGCACTTATTATTTTTTTTCGCAACCTCTGATTGGCGATCTCCTAATAAATTATTAGCCACTGATCTCCTCCCCGCCTTCCCAGATCTGACGGTTACCATTGCTCCCGCCCAAAGCCCCTTTCCCCGCTGAGAACTCCTCCGATACATTCTCCATCGTCGATCTGATCTGCGGATCGACGGTCCATGTCTAATCGCATCGGCACTCCTCTGTCTATGCCCCCGCCGATCACAATCCTCCGATTGCATCTGGGCCGTCCACGTGTCAAGATCCAATGGTCCAGATCGCACCTCCCGACCTTGGTTAAAAACATGAAAACCCCTATATAATGTTCTTTTAGCCGATCTCCGCCGTTGATCTCTGTAGATCAACGACTCATATTAACCCTTTATCTGCCTCGTATGTTATTCCATTTAACCATAGATTCAATATCCACTATTGATCATTTACATCTGACGGCCCAGATTCATCCCGGTAGGCTCGACTCTCTTGGGTCCTACCCATCCCAGATTTGATCTCCGCCGTTCATCTCTATGATCGGACAGTCCTGATTAAAACCGCCCCACCTGTTATCACCCGCGCATCTTGTCTATATCGTGCTCTTTTCATGACCGTCAGATCTAAGACACCAGATCTGACGGCTGATGCGCATTTTCGCGTAATTTCATGCCCAAAGGATAATTATCAGAAATCATGCGATATAGGCGGTTTTTAAAAGACACGTGGCGACCTCTGACGCATGTCGTGTTCAAAAAGGTGAAACCGCCTTTCTCCCATTTTGTTGTGCAATACCACCGATTTCTCAAGCCGAAACTGCCCTTCCCCATTTGCATTATGTTTTATCGCGTTCGCTCCCCACTGTTGATCTCTGCAGATCAACGACTCAGATTTAATCTGGCCATTACACTATCGCCCTCCACCTTTTTCCAAAGGGCCTTCATCTATCAATCCTGACTGTTGATCTCCGTGGGCCAAACTAATCCGACGACCCAGATCCTTTTCAGAAACCCCAAATTTCCTCTTAACCTTTATCACTGTTGATTAAGGTTTTAACCCCTTTTCTATGTATTTTTCGACCATTTCTCTATAATGTGACCCCTTCACATTATTTTTCCCAGTTGATCTCAACTGTCGATCAACACAGATCTACGGCCCGGATTTAATTTCCCACCGTTTGATTCGAACTGCCTTCCTTTTGTCTTTGCGCGCAATCTCCACCGTTGGATGCTTTCATCCAACAGCCACGCTCTTAAACCGCAACCTCTGAAGCAGTTTTACCCAACCACGCAGGATTTTTATAATATTTTGTGTATTTTGCAGGTTTTAATGGACTTCAAATGTTTTAAAGGAAAAACCAAAGGCTGGGGATAACGATCCCCCACGCCTTTTGTTCATAAGAGAAACCATTTTACAGGGTTCCTATCAAATTTTATCAGTGCATCATGAGCACTGATACCATTATGAAGCCCTGTAACACCTGCACATCAACAAGACACAGAAAAATTTAAACAAGAAAATAGTATCAGTGTTGAAGACCTAACCACAACAAAACTGAAGATTGAAGATTGTTATCACAATTTTGGTGGATTACGGCTAAGATCGAAAGTCAAAAGCCTAATCCACTAAATTAAACACAGTTAAAGACAAATCAAAAATATTTATCAGACAGAGGATATCTCCACTGCCACATCAGAGGCTAATTGATTCCTCCTAGCTACCAAAGCCACCTGTAGCCTCAAAGCACTCAACAGAGGGCCCAGTAATACCCATAACAGAAAATATTTGCCCAATGCAGCTGAATAGTTATTACGAATCAAAGAAACTAATATGGACTATCAGCAGAGTTACTATAAAGATGGCACAAAGCCTTAAAAGTCAACAAAATCATTCCATCGAGCTTAATTCTTAAATGTAAAACAATTAATACAAAGGAAATATCTGTAAACTTCTCCATTGAGCCCCTCAAAGTCCAAGAAGTATTAAATTTGTATTAATTGAACCTTGAAGATCTTTTATCCCATCCCACCTCCTCATGTCTTCTATAAATACTTCTATAGAAGATGAAACAATGTTGGTTGCAGAACTTTGAAATATACTTGTGCTCGAAACTTCTACTTGTAAATAGTGTTCTAAGGCTCTCGAAGCTCTGTTTGTGATCTAATAAGTTAGGCTGAGAAGTGAAGATGATTGCTGAATTGAAACATTGGACCTGAAGATTGTAACTGGATTGACATCAATATACAAGCTGATTCTTGGGATCCTGGTCTATATCACTGGTGAAGTGCTTCTTTCTGTGTTATTGTTTTTCCTTTCATTGTATGCCATATTGTCCATTATTCTCTGATAAAGAACAACAAGCATATAGTTAGGATTTACTGTTTACAGTACCCTTCTCTGACTGATAAGATTTATCTCAATGTTTTCCTCCAATTTGTTTATTTAAGAATGATTCAATACAGTTTAAGCAGTTAGGAATGCTGGCGTTCCCTCGTCCTATTGTTTAATTTAAACATTGTTCTTGGATGTTATTTTCATTATTTGCTTAGTAAATTTAGACTAGAAAAGTGATGTTGTGCCCTATTTTCTAGCTTCTTTCTCCAAAGGTAAATTCTGAAAATTTCCCTAACCGTATGCTGAAAGAAGACTAGATTTAAAAGTATCTTATTTGATCTTAGGTTGCACTTTGTTTCTCTTATCTGTTTTCATACTTTCTGAAAGTAATTATGTGGATTACTGGATTGTTTGTCTCTTGAGTTATCTTTAATACGAGCTTGTCCAAAGAAGTTTAGGGTGAGCCCTGCCCTTTGGTTGGTTTTAAAAAAGTTGCTTAAAAGGCTTTTCTTGTTTGGACAGACTGTTAAATCCTGTTGGAAATTAGTGTCTGTTTCCACCCCTTCAACACTTTTATTGTTTCCATTCCATCATTTAATCTCAAAGATCTTGTGATATAGATGAATTACCCCTTGGACCACTCTTGAATTGTTGCTCAATTAAAGCCCTATTATGACTCCATAGCCCAATGGACTAAAAACCAGCGTTATATCTATCTTATCAACCGAAGCTCGTTCTGATTGCTTGCAACTTCACACCTTTGAAACTCTTTCCATTTAGGACTTTCCACTCAATTAATAATCATGCTCAACCATCCAAAACCAAAACAAAACCCTTGTTCTTAATAACTAGCCTAATATCATACCCAAAAAGCCTCAAAATATAAATCAATCTTTGCACTTATTGGAGAGATCCCTCTCCGGATTTAGGAGGGCTAGATCCTAGAATCCCAAAGTGGTTCAAGTGTACTCTCCGTAGTTCTGGTCTCACCAATCTGCTGGAATTGTGGGGAGATAACAGGTGGCATGACCTCTACATGATTACACATGAAGAATTTTATTATATAATCACATGGTGTTACACAAAATAATTTTAGTGTTGAAGAAATAAGATGTAATTAATTGTATTCCTTTTGTTTTTGAAAAACCTGCTACTTATTTCATACATCACCATCCCAAAGGGTCATATTCCAAACACTATGTTATCCTTCATAACTTACTTCCATGTTTTCACTTATGCAACTTGGCTATTTGCTGCCTGGATATCACTTGTTAAAGCTCCAACATCAATTGAATTAACAATATTTCACATTTTAGTTGCAAATGAATTTATTTGACTGTTGGCCTTAAGATACCATATGTGTTGCCTACGATGTGCATCTTTTAGTGTTGAAGAAATACGATGTAATCGATTATCAATTTTTCAAAATACCTGGTACTAATTTCATACGTCACCATCTCAGAGAGTCATATCCCAAACGCTATGTTATCCTTTATAGCTTACTTCCATGTTTTCACTTATGCAACTTGGTTATTTTCATGCTTGAATATCACTTGTTGGAACTCCAACATCACTTGAATTGACAATATTGCACATTTTAGTTGAAAATGAATTGATGTAATTGTTGGCCTTAATATACCATATTTGTTGCCTAGGTTGTGCATCTTTTCCCATGTCATAAATAAAAAGGCTTTTGAGGATCAGTGGGTAAGATTTTTTCAATTCAATTTTAAAGCTCTCATTATTTTCTTTTTCTCTCTCATACTGTTGGATACTTAGAGTTTTCTTGGAGAACTCTTGGAGAGTGTGGATACTTGGTGATTTGGAGCAAGAAGGCAAAGGAAGAGTAGGAAAGCGCATGTGGACATCAGGATCAATAGCTACAAAGTAATTTGAATGCATGTACCGAGTTGCATGTATGTTTTCCTCACTAGTTTTTGCATGCATGGGTATGCATGTGGATTTTCCTAGCCTTTCCATTTCCTGGACAACCATGGTATTGTGGGTTTATTTACATTGATTTTTTTTCTTGTTGTTTTTCATTATTATTTTAGTTGCGGGTTGATTTATTAGTTCCTGTAAGCCTTGGTTGGACAAACACTTTGGAAGCCTGGCGGACAATTGTGGGTTGAGGTACTAGTCCCGGAAGCCTTGGTTGGAAAAATTGTTTGGAAGCCCTAGGTGGGTTGAGTTACTAGTCCTGGAAGCTCTGGTTGGACAAACAATATGGAAGCCCTGTAATAGTTGGGGTTGAGTTACTAGTCCTGGAAGCCCTGGTTGGAACAAACACTCTGGAGCCCTAGAACAACTTGGATAAAGATAAATATGTGACAGTTGGTGATGTACGACTGTGAGGTGGAATCACTAGTTTGGGGTTGAGAGGGTTTGGTCTCTAGAGCCCTGGTTTGGTGTTGATTAATGTGTTTGATAAAGTCCCACATTCATGCTTGGAATGTGGCATGGGGGTGATTGGCTAAAGTGAGACTTGTCTCAGCCAATCTATGGTCAGGTGGAACATGGAAGTCTCATCTCTGGTTGGATTTTATATTCAGAAATGAAGAGCTCACTCCTTTGGTATTTGGTATGAAAATGTATTTTTTATTATGTGGATTTCATTGATGTTCTATCCATGATATTTTTGTTGTTATTATGTTGGTTATAAGAATGTATTTTATCAGTGATGATGTATGGCTCTATCTATGATTTTGCCCAGAAATGAATACAGAATGTATCTATGGTTAAATAGACTATATTGTAGCTTATGATGTAGGGGAGAAATTATTATTAGATATTCTCATATTTGTAGGAGACCCCTATGTTTAAATATGTTGTTTACTCCCGTAGATGCAATGTTTGTGACATATTTGACGAAATTCATGTCATGGTTGGGCGAGGTCCGGATAAGTTCTTGATGATGTGATTTATTCCATGTCTATGTATTAAAGTTATTTGTCCTCTCCTAAAGTTGCATGAAGTTCTCGACAATGACCTAGGCTCAGGGGCTAAGAATGTGGCACAAATCCCGAAGCTGCAGGCACAAAATTGATTGTTTAGGGCCCTAGCCGCTACCTTGCCAAGGCTGGCCCGTAGTTTAGGGTCTATAATTGCTCCCTTGTCCTTACATGCCCACGACTAAGGCTCAAGAGGGTCAAAAATCAGCCCCCCTTCAATTTTCAGGGGTCTAGGAGTGTGGTTTACCTCCTGGAGACGTTGTTGATGTTGTGTAAGGTGTGTTTGTTGTGTTTCCATCGGTTCCACTTCCTTAAGGTCATCTAGGAGGTTGAATCTCATATTAGTATCCTCTCCTCACATGTTTACCTGGATTTTCCAGTTACTTGATTAGATGTGGGAAGAGGGTGTTAGAGTATACCTATAGTTATGTGGATTGATGGTTAAGCTACATGGGAACTTGTCCTACTATTGGGCCTTGAAATTGTAATTTACTTCCATTACATTTTCACTCATATTCCCATATTATCACCTTCATTCCACCTCCATTTCACTACATTTACCTTACCATTGTCATTATTGGGTTACAGTTATGTTTTTCCAAACTTTATTAATACCTAGTATTTTCAAGTGAATTTGTGGTTAAAAATTAGAAAATAATATGCATATACTTATACCTAACAAGTGGAATGAGTTTGTTGCCATGTGTAGGTCAAAAAGAAGCTTCTAGAAGGGTCTTATGTGGCTTCCTAAGGCCAAATTCGAATTTGAATGGAGAAGATCATGGGATCATGAGGATAGGTGTCTCATTTCCTATCTGTATTGTAACTATAAGAGGACATGTGCCTTATCACTTCCTATTTGGATTGTAACTCTAGAGATATAGGGAGAGATTCATGGACTCTCATTAATGAGATAGCTTCTCATATTTTTGTATAAATAGGGGAAGCTTTCTCCTATATTTTCATGTGTAAAATTGGAGTTATGCTCAAGCTTTGAACATAGAATTAGATTGTGGCACCTTACTCATGAATGTTCCTTCATTTTGACTTGATTTTGCCTACATATGGAGCATCTTGATTTACCATCTCTCATACTTTTAGATCAGCTACCTAAAATGTGTGAGATTCACTTGCTTTTATAGATTAAAGTTTATTTTCTTTCTTAGTATTAGTTTTAGAATGACTTTGTAATCTTTGCTTTCTAAAAACATTTCAAAAGGATAGATTTATCTATTTTTCAATGGATTAAGTTTGAGGCAATAATTCTCAAAATTATTTAGTTTCCTTTCATGTTCTGTTATTTACTTTCTTAGATCAAGCTATCAATTCATTGTATAATTGAATGTTCCTAAAAGATCAGGCCAAGAAGGTGACTTGTCATACTTCCAAATTGGGTGATTGAATGTTCAACCTATGAAATCATTGAGCTTTTCTTTTACATGCTTTTACATTGTTTTCTAGATTTAGATCCTCATTCAATTGTATAATTGGGTGTTCTTAAAGATCATTTCAAGAAGGTGATTTTATCATATTTCTAAATTGAATGCTAGAATATCTAACCTATGCAATTATTGAGTTTTCCCTTTGCATGCTTTAATCGCTTTCATAGATTTAAGACTAAAGTATAATCAGTTGCTTATACATCATCTCAAGAGGGTGATTCTATCATACCTCCATATTGGATGTTGGAGTGATTGAACGTACCTTAGTTTGTTTTTTCTTTACATGCTTTGAAATGATTTCTTAGATTAAAATTTCAATTCCTGCAAGTGTGATTGCACGCACTATATTTTCTTTTGAATTTGTTTTCTTTCTTTTCGTTACTTGCTTTCATAGGTTAGTTGAATTTCATTTTCATTATTTGATTTCATAGTTTAGATGAATTGATTTTCGTTATTTTGTAGTTAGATTGATCTAAATTGAAAGATAATTTCTAGCACATATAGTGCACGCATGCTTCACAAGCTTACGAAACCCTCGGGTTGACAAATTAAATGACAGGCAATCACTTTGCCCCAACACCTACAACTTGAGAATCCTTGAAATTTTAACAAACAGATTCCCTGGAAAGCCTGTACTGGAGGATTGGAAGCAAATTTGTATGGGTTGAGGTAATATTTAACAAATATGGGGATCCCATTTTTAGTGTTGTGTAAGTTGAGAGGGGAATATTTCTAGTTGATGAGATATTTGTAGTGATATTCGTTGTCTATGATAGTTTCTTTGGTTATGTATTAAGTAAGAAGAGTTAGAACGAGATCTCAAGACTTTACACTTGTGGATTCAAAGGCTTAGCTCAAGGGTTGAATTTTCCATAAAAATATTAAGTGTGAAAAAGAACCTAAAGTTTGGAGGAACAACCTTTGTTTCCAGCTAATTGGATTATCTTCTTAGAAAAACACATGTCCATCTCTTGTGTTGTAATAATGAAAATATTATATATATATATATATATATATTTAATGTTTTTAGTTCTGCATTTTATTATTCTAGTTGTGAAGTTTTACATAATAATATATGAATTCATCACGAGACTGCATTATATTAATTAAACCTACCTATGGTATGACCTTCATTAGGAATTCATTTTTACACTTCAAAAAGGACCTATGTGTTTATAATATTGTGCCATTCATTGGAGAGATCCCTTTCCACTTGAGTGATCTCTTCTTCTTGAACTAGTTGAGGGGTCAAGTCTAAATAGCAAGCCACTAAGAATCAACTCGAGTTTGATTTTTGGAGAAAAAAGTTGGGAAACGCTTTTTGGCATGTGGAGAGAATTTTGGCTATGTTTAGAAAAATCTTCGCTAAGAAAAACAAGTCAATATTTTCGCGACCTTGAGTTCAATCGTTTCTTGGCTGAGAGTTTCAAAATATTCCGACCAACAATTTAGCAGAGTTAATAATGGATTCACAAACTCTCAACCAAGACTTTAAAAATTTTTCGAACAAGAGTTTTGAGAAAAAAAACATGAGACACAAACTATCGACCAAAAGTTAAATTCTAACTAAAAATCTCATTTGAGAGTTTTAGATTCTAATTTATTATCTTAGAGGAAAGTTTGGTCGAAAATAATTTCTTGGCCAAGAGTTCAGATTCTATTACAATACTCTCAGACAAGATTTAAGATGGCATGTAAAAATCTTGTCTGAGAGTTTACATTCTATTTAAAGCACTTAGTCGAAAGGTGGAAATGTATAAATTGGAAAAAGCGCGGCATTGGTACCCATTGTTGCCATCGCCCTCAAAATCCCAATGTAATTGGTTCGCATGCACTTCTCCCTTCAGCCGCCAGGTTCTCTACCGTCTCTCTTCCACCATTCCTTAATAGTATGAACAAATGAGTGTGAAGAAGCAAGATCTAGTGTTTTGAATCTCCTAGTGATCAAGAAGCTATATGCGTGCTTCTGGACTAGGTTAATTTTGAAATTGTTCTAGTATGTTGAAAAATTCATAATAGCTTGCTTGTGGACTAGATTAATTTTGAAATTGTATTGGTATGTTGATAAATTCATAATAGCTTTCTTCTAAACTTGGTTAATTTTGAAATCGTATTGGTATGTTGACCATTTTTGGTAATTTCATAAATTGCTGGTAATTTTTGAAATATGTTCTAGACACATTTCAAATTTTCAATGGATAACACAAAAAAAACATTGACATGGGTACCTAATAGAGTTTAAGCTCCTTTTCATCAACAATAGAACACAATTGATTGAAAAAACATAATACTCACTAAATAACCACATAATTGCATTTATCATTCAAGTGGGTTAGCAGAAATTGCTACACATCTAATTCTAATTGTCATTAAATAAAAGAATTCAAAAGTCACACGAAATAAGCCTTGACCTCATAACGACTATAAGTAATCCAAGGACAAGTAATATTTGACGTGGCTTATCATATTAAACAACATGTTGTTGTATTACTTAGAAGCATAAAACCTAGTCGGACAATGATATCAGAAAAAAGTTTAAGAAAAAAAGAACTTTGTCATTAAATATTCGTTAGTCTTTCCCCTCTATCACTTAGGTTTGAAATTCTAAATCTCCACTTTTAGTTAAATTCAAGTTGGGTTCTTTTCCCACAATCTTGAAATAGTTAAGATAGAGGGAATTATTATAATACCATAATTTTATATGTGACCTAGTATGATTCCAGTGACAACACATAAATTTTAATGAGTTATTGGTGCACATCGATAGGGAATGACTTCTCAGGCTCACTCGAGAATTGGGCAAGTATATCGAAGCCTTCGATAGAATCCCCCACAAGATTCAAGTGATCATAAAGATAATTTCAATTCGATTTTATGTGGAAAACCTTGTCCCTGAGTTGATTGCATGATCATGTTGAGTGGTGACACACTCTTTCCATAATTCTCATACTCATCCCCACTACCAACGAAGCTACTAGTCGATTTATGGTCTCTTGAATTCATTCAATAAAAGAAACTCTCAAGTCCATCATGAGAAGTGACATCTAGATGACTCTTGTTTCAAACATACGTTCAAAGAATTCATGGCTTTCACATAGTCGTTATAAGGACGAGTTTTATGGGGCATTGTCCCACCACTGCATATAGTAGTTTTTGAAGAGAATGTGGACTCCTCCCATTTTGTGAGTGTTGGGAAAGTAAGTAAAGAAGGTTTATATGGAAGAATATCATTATGGTAGTTTCTGAAGAGAATGTGGACTCCTCCCATTTTGTGAGTGTTGGGAAAGAAAGTAAAGAAGGTTTATATGGAAGAATATCATTATGGTAGTTTCTAAAGAGAATGTGGACTCCTCCCATTTTGTGAGTGTGGGGAAAGCATATAAAGAAGGATTATCTGGAAGAATCTCATTGCCCACTGCCAATTTTTTTTTTTCTTTTCAGTATAAACTCTATATATACATATCTATAACTAGTTTTGGCTCAATACTATTGTTTTCTTCATTGCATTTATGAAACTCTATTATGGAATATTTGGTGTATTCAATATAAGAAAAATTTAATTGTGTGAAATTCTATATGGCCCATAAATTTGAGAATACATATCTTACAAAATCTTACATATGAAATTTACTATTTTCTTTTAATTATTAATATGAACTGCAAACTTACCATTCTCTACCATACTTTAATATAAAATTCAACAATTACAATTTTTTAACATGTAGTTTACTATTTTCATAACCTCTTTTAATATAATTTTTTTAATTTTTATTTTACTTTTTCAAGTTTTAATACAACATTTTTTGTTAATGTAACCAATTCAAAAAACCTAATTATTACAATGAACCCATTAGAAAGGAAAAATATCTAAATTTTTGAGCCAATAAGGTTGAACTTGATAACTATGGTGTCACTGTAACAAATGAGATAAATTGTCAAGAGTAAATAGGAGGTATTGTATCATATATACATAAGGAAAAATACCAAAGGATGGTTTTGAAATATAATAGCCCCACGTGCGCTACAAAAAATGTTAATTCGAGAGGAATGATGGATGATGATTTTGGCGTTCATGTCCTTCTATGGATTCAGTGATCTGCCAATACCCCAAATCATGTCAAAGGCCTTCCTTGGAAAAAATATTTGTTTTAGTATTCCTCTCCCATCACTAAACCTTACCAAATCGGATGACATATGAATATCTGCAAATAAAATCAATGAATCCACATTTCTAGAATGGTCCTCTTTGAGTTTGGAATCTCAATAAAATAAATGAATTCACATTATTGGAATCTAACTCATTTATCTTAACTATAATATTGTTAAAAGTCAAGAATGTTAGTTTGAGTAGCTCGGTGAACAAATCGTTTCTCCAACTAACCATTTATGAAATAGTAATATGTGATAGCCTATTTTTGAAATTATAGACTATCAAAAAATTCTTGTTTCAAAACTTCCAGAGAAATTCATAATGAATCTACTCTCTCTCTCTCTCTCTCAATGGTATCACCTTTTTGGTGCTTCACATGGTTGTTTCTAGGATATAAAAACAGTGATCATTAGGGGAATTTTGAGGTTTAAAATGGGCCTCCTAAGAAAAATGTACAACAAAAATAAACTTAAAAGAACCAACAGGATTCAAGATGATGATGTCAACCATGGGGATGATTCACCATTTTTGGAGTAAAAAACTAAAAAGATTATAAAATAATAAAATAATAAACTATTTTTCAACTCGTATTTTCAATTGATCTCCCAAAGGTTTTATTCAAATTTTGAGCAATAATACTCGTTGGATGAAAATTTTAATTCCTCATCCAAGGAGTACCCATGCTGCATCCTTTCGATGGACCCTACTACATGAAAAATGAGAAATACATGAAAAATGTGATTGCAATCATGTTTTTTCATGTATTTCTCATTTTTCATGTAGTAAGGTCCATCGAAAGGATGCAGCATGGGTACTCCTTGGATGAGGAAGTAAAATTTTCATCCAACGAGTATTATTGCTAGAAATTTGAATAAAACTTTTGGGAGATCAATTGAAAATATGAGTTGAAAAATAGTTTTATTATTTTATTATTTTTTAATATTTTTATTTTTTACTCCAAAAATGGTGAATCATCCCCCATGGTTGACATCATCATCTTGAATCCTGTTGGTTCTTTTAAGGTTGATTTTTGTTGTACATTTTTCTTAGGAGGCCCATTTTAAACCTCAAAATTCCCCTAATGATCACTATTTTTATATCCTAGAAACAACCATGTGAAGCACCAAAAAGGTGAGGCCATTGAAGACATTAACCAAATCTTTGAAATGATGAAGGCATTGGTCATTGAACTCTATCAATGATTTTTGAGATGAACCATAACAATGAACTCAAACAAATTCACATTGACCTCTACCCATATAGATATTTTGCTAAAACCAAGGCTTTGATAGAAAAACACAACATTCACAACTCCAAGCTAGGTCATGTCACGATACATTTATCTTTGATACCAACCCTTTTCTAGCATTTTTATTCTTTCATATTAAATAATAAAAATATTTAAATCCATTTAAATTTAATTCTTTCCGAATGTCGGTCTTCAAGTTTAATATTAATAAATAGTCCTCTTCTATATTGGAACAAAGGCATCAAACAACCCCTCCAATGGCCCCTTGCCAAGATGAGTTATGTTAGGTTCCAACATACATATTAGACGACATTTCGAGGGGTATTTTGGGTGTAATACAAGTACATAATTGATTTCTAGCAAACATGTTCAACACTATGCTATAAATTCAATGTTTAACGTGTGAACAATCTCCTTTGACATGTGTTTAATGTTAAAAAATAGTGTTGTTGATAGGTGGATGAGTCTCTCTTGAGGTTGGCAGTAATTATTTGAGTACTCTGCCTTTGAGAAGAAACCAACTATCTGATAGACTTGATTTAGGTAAAATTTTAATATAAATCTTGAAGTGAGATGCCATAATGCACAAAATATTATCGCACATGTATCATACTTGTGATTGTAAATTTCATGTAAATTGTGCAACCCTTTGATATAGATATACTGACAGGGCTTCAGGATCAAGTAGTTGCGATTATGATTGATCTACTTTCCATGGTAGAGGTACATGCTCGTCTCTATTTAACATGTTAAAGTTTATACAATAAATAAATTTAAATTTTAACATGTGAATACTTTCTTCTTTCACACACATTTAATGTGATAAAATATTGCCATCAATAGGTGAATGCTCTCAACGTGAGGATGTCCATGTTGATTCTTCGCGAGTTGTCCAGGAGCATTTAGGTGAGGAGCATACTTAAATCTTGTTCAAGATATATTTAATGTTAAATGTTATCCCATCTCTCATACTTGTTCACAATTGGAAATTTCATTTTTTGCACAAGGCATAATAGCTATGATTTTTTTTCCTCGGAAGGAGACAATCATCCTCTGAACGACAACTCAAAGAGAATGAGAGAGTTCATGCACCACATAATTTTAAATGTAGAATTTTTTTGAAAACAAAATGTCCAAGTGAAATTAATTTATATTTAAATAGTGTGTGTTAGCATTTATCATGTTACAGGGTTTGATCGTGCTCCCGTGGGATGTTGTTGTGGTGGGAGAAGTCATATGGCCCAAAAATATTGCCACAATCAAAACTATGAACCTCCTTATCCCCATCCTAAAGATGTTCCTAAGGAGGTTCCTTGGGAAGACAACATATCCACTCTTTCTCTTGATTATTGCAGGGTGCATTTAGCAAGATTGAAAATGGGCTAGAAAATAGCAATCTCTCTAGCTCTACTAGGTGTTGCATTTATGGCTCTAGAACCTCATTTAGCACCTTTACCACCTATACTTGTTGCATTTCGAGATGAGTTAGACGTTGCATCCAACATAGGAGCTCAGGGAAGGGAGAATATTAGGGAGGTTTTTCATGATGTTTTGTTAGCAGTGTCAGTTTTCTTAGGCAAGAGGAATTGCTCAGAGAATGAGGGGAAAATTACACCATTTTTAACGTTCAAGATGAGGTACTAAGAGAGATGGATCGATAGGATGTTGAGAGATATGCAACATCTTGTAGATATAATGTGGAGTGATCCTTGGCTTGTGATAGTCATAGCCTTGGCGAGGCATGTTCTAGGAAGATATGGTTAGTGAACTATAAAACAACAATTAAAACATTAGATGTAATGCATGTTACATATAAATTTATTTTGTTGAACTGTATATAAATTTTTTCTCCAAAAATCAATTATATATATTCGAACTTATGCAATTTTCATCATTTTTTAATAAAGAAATACTTAAATCAGTGGAACAATTGCCACTTAATGAACTCATTGATGTACTTACACCCCAGGTATTACAATGCATATATATGTTTTGCTTCAAATTATGAATGGATTAAAGTCACATAAATTCTATGGTGTCACTCATACATTTTATGTTCACCTTTTAGGTTAGCAATAGACATGAAAGAATCGATAAGGAAACTCAGCCCCAAGGAGATGTCACAAAATCTCTACGATATGGTATTTTCATACACTAGTAGCCTATTATCTATCTATTTGTTTAGACAAACTTTTCTTAATATTGACTGTAAACTATAATTAATGGTATGTTCTTTTAGAAATCCCATACACGACATGTTTGGTATTTATTAATTTCTTATGATTAATTAAATTATGTTCTTGCATTTTAATCATAGTTCCCTCAAGGGATGTGCATGATGAGTTCATGTTGTAAGTGTTTTTCATTTTTATTTGAAGGATAAAAAGTATAGCTTCCCATGTTGCATTAGGTGATCCTTTGGTCTATCGAGATCTCATAGGTGCATGGTTGCAAGCCAATTGTTTGGTGACATTAATTTTATATTGTATTACTAGAATTTAAAATTCATGTTTATGTCTAATACTCGTTTACGGAGTTATATACCCTAGTAGCATTTAACACTTTGTGGATTATGATTTATTTTGGTATCGGAATGTAAAATTTCACTACACCCTCCTTCATGTTGTACATGTGGTGTTGTGTGTAGGTGGTACTGTGTACATGTTGTGCATGTGTGTTGTGTACAAGTGGTGTTGTGTACATGTTGTGCATGTGGTGATGTGTACATGTGGTATTATATACAAATTGTACAGGTGATGTGGTGTACATTTGGCATTGTGTACACATTGTACATATGGTGTCATGTACATGTGATGTTGTGCACACGTTGTGCAGGTAGTGTCATGTACAAGAGGTACTGTGTACATGTTGTGCATATGGTATTGGTATACATGTGGTATTGTGTGAATGTTGTACAAGTTGTGTTGCGGGCATGTGGTGCTATCTATGTGCATGGTATAGTCATGGTATCGAGACATATGTATTTGTTGTGTTGTACTTTGTATATGTATATTTATTGGGTTGTATTGTACACCGAGTTTAGGTGTATGTGTTATGTTGTGTGCAGAATGTGGGTGTATGTGTTCTGTGGTGTTGTACGCCTTGTGTGGATTTATGTGTTGTGATGTACACTTTGTGTATGTGGACATGATTTAAGAGAAGCAAAGGCATTGGGTGCTTTCCGAGTGTGTCAACCAACCTGGTTTGTGTACAAAAAGAGAAAAGGGAGAAGTACGAACCAATGAAGGATAAGTATCAGTATTTTATTCTAGTCTTGTTATGCTTGTGATTTGTGACTCTGACTTATGATGGTAAAATGTGATTATGGTTTATGGTGATTTCATGAAATTCATGATTTTAATTTATGATGGTTGTGTGTTGAGCTAACTCAATGTGGTATGTTTATACATGATGATTTGATAAAAAATCCAGTTTGAATTGTTGCGACAGGAAGTAAACAGGATTGCAAGTGTACCTTATTGACAAGCTACGAATGAGGTATGATTTGAATTTATTTCAATTTATTTTGAATCTAATGGTAGTTATGTTCATGGTACAAGAAGCACAGAACATGCCCAATTAGGTGGTTGAAACTCATTGCAAGAATTAGTAGCAATGACAAAGGAATTGAAACAAGCAGTAGTGTGCAGGTAAATCACTTCAGTAGGAGGTCCATTGTCAGAAAATAGTACCCAATAGTGCCCATTGATTTCCATGAGCATGCTATGATCGGTATGATGGTTTTGAGGTAGGTATATGCCTTGATTGTTTTAACTTTTGATGCGAGGAAACCTTGCTAAGGGATGGACTACCTAGGATGGGGGTGCCAACAAAACTTGGAAGGTGAGTGACTGCACAGAAGGGGTGATCGGATTGCCCAAGGGACTGTGTAGCAGAGAATGGAAGGTCCAGGATGGATTTGTTTTGGTCATTAACATTTCCAGATGGAATGATATGCACTTTGGGAGTGTGCCCTAGAACAATGAGCCGATATTTGTTCCCTGAAAGGACATTAGAAAGGGATTGAAAAACTGGACATTGGATGCAACTTTGACTTTGACAGTGGATTCTGGACTTCCTAGGAAGGAGGTGAATCCTGGGATTAATTTGAGGGTGGAGGTGTGAGCCTCTGGATTCCCTTGTTGCTGATACATGCATCGTAGCCTTCTATTTGCTGGTTGAGAAAATGCGTATGTGTGTATATGCGTATATTATTGTAAATATTGTATTGAGCTAGATTTAAAAAGCTCCATAGACAATATGATTATTTTTGGTCAAAGCAAATTTTGTTTTTATCATAAATACCATAAGGAGTTGCGTTATAAAGCTCTAGTATGCGGTAACACTATCATGATGGTTTTTTATTTTGAGCAGGTTATTCATTGTAAATACTGCAACGACCTATGTTATAAAGCTCCATAGCCAATATGTTTTGTTTTTAGTAGTTTTCTGGTTTGTAGGTGTCATTGAACACCGAGGACGGTGTTCCCCCAAGGGGGAGGGTTCTATAACAACCCTGGTAAAAATCCATGTTAAAAAATATATAAGGCCACAGTTGATGGGACAGGTATTCTAAGATGAATGGTGGGAAAAAAATCCTAGTGGGTGTTCATTTAAGTTATTATGGCTAAAGGAAATTGGAAAAGGAAAAGGCTTTGGAAATGCATGTGACATTAATTGGCATTTTATTTATGAAAATAATGGAAATTAGGAGAAAAGGAAGGTGAAGAGTGACACGTTGCAGGTGCGGAGGAAAATTAAGGAAAATAACGGAAAATGAAGAAAATAGAGGCCTCATTAATAAAACGGCTTCTGAGGATCAATGGGTAAGAGTTTTTCAATTCAGTTTTGGAGCTCTCATTATTCTCTCTCCCCCTCTCAGACTCTTAGATACTTAGAGTTTTCTTGGAGCACTCTTGCAGAGTGTGGATACTTGGTGATTTGGAGGAAGAAGGCAAAGGAAGAGTAGGAAAGTGCATGTGGACATCAGGATCAGTAGCTACAGCATAATTTGAATGCATGTATTGAGTTGCATGTATGTTTTCCTCACTAGTTTTGGCATGCATTGGTATGCATGTGGATTTTCTTAGACTTTACATTTCTTGGACAACCATGGTATTGTGGGTTTATTTCCATTGATTGTTTTCTGGTTTTTTTTCATGATTCCTTTAGGTGTGGACTGAGTTATTAGTTTCTGGAAGCCTTGTTTTGACAAACAATCTGAAAGCTCGACAAACAATTGTGGGTTGAGTTACTAGTCCTGGAAGCCTTGGTTTGAAAAATTCTCTGGAAGCCCTAGGTGGGTTAAGTTACTAGTCCTGGAATCCCTGGTTGGACAAATAATATGGAAGCTGTGTAACAGTTGGGGTTGATTTACTAGTCCTGGAAGCTCTGGTTGGAACAAATACTCTGGAGCCCTGGAAAAACATGGATAGAGATCAATATGTGACGGTTGGTGACGTTCGACTGTGAGGTGGAATCACTGGTTTGGGGTTGAGATGGTTTGGTCTCTCGAGCCCTGGTTTGGTGTTGATTAATGTGTTTGATAAAGTCCCACATTCATGCTTGGAATGTGGCATGGGGGTGATTGGCTAAAGTGAGACTTGTCTCAGCCAATCTATGGTCAGGTGGAATGTGGAAGTCCCATCTCTGGTTAGATTTTATATTCATAAATGAAGAGATCGCTCCTTTGGTATTTGGTATGAAAATGTATTGTTTATTATGTGGATTTCATTGATGTTATATCCATGATATTTTTGTTGTTATTATGTTGGTTATAATCATGTATTTTATCAGTGATGATGTATGGCTCTATCTATGATTTTGCTTGGAAATGAATACACAATGTATCTATGGTAAAATAGACTGTATTGTAGCTTATGTAGGGGAGAAATTATTCTTATCTCTTCTCAGATTTTTAGGAGACCCCTATGTTTAAATATGTTGTTTACTCCTGTAGATGCAATGTTTGTGACATATTTGACGAAATTTATGTCATGGTTGGGCGGGGTCCGGATAAGTTCCTGATGATGTGATTTATTCCATGTCTTTGTATTAATGTTATTTGTCCTCTCCTGAAGTTACATGAAGTTCTGGGTAGTGACCTAGGCTCAGGGGATAAAAATGTGGCACAAATCCCGAAGTTGCAGACACATAATTGACTGTTTAGGGCCCTAGCTGCTACCTTTCCAAGGATAGCCCGCGGTTCAGAGTATATAACCTCTCCCTTGCCCTTACATGCCCACGGCTAAGGCTAAAGAGGGCAAAAAATCAGTCCCCTTCAAGTTTTAGGGGTCTGGGAGGGTGGTTTACCTCCTGGAGGTGTTTTTGATGTTGTGTAAGGCGTGTTTGTTGTGTTTCCGTCAGTTCCACTTCCTTAAGGTCATCTAGGAGGTTGAATCTCATATTAGTATCCTCTCCTCGCATGTTTACCTAGGTTGGCATGTTACTTGGTTAGATGTGGGAAGAGGGTGTTAGAGTATACCTATACTTATGTGAATTGATGGTTAAGCTACAGGGGACTTGTCCTACAACTTGAAAATCCTTGAAATTTTAACAAAGAGATTCCCTGGAAAGCCTGTATTGGAGGATTGGAAGCGAATTGGTATGGGTTGAGGTAATATTTAACAAATATGGGGATCCCATTGTTAGTGTTGTGTAAGTTGAGAGGGGAATATTTCTAGTTGATGAGATATTTGTAGCGATATTCATTGTCTATGATAGTTTCTTTGGTTATGTATTAAGTAAGAAGAGTTAGAACGAGATATAAAGACTTTACACTTGTGGATTCATAGGCTTAGATCAATGGTGGAATTTTCTATAAAAATATTAAGTGTGACAAAGAACCTAAAGTTTGGAGGAACAACCTTTATTTCCAGTTAATTGGATTATCTTTCTTGAAAAAGACATGCCCATCTCTTGTGTTGTAATAATGAAAATATTATATATATATATATATATATATATATATATATATATATATATATATATATATATATATATATTATTGTTTTAGTTACGCATTTTTAGCGATTTTAGTATACTAGTTGTGAAGTTTTACATAATAATATATGAATGCATCACGAGATTGCATTGTATTAATTAAACCTACCTATGGTATGGCCTTCATCACTGTTAGCCCCCTAATTTGCTCTCTTTTTTCCGTTTTTCCCTTCCTAAATCATAACCATTTACCTCTGTTTTACCTCTTTTATACAGCCTCATCTTGCACTAGTCCAAGCACGGTGACATATTTTGTATAAACTTTATTTTTCATACTTTTAAGTCAACTTAGCATTAATTAATCATTTATTACATGATTTCTTAATTTTAATCACTCTTTGTAACTTATCGATATCACCAATGTTTATTTAGTAGTTAGAGTACTTACCGTGACCGCTGATCCTAGTGTAGGATCAGATCTTGCACCGTTGCCAACACAGCAAATCCTTGCAGCAGATCCGAACCTCCTTGATCACCACCTCATTTTGAGCAGCTTCAACCACGACAGCAAGATCGATCCAAAGGCAGCCGAGACTGAATCTGTGAAGGACGAAAGCTGGAGATTGGCTACGACTAGTTTTTCTAACTGTCTAATTTTGAAGGCCGAAAAGCTAAATTCTGCATTTGGTTATGTAATTGGTTGAATGATCTATTTTGGCCTTTGGCCAAAGATCTATATAATGTAGAATGTAAATAGGACTAGGAGGATTTTTTTGATAGCAGAAGAGAACAGAGACACACCCAGAGAGACAGTAACAGGTTGTTGTATTTCGTTATCGCTCGAATCTGGGTTAGACGATGTATTAATGTATGTACTTGCCTCAGCGAATTAATAAAAGGGAGCTCCGCCTCATGTTTCACAAATTGTGTTTCTGTATTTGAGTTGATGAATTGATTAAGGTACTGAGCAACGTTCTTATTTAAAAGGGAAATGAATTGGTTGGCTAGGACCCAGCCAACCCAGCACATTTACCCCATTTCTCGTTTTCCTGTAATTTGTGTTTACATTGTCAAGTGTGATTTAATTTTAAGCACATGAATTCTTGTCTAAGTGAAAGCAGATCCGTTGTGTGAAGTAGATAAATTTCCTTTTCCTACAATTGCCTTTCCTGCACTTGATTTCAGATTGGTTTTCCTTTGCCTGGTCCAAGCAGGAGAAATGAACCTGCACCAGTGCACGTTGGTGTGATATCTCCTTTTCTACAATTATGTTTGATTAGTTTTCCCTGCCTGGTCCAATCAGGAGAAATGAACCTGCACCAGTGCACGTTGGTGTGATGCAGCAAGCCTTCTTAGTCTACTTCCCGCAATCTTCTTTCTTTCATTAAATTATTATGACAGGATAAATTTATATTGATTGTTTCTTTATTCCTGCACTTTGTTAAGATCATAAACATTCACTTTTTATGTGTGCAATTTGATTTAATAGTATAATAGCACTTGCAATAATTAAGCACTCATTTTAAGAATTAAATGCTAAGTGCAAGAAGCTCTGATACGGTGCAAGAACTAGTTTCTTGCCATGGGATCTGAGTGCTCTAAACCTGGAAAAGTTCAAGCCCTTGCATGAAGTAAAAAGCCTTTAGTAAATACACCATTTATACCTTCTGCATAAATCTGTGTTCCTGCACTAGTGCAAGAAGACTGCGAAATTGCAAGATAGATTAGGGCAAGAAGGAAATCTCTAAAGGAGCAGGTTTAAGGGTACATTTGATGAGACTGCTAGTGTCTCTGCTAAATAAAAACACACACTCAGTAGTTAAACAATAATTATCTAGAGTGATTACATTTTATCTTTAATTCCCTCTTGCAAATGCATTCTTCCTTGTTCCAGTCTTAGATTATTTTGATGGTTCAAGTTTCCTTTTTCTCTTTTTAATTTGATTCTTCAATCTTTCCTTTAAAGAAAGTATGGATTTATATTAGGAAGATTCATACCATCTTTGGCATTGTCGTGATTTGTCTCTAAGTTTATGGATCCCCTGGGTTGAAAAATTAACTATTGAGGAGTTGCTTAAGTGTAATTCCTGCACCCAACATTTTGGCGCCATTTCCGGGGAGGTGATTTGATTTGGTAAGAATTTTCTGATTATACAATAGAGGTAATTTTTCCTTTATTTTTGCAGTATTGTTTGGAAAAGCTTCTTTGAAGGAATTTGACTGGTGTTAATTGATTTATGAAAACATTTTTTACTAGAAGTTGTTTATTATTTTTCTTTTTTTTTGAAATGAATACCTAGAAAAGGTAAGGGTTCGAAGCCCACTAAGGTCCAAAAGAATTCTGAAAACAATTCTCATATTGGGTCTCCTTCTGTAAGCCGGAAGCCCAATCCAATTCAAACCCATCATGTAGGAACAATCCACTTGGATTCTGGTGACAACAACTTAGGTGTGGTTCAGCCTGTTGAGAGTGGTACAAGTAAAAGGGAAACAATGGTGGAACATGAAGATCATTTGGAAGGGATTGGTGAAAACCAGGTAAGTGAAGAATAATCCACTTTTGTGTTTCCAATTGTGGATCTTGATACTGTGGTGCAAATGAAGAATATTCCACCATAAGCTCTCCCTCATTTCCATGGTAAAGTTCATGAAGATCTTGACTCTTTTCTATTCGAGTTTGATATTCTGTGTAGAAGTTATGATTATTCAACTAATGTAGAAGTTAAGATTATTTCTTGTTACTCTCAAGGACTCAACTCTACGCTAGTTTATGGGGTTAGGAGGAAACACTATAACCTCTTGGGATCAGATGAAGAGAGTGTTTTTGTCTAAATATCAAGAATATTGCAAAATTCGGGACATACAGGATGAGATTTTTACAATCATACAGAATGATGATGAAACTCTTGAAGATTACCTAGAAATATTTCTGTATATTTTATAAAGGTCGAAATTTAAGTTTGATCCCAGTACTATTAGAACCTTGTTCTTAAGAGGACCTACTGATAATGCTAGAAATAATTTAAATATGTTAGGACAAGGTGATATTTCTCAGCAAATTTTTGAACAAATTTGTGAATTATGCAGGAAATTTTCAAGAAATCAGTATAGATCCAGTAGATGAACTCAAAATAGAAATAGAAAAACTGAATCTACTGATGCTATGATTATTGGACTAGAAAATAAAATGGAAAACATGAAAATTGATATAATGAATATTGTTACCAAACAGTTAGACTCTTTAAAATTTCAGCAAAAACTCATGAAGGAACAACATTCATTATGTATTTTCTATCCTAAATGTAGAGACAAGCATCTCCCTAAAGAGTGTCCTCTTAATTTGAAAGAAACTAATAAGTGTGCTATTTGTGCAGAAGACAATGTCACAGAAAAATGTCCCTCTATACTAGGACTTAAAGTTGTATTTACAGGGGGACAGCCTGAAGCTGAATACTTGTATGCTATGGGAGCAAGAAGAAATTGGCCTCAGGTAGGTACAGACATGGCTCCTGAATTTTCTCCACACTATTTTGGTTATAATTCACATGCATATTCTTATCCTAACACTAATCAGCAGTGGTAGTATGGGAATCAATATCAGCATGGGTTTCCTCCTCAACCATGACAACAAGGTTAGAGAGGGCTAACTCATTTTCCATGTTCCTACCAGCCACCTATGTAGTCATATCCATATATGCATACACCTTATTCAATGCCTCAACTTCTGAGTCAGTCTACTACACCGTTGCCTTTACTTCCACCCTTTTGACCTCCTCAGTTGCCTGCTCAACCTATGCCCAATCCTAACAATAATAAAGCAGTTAAAATGATCTATGTAACACACCCAATTTTACCATTCGAGTACCAGTCTATTTCAGTTGGGGTTCATGATATTCAATTAAGATCGGGAAGGACTGTAACATCAGAAAATCAGAAGCAACCTATAGTGATTATTGAAGAGAAAGGAGAAGAGGAAACTCTTAACCATTCTCTGAAAGCTGTCACTAAGCATCCCTTACCCTCTGAATCCTTGCCATATTCTTCCAACCAGCCTCCCTTCCTAGAGAGGCTAGTAATGGAAAGAAGCGAGCCTATTTCTGAGACTAGTTTGGCATCTGATCTTCTGAATATTTTCATTAAGATACCTTTGCTGCAAGCCATTAAAGAGATCCCCATTTGTACCAATATGATTAAGGAACTCTGTCTCAAGAAACCCGGGAGGAAGAGAGTGGAACCCCAAACCATTCAATTTTTTGGTAGGGTAGCAGAGTTGATGACGGGATGTGTGTCTATGGAAAAAGATACTGATCCCGGAAACCCTGTTGTCTCAGTTCAGATTGGTAATGTCCTGGTCTCTAATGTTCTTATACACCTAGGGGCAGCCATTAATGTCATGACTAAGAAAACCATGGATCAACTTCGGTTATCTCATCTTTGCCCTACTCCCACTGTGCTTGAATTAGCAGATAGATCTAAAATTAAGCTAGAAGGAGTGTTGGATGATGTGATCATGTCATTAGATTCTTAGGAATATCCTGCTGATTTAGTTGTGCTTCAGCCAAAGAACCCAGTAGGAGGACATCCCTTGATCTTGGGACAACCATGGCTTGCTACGGCCGATGCATATATTGGATGCCGTTTCGGTGATATGTATATTTCACATGGAGATTCTAGGAAGAAAGTTACCTTATACCCCCCTGCCAGATCCATTCAGGACCTTCAAGATACTTTATGGCTGGATCAAAGTAGTGATGAGGAGACTCATCCCATTTCCCTTATCCATCATTATACTGGGTCTTCACAAGAAGATGAGATTCAAGATTTCATGAATAATCTAGACACTATGCCTAATTTTGAGCCATTGAGCTAGATTTTCAACCTAGATTTTCAAGATAATCATGATTCTCATTCTTCTGTACCGCTGCATTTGACCACTCCCTTGAGTACTCCTGAGCCTAGCACTACTCTTGTTGAGATTAGCCCTAGTAAATCCTTGCATATTAGTTCAGATTTGGACTCATCTCAGTAGGAGCAGCTTGTGAATTTGTTGCAAAATCATCTTAGTGCCTTTGCTTGGGGCTACGAAGATATGAAGGATATTCCTCTTGAAACTTTTGCACATCATATATATATTCAAGAAGGAACCCAGCCTACCCGACAACCCCAAAGGTGAATGAATCCAGCTCTAAGAGATATTGTGAAGGAAGAGGTACAAAAAATGTTGGATGCTGGTTTTATCTATCCTATTTCTAACAGTCAGTGGGTCTCTCCATTAGTGCTAGTACCTAAGAAAGATGGAAGATGGCATATTTGTATTGATTATCAAGAATTAAACAAAGCCACTCTCAAATATTACTTCCCTCTCCTTGACCAGGTGCTTGATACCCTTGCAGGAAAGAAATATTTTTCCTTTTTGGATGGCTTCAGTGTCTATAACCAAATACAGATTACACTCGAAGATCAGGATAAAACTACTTTTACATGTCCATGGGGTACATTTGCTTATAAAGTGCTTCCATTTGGTTTATGTAATGCCCCAGATACCTTTCAAAGGGCAGTCCTGACCATTTTTGCTGATCTAGAATTTGTGGAAATTTATATGGATGAATTTTCTGTGTTTGGTGATTCTTTTCAAGAAGCTCTAAAAAATCTGGAGAAAGTACTTCTCCATTGTCAGGAATCCCATCTCGCCTTAGTGAAAAGAAATGTAGATTAATGTGCAAAGCGGGAGTGGTACATGGCCATTTGATTTTTGGTAAAGGTATCCAGGTTGATCCGACAAAGATTGAAATCATTCTGCATCTTCCTGCACCCAAAACTCAAAGGGAAGTAAGAGGTTTTTTAGGACATGCTGGTTACTATAGAAGATTCATTGAGAATTTTTCTAAGATAGCTGCCCCTGTTTTCTGAGTTCTAGCTAAGGATAGTGAATTTTCTTGGTCCACAACTTGCCAATAGTCTTTTGAAACATTGAAGGAAAAGTTGGTACAGGCACCAATTTTGAGAGGTCCTAACTGGTCCCTGCCTTTTCACATTTCCTTTGATGCTTCAGATTTTTCTATTGGCGTAGCTTTAGGACAAGAGGAAAATAAGAAATCCTATGCTATTTATTATATTACTAAGAATTTGTCTTCCACTGAATTAAATTATACAGTTACAAAGAAAGATTTTTTAGCTGTAATTTTTGCAATTAATAAGTTCGACACTATGTTACAGGATATGAAGTATTTTTACATACTGATCATTCTGCGATTAAATATTTGATGAAAAAACCATTGACTAGCGATAGAGTGACTAGGTGGTTTCTATTGTTGCAGGAATTTAATGTTACTATTATTGATAGACCAGGAAAATATAATGTTGTAGCATATTTTCTTTCTAGATTATATAATCCTGGTGAAGCAACTCCTGTTAATGATGATTTTCTAGATGAATTTATTTTTGATATGTCAACAGATTCTCCATGGTTTGCTGACATTGCTAATTACTTGGTTACTGGGAAAACAGCACCCCACTTGTCCGCTCGTGAAAAGTGGAATATTATTCAGAAAAGTGCTGCGTACTCCTGGAATCAAGGAGATCTCTTTTACATTGGTCCAGACTTGATTATCCGTAGATGTGTAAGAGAGGAGGAAGTGTTTGACATATTGAAGTGTGCTCATGATGAACCTTGCGGAGGCCACTTCGCTGATAAGCGGACTGCATATAAAATATTGCGTGCTGGTTACTTTTGGCCTTCCTTGTTTAAGGATGCCAAACAATATGTCAGGCGATGTGATAGCTGTCAACGAGTGGGCCAGCCTAATCAAACCAATGAAATGCCTTTATGCCCCCAAGTTATGATTGAGCCATTTGAAAAACGGGCTATTGATTTTATAGGGCCAATAAGTCCAACGTCATTAAGTAAAAAGCATAATTTGGTTTGTACAGATTTTGTTACAAAATGGGTAGATGCTAAAGTTGTTTCCTTTGCTACAGAAAAAGTTGTTGTTGATTTTCTTTTTACTGAAATCTTACTAGATTTGGTGTGCCTAGAGAAATTTTTTCTGACAATGGTCCGCAGTTTATTTCTAATCTGGTATAGGGTGTGATGGAGCAATACAAGATTCGGCACAGGAAATCCACTCCGTATCACCCGCAAGAAAATGGCTAGGTGGAATCCATAAACAAAGTGATCGAGTCCATTCTTACAAAGACAGTAAATATGCATTGGAAAAACTGGGCTGAAATATTACCAGAAGCTTTGTGGGCTTACATAACCACTTGGAGAAATAGCATGGGACATACACCATATGAGCTGGTATATGGCAAACAAGTTCTGTTACCAATTGAATTCCAGATCAAAACTTTCAGAACTGCAGTTCAGTTAGGACTCGATCTCTCTAAGGCACAACAACAATGTCTTCTCCAATTAAATGAGTTAGATGAATTTCGTAGGGATGCTTTTCAGCAGAACATACTAATTCAGCAGCAACACAAAAGGTGGCATGATAAGTCTATTCAGAAAAAACAATTCCAACCAGGTGATTGGGTGCTCCTTTATGATTCTAGATTTAAATTTTTTAAAGGGAATTTCCATACGCATTGGATGGGACCTTATGAAGTGATCCGAGTATTTGAGAATGGAGAAGTAGAAGTTAAAACTATTGATGGACAAAATTCAGTATTTTTGGTAAATGGACACAGATTAAAGAAGTATTTTCAGCCACTTTCCAGGAAATATTTTACACAGCAAGTCCAACAGCAATTCGGGACAGTAGTGGTGAATGGTAATACCAACCTTGTGAAAACATGAATTCTTCTTCTTCTTTAAAAAAAGAAAAAAAAAAATTAAAATACAAAAAAAAAATTAAAATAAAAAAGTAAAGAAAAAATATTTTCCTGTAATTATGAAAATCAGTTCGCTGACATGATTGCAGAAGGATCAACCTGAAAACCAGCTTGCTAGCAAGAAGATCAAAAATTTCTAATAAAAAGAGAATGTTGCTTGATCTTTAGATATGCTAGCGACCACCAAGTAAAAGCAGGTTCAACAGAACCAACCATTATACAATTGGGGTAATTAGCATGGATACTTTTTATTCAAGTAACACTTAATTCTCGCTGCAATTATTTTTCTTGCACCAGTGCAGGCAGACCTTATAAAAAATTTTCTGCCTTTCTTCATATTCCACTTTCGTAATATTCCCTCAGTTTTCTTCTTCAATCCTAGAATGATTAACCTTCCCATATTCTTCTGAATTTACCCTATCCGTTTCATAAAAACCCCACTTTGCCCTTGAATTTTTTTCCTATCCCACTTCTGTTTATCCCCTCTCGTGGTACTATTCCTGGAATCCCTGTAACAAAATTCCTTCCCATTCTAAAATTTCCCTTTTCCCACTTCTTTGTTCCCTCATGAATTCATTACAGGATCTCACACACAAAGAGAAAAAGGATATGCTCTAAAGCATCAAGAAAGGTTGAAGCAAATTTCCAGTATAAGTTGAGGAAGCCATGTTGGAAGTCCAGCCTATGTTTTACTTAAATTACCTGTTCTTTTTTCAGATATTATGCTTGCACTAGTGCAAGCATGTCGTCCTATATAATAATGCAAGCAGAATGGTACCAACAGAATAGCATAGTTTAAGCGGTGCAAGCAGACCGATGCAACATGCACCCTGTCAAAAACATAGTGCAAATTTTTTTTTTTCATAGCATACGTCATAGGAAAGTGGTCATCATGAAAGTTTATAAGAAGTGCTTTCACTTAGTCTATGAGTACTTGTGCTATCATATTAACTAGGAGAAAATTATTTAAAGTACAAGGTGTTTTTAAGTTAAGAATCATGATCATTTTTAATGAATGCTAAAGTTGTTTTTTTGAATTATGAAGGAGTGCGGAAGTGTTCAACCATTGCTTGGATATAATTGCCCCTTTCTGCCATAATCCTAGATGTCCTTCACTCGTAATGATTACCTCACCTAGCCATTAAAACGTCGCCGCAAGCACTAGTTCGGTATGATCTCAAAGATGCCGCGCATCCACGACTATTTCATTGGAATGAATGGGTGATAAGATGGAAGGGATGGTGGACGGTTGGATCCCTATCTATAAGAACCAATTTTCCCATGTTGCATGTAAATTATTAACTGTTCATAACCATTAAGCAGTGATGCCACCTGTTCGAAGCGAACCTTCATCTCTTAGTAGGGTAGAACAGACTGCTGAGTATTGCAATAGTCTTGCACTATTGTGAGACTCAGGCTTTATTCAATTCTTGCAAAATTTTGATGGGCACAACAGTGAAGTGGCCCTATAGTTTTCCAGAAGTTTCAAAAATGGCCGAGTAAAAATTGGGCCTCTAAAATTTGAGGTTATGGAGGAGTTTATAGCAGCAGCGACAAGATTGGAAAATACTGGTGAGCAGTGGTTTAAAAATCAGAAACTAGAAAGGAAGTGATGGTAGCATTTCGTCATCGACACAAATATGAAGGTAGATTGGAAGAAAGGAATTCCGTGCAGTGCCCTGCTGGGATAGTGGCGGGACCTCCTTTTCATCCTACAGAAATTCGTAACCTGTGAGGGAAGGTACTCCCTCACTTTTGTGTACCATTTAAGGATGTTGTAGCATTTCGAAGCCGGTCAGCACATCTGGTGGAGGATTGATTTCCCCTATTATTTGCTTAAGAGCTTGGAAAAAATGGCCAAGGGTGTGTGGGACGGATGGGTAGACCAGGCCAAAAATAAGTTATATCACTATGGCCTGATAAAGATTTTGGTCCAGAAATAATTAGATGTTAAAGGCATAACCTGGGAGGCGCTGTTAAAACAAATACATAAAAAGATAGCTGCTGGAAAGGAGACAGAGGACCCCGCCAGCACAAGCAAGGGTCCGAGTAAGAATGTAAAGGGGAGTCCTTCTGGCACCAGTGCAAAAAGTAAACGACTTGAAAAATCAACAGAAGAAAGGGCCCCATCTCCAAATAAGAAGACAGTTGGTCCACCTGTTGAAGAGACTCCTTCTACGACACCAGTACA
Source organism: Pinus albicaulis (assembly GCA_034641835.2). NCBI lineage: Eukaryota > Viridiplantae > Streptophyta > Pinopsida > Pinales > Pinaceae > Pinus > Pinus albicaulis. The sequence goes on from CM076582.1 coordinate 526,278,467, forward strand.
GGCTCAAACCCCCGAAGAAAACAACCTGTCATTCCTTGCGGATGCAGCAAAATTTGTAGAGGTCGAAGATTACACTCTGTTGGCCGATTTCATTAAAAGGGCCCAGAAAAAGAATGAATAATCTAGTGCAGGAAAAGAACCACAGTCCCCTCAGGACGTTGAATCCCCTTCTGCACCAGTGAAAGAAGAAGAACAAGAAGAAGAACCAGAAGAAGAAGAAGAAGAAGAGGAAGAAGCATTTGCTAAAACCCCGAGGGATACTGAGGTCCCTAAAGAAGATACCGCCCCTGTCAAGATAGAAGAAGAAGAATTTCTTAATGTAACCATGAGGGATACTGAGGTCCCTGAGGAAGACACAACCCTTGTCGAGACAGACGAAGAAGAAGATTTGGTAACTCCTGCTGCTTGGATAGTTGAACTAGAGCTTCAAGTGTAGAACTTAGAACAACTCATAGCTAAAGAGCAAGAGGATAAATAACAAAGTAAAGAAGAATTAATTGCGGAGATCCAGAAAAAGAAAGGAGAAGTTAGAGTTTGGAAGTACCGAGCTGAGCAATGTTTCAAGCAACTTAGAAAGGTGACAAAGAAATTAAAGAACATCAGAAAGAAGAAGTCTGAAACATTACAGGCTGATGTCAGTATGTTAGAGCAGGATTGAGCTAGAATGCTCAAAGTTTTGAAGGTTTTTTGCAAAGGTAAAGAGTTGTGTGAGGACACACAACAACTTAGGGATGAAAGGATGTTATTCCCCTAATTTTCTCTCTTTTTTCCATTTTCCCCTTCAAGATGAGGATGTTACACCCTCATCTTGCACTAGTCCAAGCATGGTGACATACTTCGTATAAACTTTATTTTTCATACTTTTAATTCAACTTAGCATTAATTAATCATTTATTACAATATTTCTTACTTTTAATCACTCTTTGTAACTTATCGATATCTCTAATGTTTATTTGGTAGTTAGAGTACTTACCGTGACTGCTGATCCTAGTGCAGGATCAGATCTTGCACTGTTGCCAGCACAACAAATCATTGCAGCAGATCCAAAACTCCTTGATCACCACCTCGTTTTGAGCAGCTTCAGCCACAACAATAAGATCGATCCAAAGGCAGCCGAGACCGAATCTGTGAAGGACGAAAGTTGGAGATTGGCTACAACCAGTTTTGATAACTGTCTAATTTTGAAGGCCGAAAAGCTAAATTCTGCGTTTGGTTATGTAATCGGTTGAATGATCTATTTTGGCCTTTGGCCAAAGATCTATATAATGTAGAATATAAATAGGACTAGGAGGAAGTTTTTGTTGGCAATGTGATGCAGAGTGTTGTCCTTGATGGCAACCTACTTGATAAAGTTGATGGAAACCTGCTTGATAAAGTTGTCCTTGATGGAAACTGACTTGATGAGTTTATTAATGATGTAAATCTGATGTATCTACAGAGCAGCTCAGAAGTAACAGAGAAATAAATTCCAGTAACTGCCAGAATAATGATAAAAATGGTATGTCACAAAGCATACGCGGGTTTGTAAAGGAGGAGTAGCGTATGTATGCGGAAAAGTACGTACCAAGTAGTGTATGCCTATTTGCGCTCTAAATTTATAAAACCAGGGGACATTACCATGGTATTGGCCTATAGTATTGAGCGCTAGATTATCTATTTGATTCTGTCCAGGAATACCATCAGCGGTTGAATGGTTTTGACTCATGGTATTGATAAAGGCTAAAACTATATAAGGAGAAGAGGATCATAGTGCAAGGTGTGCATGTGTAAAGGTTGTTGATGAATAAATTCCTCTAATGAATATCTGTATGGATGAACTCTGGTCTTAATTTTTAGATCTGAATCTATGATGCACCTATAGACATGATGAAGGTTCAAGATCTCTAGATCTAGAAATGATGAATCTATAGGATGATCTAGAAAAGAAATGATGAAGACTTGGCACAAGTCTGATAAAGAAATTGAAGAATTCTGGGTAAGTTTATAGATCTGGTCCTGTTCTGCAAAATTTATCTTTTATAGATCTATACACTAGTTTGTCATAGTAAAAGTGCGTATATACGCAGGTTCGCTTCATAAAAAGCGTGTATGGAAGTCAGGGTTTTCTAAAAATAATATACACAGAAGTATACGCAGGTTGGTGTGCAAAAATGTGTGTATATACGCAGGTTCAGTGAAATAAAAGCGCGTATGGAATCTAGGGTTTTGCTGAAGTATGTGAAATGAAATGTCTGACCTGTTATGCTGCTATCTGTCAAGGACGTATTCATACAGATCTGGGTTGTTTGAATGTTGAATGTGCTGCTAATTATGTTGATCAAAGATCAAAATGTTAGTTGATTGGTTGATGATTCAATGAAGAAAGAATGACTGTCTAAATAGTTCTGCATGGTTGATAGATTGTCTGAACAGAAATCTGATTTCAGATCTGAATCTGAGTTTGGTCACATTTTGAAAATCAGTGTTCTGAGAAGTATACGCTGGTTGATACGAAGAAAAGTGCATATACACGCGTCTTCAGTGAAAAGAAGTGGCGTATGCATTTCATGGTATGCACAGAGGCATACGCAGGTTGGTAAGCAGGGAAGCGCGTATACACGCGGTGTCAGTAAATAAAAGTAGCGTACGATATTTGATTTAATGAATGTTCAGGGTTGAGTTTACATCTACATATCTATTCTGAATTCTGGGTTATTTCTGATATTCTGGTTACAGTGGTCTCACTGTTCTGTTTGAAGTATTGGGCAAAGTATGTTTGTTGATGTTAAGTGAAGGGTTGTGTTAAAGCTGTTTTGATCCAGTGTAAAAATTGATGAAACGTGGTCTGCAGTGGTGCTGAGGGTCGAAGCCTTCAGTGAGGGGGTTGTAGCTCCCTTCCAGTGGTAGCTGGTAAACAAGAGCAGGGGGTAGTAGCTCCCTTCCAGGAGAGGCTGGTAAACGAGAGCAGGGGGTTGTAGCTCCCTTCCAGGAGAGGCTGGTAAATGAGAGAAGGTTGCAGCCTTATGCAGGTGGGTGCCTGTGTGCTGGTATGAGTCTGTGCCAGTACAAAATTGTAAGAAGTTTTCTTTATAATAAATATTGAAGACAGAGATGACAACAGCGGTGGTTTTCTCCTGAATTGGGTTTCCACCTTAAATACTGGTGTTCTTGTGTGTTGCTTATGTGTGATGGTTTATTCTGTTTTTACTGCACATACTTACCAAACATCTGATGAATGAATGATGCAATGATTTATGTAAAGAATTAAAAACATAATAAGAGCTCTGAGAATACGTGAGTTTTCTTAAGGATATTCGTGTGTATACGCTAGTTTTGTTCAGTAAAGTAGCATATGGTTTTAAGAGAAAGAAAAAGTAAAAAAATTTCAGCCCTAAATACTGATTCACCCCCCCTCCCTCTAAGTATTTTTCCCAAAAATTGGAATCAAAGCAGGTCCTTCTGAAAAAGCTTAGCCGCTAGAAGGAAGATCAAGCAAGATGAGAAATCAAGATGGAACAACATCTATCAGGCCTCCGCTCTTTAACGGAAACAATTTAATCTTCTGGAAAACAAGGATGAGATCCTATCTTCAGTCTCTGGGAGCAGATGTATGGGCCATTGTTGAAGGAGGATATCAATATCCAGCCGCAGTACCAACAGATCCGACGGAAAAGAAGAATTATGAAACAAATGCAAAGGCGGTCAATGCTCTATTGGGAAGTCTAATTGAATTAGAATTTGTCAAAGTCATGCAGCTGAATACAGCAAAGGCAATATGGGACAAAATCATTTTAAGTTATGAAGGTGATGCAAAGGTAGAAAGTGTGAAACTCCAAACTCTCAGAATTGAATATGAAAATTTAAGGATGCATAGTGATGAGAGTATTGCCAGTTTCTTTTTACGTCTTGATGATATTGTAAATCATATGAGAAATCTGGGAGAAACAATAGCCAAATCTACTTTGGTTGAGAAAATTTTAAGATCACTAACGGCAAAATTTGAGTCAAAAGTTTCTGCTCTTGAAGAAAAACAGGATCTTCAAAATCTTACTGTGGTGCAACTTCATGGCATACTAACTGCATATGAAATGAGAAGAGGAGGACCATCTGAAGTCAAAGAAGCAGTATTTAGAACTTCTACAAAAGGGAAGGAAGTACAAAAACCAGAAGGATCGGGATATATCTCAGAAGAAGATGAGATAAACTTTGTAAAGAAACTTCAACTTGGCACAGGACGGTTCAGAGGTAAGCTTCCTTTCAAATTTTTTGATTGTGGAAGAGTTGGTCATTATGCTGCTAAGTGTCCTTATAAAGAAACACATAAAAAGGGGAAGGAAGTAGAAAGAAGGAATAAGAATCGTTTTAGCACTAGAAAGAGTTACTATACTCATGAAGACAGTGATGGGTTATTTGATAGTGAGGAAGAATGTGAACAAGATCTTAGACTTCTCATGGCATTTGAAAAAGAATCTAGAGAAGAAAAGGATACTTTTATGGATGCTCTAGAGGACAATTATTTTCTTGATGAAAACAATCAACTCAAAATATGCTTAGAAGAAAGTAAAATAATCATAGAGACTCTGAAAAATCAGATTGAAGAAGAGAAGAAACACAATGAGAAATTAGAATGTGAAGTGGTAAGTCTAAGAAAAGAACTTGAGAAAGTAAAGACTCTGAATCTTAGATTTGCTAAAGGATATGAAACCTTAGATGAGATTATCAAGGTACAACGTTCTCCTCTTATAAAGACAGGTCTTGGATATATCGGAGAATCTTCTCAGGCTTCAGCTCCAAATTATTTAAAAGCAACTACAGCTGGTTCACAACATTCTGCCACTCAGCAAGGGAATAAAGAATATTTACAGGTAAAGCATGATCATCTCAATCCAAAGAACACTAACAGTAATATCTTTCAAAGAAACACCAATCAACAGGTAAATTCAAGAAGAAGATTTCATGATCGCAGAAATTTTTTCTTCAATGGACAATGTTTCTCATGTCACAATTTTGGTCATAAAATTGTTCAATGTGTTGCATATAAAACCATTATGACAAGAGAAGCAAGAAAGAAAAGGATTGATATTGAAACAAAGAAGAATACCTATAACAACTTTTCTCCTCTTCAAAATGAAGTTGAATGTACTTATTTCAATAACTTTGGCCATGAAGAATCTGAATGTAGGACCAAAGTCCAGCTAAAAGAACATGTTCCTTCAAGCACCAAAGTATGGAAAAAGAAGGATTTGCGGGTTGAAAATTGTGGCATAGATTTATTTGCAGAAGGTGAAGAAAATCAATGGTACATTGATAGTGGATGCTCAAAACACATGACAGGTGACAAAAACAAACTTCTTGCATATAGTGCTCTAGAAAAAGAAAAGAATGTTACTTTTGGAAATGATACACCTGTTGCTATTAAAGGAAAAGGGTCTGTTTTCCTAAAAGAAAAGGTGAAAGCCAATAATGTCATGTATGTGGATGGATTAAAACATAACCTGTTAAGTGTAAGTCAAATGTGTGACCAAGGAACTGAAGTTGTCTTTAGTTCAAAAGAATGTGTGGTACGTGATCTTGATACAGGTAAAACAATTATAAAAGGAAAAAGAACTCCAAGCAACTTGTATGTATTGAAGAACTGCAAAGAACAATGTTACTTGAGTAAATCTTCAGAAAACTGGCTATGGCATAGAAGGTTGGGGCATCTGAGCTTCTCTCAAATCAACAAATCAAGTAGACTTAAAGCTGTTCGTGATCTTCCCAATATTACTCTACCTGAAAATATCATATGCAAATCTTGCCAATTCGGTAAGCAAACCAGAGTACAATTTAATGCCAAGGAAGGATCATCAAGTAAGCCTCTTGAACTCATTCATACTGACATATGTGGACCTGTGAGGAAAAATTCACCACGTGGTGAACAATACTATATCTTGTTTATTGATGATTTCTCTAGAATGTGTTGGATTGGGTTGATTAAACACAAAGATGAAGCATTTGAGAAATTTCAGATCTTCAAAGCACTGGTTGAAAAAGAATTAGATCTAAAAATCAAGTGTCTTAGATCTGATCGAGGAGGAGAATATACATCAGATGAATTCCTTGAATTTTGTGAACAACATGGCATAAAAAGACAGTTTACTGTAGCGGGCACTCCACAACAAAATGGTGTAGCAGAAAGAATGAATAGAACAATTCAACAAATGGCTAGAGGTATGCTTGATGACTCCGGAACACCTAACACATTTTGGGGAGAAGCATCACATACAACGGTAAATATTCTTAACAAAGCACATGTTCGTGTAAATAGTGATAAAACTCCATATGAACTCTGGTATGGTAATCCTCCCACTGTGAAGCATTTTAGAGTTTTTGGAAGCAAATGCTTTATAAAAAATAATGATGAAAAACTTGGCAATTTTGAACCCAGAGCAGATGAAGGAATACTTCTTGGTTACTCCTCTAGGAGTAGAGCATATAAATGTTACAATAAAAGACTTCGGAAGATTGTTGAATGTATTGATGTTGTTATTGATGAATCTCCTGCAGCTCCAAAAGAAGAAAAACAAACAACTGATGAAGACGATGGTGACATATGTCCTTCTACATCAAATAGCAATGATATAGACAGTGGACCCAATGAAGAACCTGAAGATGATTTGTCTGAAAAAGCTCCATCCAGATATGTTTAAAAGAATCATCCAAAATCTCAAATTTTGGGAGAAAAGGGGTCAGGTGTACAACCAAGAAGGACTCTTCTGGGATCTTCTAGCTATCTAGCATTTTTATCCACTATTGAACCACACAATGTCAATCAAGCTAGCAAAGATTAATGTTGGATTAAAGCCATGAATAAAGAGCTTGATCAAATTGAAAAGAATCACACTTGGGAATTAGTACCAAGACCTCATGACAAAAATGTCATTGGAACTAAATGGATATTCAAAAACAAGTTAAATGAGAATGAGGATGTTATAAGAAATAAAGCTAGACTTGTTTGCAAGGGGTATGCTCAACAAGAAGGTATAGACTTTGAAGAAACTTTTGCTCCTGTAGCTAGACTTGAAGCCATAAGAATGTTTCTTGCTTTTTCAAGTTTTCAACAAATCAAAGTTTATCAAATGGATGTTAAATCTGCCTTTCTCAATGGTGATCTAGAAGAGGAAGTTTATATAGAACAACCGGAAGGATTCATTTTGGGAAATGATGAAAATCTTGTTTGTAGACTTAAAAAGGCTCTATATGGTCTCAAACAAGCTCCAAGGGCATGGTATTATCGTCTTGACAAATATCTTCATCAAAAAGGATTTTCAAAGGGGTCTGCTGATAGTAACTTATACACAAAAATTGAAAATGATAAACTATTGATTGTGGTTGTATATGTTGATGATATCATTTTTGGAAGTAATGAAGAATCTATGAGTCGGAAATTTGCTTCTGTCATGCAGCAAGAATTTGAAATGTCTTTACTTGGGGAACTAACATTCTTTCTTGGCTTGCAAGTGCATCAAACTACAGATGGTATATTCTTATCACAAGAAAAATACCTTAAGCAAATTCTGAAGAAGTATGGCATGGAAGAATGCAAACCTGTAAGTACACCAATGATAACCGGATGTAATCTCAGTTCTCATGATGATTCTCCCGCAGTGAATCAACCAGAATACAGATCAATGATAGGAAGCCTACTTTATCTCACTGGGACTAGACCAGACATTATGCATGCAGTTGGGATTTTTGGATGATTCCAAGCTAATCCAAAAGAGTCTCACCTTTAGGCTATCAAAAGAATATTCAAATATCTACAAAGAACTCAAGACTTTGGACTATGGTATCCAAAGAATGCTGATCTTAATCTTCATGCTTACACGGATGCAGATTGGGCTGGAAATGTTGATGATCGGAAAAGCACTAGTGGTGGTGCATTCTATATGGGGCCCCGGTTAGTATCTTGGTTCAGCAAGAAGAAAAACTCTATTGCCTTATCTACAGCAGAAGCAGAATATGTGGCTGCCGCATCATGTTGCACTCAAATTCTTTGGATGATGCAAACCTTACAAGACTTTCAAATCAAATGTTCACCTCCTATCTCCATTATGTGTGATAATACAAGTTCCATCAGTATCTCAAAGAATCCTGTTATGCATTCCAAGACCAAGCACATTCCCATCAAGTATCACTTCTTATGTGAACAAGTGCTTGAACAAAAGGTGAAGTTGGAGTATGTTCCCTCCAAAGAACAAGTTGCTGATATATTTACCAAACCGCTACCCAGGGAAGCATTCAAATATCTCAGACAGAAGTTGGGAGTAGTCTCTGCCATGCAGAAGATCAGATCTACTTAAATTCAGAAGAATAATTTGGATACGCGGATTTCCTGAAATACAGTCGCGTATATACGCGAGTTTACACACAGAAAACCGCGTATGGGTGGTTGCTGACAAATTTTTTCTGGGTCAGCATTCTTCAGCACAGCTGTGGTGCTGTCGGGTATCTCTGGTGATGTTTCAGCTCTCATATTTCTATTTCATTCTCTGATATTTGATGAAGATGCCTTGATGATTTGTTGTTGAAAGTGTTCAGGATGCACAAGCTAAGGGGGAGATGAAGGAGTGATTTTTTTCTTCTTCTGTATTTCACTTTCTATACGCGGGTTTCATGAACTAAAGCTGCGTATATATGCGAGTTCCAATGAAGAAAAAAGTGTATGAACAGTGAAATGGCTCAAGAATAGGTGTACAGGTTCAGGGGGAGTATTAGCCTTGCTGAGAATAATGCATTGTTGGAATTATGATGGTTCTGAAATATGATCTCTCTCTTGAGGTATTTTTGGTATTTGTTATAAAAGGTCATAGTTGTAATTTGATGAAAAGGTCATGTTGAGACCTATGATATAAAATTGTAATATTCAGTCATGTAAGGACTTGATCAAATTTGTAAACCCACTTGGTTGGGTAGTTGAGTCACATATGCAAATCCACTTGGTTGGGTCATTGATGTAAGTATGAGTCCTTGGTGATAGGAAAGGTTATAAAGTCATGTACTTCATTGAAAAATATGTTTGCAGATTCAGCATGAACTCAGGGGGAGCATGGTAACTTCAGTGCAGTTCAGATCTACAGAGCTCTTCTTTCTACATGAGAAGAAAAACCTTGTTTTGATCCGCCCTTTGCCCTTGATGTCAAAGGGGGAGAGTATCATGGTGTTTGAATAGGGGGAGAGTATCATGGTGTTTGAATAATGGTTATAATCAATGTATCTATCTGTTGTGGTGATCAAACACCATCATGGTTGCCATCAAGTCCAAAGGGGGAGATTGTTGGCAATGTGATGCAGAGTGTTGTCCTTGATGGCAACCTACTTGATAAAGTTGATGGCAACCTGCTTGATAAAGTTGTCCTTGATAGAAACTGACTTGATGAGTTTATTAATGATGTAAATCTGATGTATCTACAGAGCAGCTCAGAAGTAATAGAGAAAGAAATTCCAGTAACTGCCAGAATAATGATAAAAATGGTATGTCACAAAGCATACGTGGGTTTGTAAAGGAGGAGTAGCGTATGTACGCGGAAAAGTACGTACCAAGTAGCGTATGCCTATTTGCGCTCTAAATTTATAAAACCAGGGGACATTACCATGGTATTGGCCTATAGTATTGAGCGCTGGATTATCTATTTGATTCCGTCCAGGAATACCATCAGCGGTTGAATGGTTTTGACTCATGGTATTGATAAAGGCTAAAACTATATAAGGAGAAGAGGATCATAGTGCAAGGTGTGCATGTGTAAAGGTTGTTGATGAATAAATTCCTCTAAAGAATATCTATATGGATGAACTCTGGTCTTAATTGTTAGATCTGAATCTATGATGCACCTATAGACATGATAAAGGTTCAAGATCTCTAGATCTAGAAATGATGAATCTCTAGGATAATCTGGAAAAGAAATGATGAAGACCTGGCGCAAGTCTGATAAAGAAATTGAAGAAATCTGGGTAAGTTTATAGATTTGGTCCTGTTCTGCAAAATTTATCTTTTATAGATCTATACGCTAGTTTGTCACAGTAAAATCGCGTATATACACGGGTTCGCTTCATAAAAGGCGCGTATGGAAGTCAGGGTTTTCTAAAAATAATATACACAGAAGTATACGCAGGTTGGTGTGCACAAATGTGCGTATATACGGAGGTTCAGTGAAATAAAAGCGCGTATGGAATCTAGGGTTTTGCTGAAGTATGTGAAATGAAATGTGTGACTTGTTATGCTACTATCTGTCAAGGATGTATTCATACAGATCTGGGTTGTTTGAATGTTGAAAGTGCTGCTAATTATGTTGATAAAAGATCAAGTTGTTAGTTGATTGGTTGATGATTCAATGAAGAAAGAATGACTGTCTAAACAGTTCTGCATGGTTGATAGATTGTCTGAACAGAAATATGATTTCAGATCTGAATCTGAGTTTGGTCACATTCTGAAAATCAGTGTTCTGAGAAGTATATGCAGGTTGATACGAAGAAAAGTGCGTATACACGGGTCTTCAGTGAAAAGAAGTGACGTATGCATTTCATGGTATGCACAGAGGCATACACAGGTTGGTAAGCAGGGAAGCGCGTATACACGCGGTGTCAGTAAAGAAAAGTAGCGTATGATATTTGATTTAATGAATGTTCAGGGTTGAGTTTACATCTGCATATCTATTCTGAAGTCTGGGTTATTTTTGATATTCTGGTTACAGTGGTCTCACTGTTCTGTTTGAAGTATTGGGCAAAGTATGTTTGTTGATGTTAAATGAAGGATTGTGTTAAAGCTGTTTTGATCTAGTGTGAAAATTGATGAAACGTGGTTTGCAGTGGTGCTGAGGGTCGAAGCCTTCAGTGAGGGGGTTGTAGCTCCCTTCCAGTGGTAGCTGGTAAACAAGAGCAGGGGGTAGTAGCTCCCTTCCAGGAGAGGCTGGTAAATGAGAGCAGGGGGTTGTAGCTCCCTTCCAAGAGAGGCTGGTAAATGAGAGAAGGTTGCAGCCTTCTGCAGGTGGGTGCCTGCGTGCTGGTATGAGTCTGTGCTAGTACAAAATTGTAAGAAGTTTTCTTTATAATAAATATTGAAGACAGAGATGACAGCAGCGGTGGTTTTCTCGCGAATTGGGTTTCCACCTTAAATACTGGTGTTCATGTGTGTTGCTTATGTGTGATGGTTTATTCTGTTATTACTGCACATACTTACTAAACATCTGATGAATGAATGATGCAATGATTTATGAAAAGAATTAAAAACATAATAAGAGCTCCGAGAATACGCGAGTTTTCATAAGGATATCTACGTGTATACGCTAGTTTTGTTCAGTAAAGCAGCGTATGGATTTTTGAGAAAGAAAAAGTAAAAAGTTTTTCAATCAGCTCTAAATACTGATTCACCCCCCCCCTCTCAGTATTTTTCCCAACAGTTTTTGATAGCAGAAGAGAATAGAGACACAGCCAGAGAGGTGGTAACAGGTTGCTGTATTTTGTTATCACCCGAATCTGGCCTGGACGATGTATTAATGTATATACTTGCCTCAGTGAATTAATAAAAGGGAGCTCCACCTCATGTTTCACAAATTTCGTTTCTGTATTTGAGCTGATGAACTGATTAAGGTACTGAGCAACGTTCTTATTTAAAAGGGAAACACGTTGGTTGTCTAGGGCCTAGCCAACCCAGCACGTTTACCCCATTTCCCATTTTCCTGTAATTTATGTTTACATTGTAAGGTGATTTAATTTTAAACACATGCATTCCTATCTGAGTGAAAGTAGATCCGTTGTGTGAAGTAGATAAATTTCCTTTTCCTCCAAATGCCTTTCCTACACTTGATTTCAGATTGGTTTTCCTCCACCTGGTCCAAGCAGGAGAAATGAACCTGCACCAGTGCACGTTGGTGTGATATCTCCTTTTCTGCAATTTTGTTTGATTGGTTTTCCCCACCTGGTCCAAGCAGGAGAAATGAACCTGCACCAGTGCACGTTGGTGTGATGCAGCAAGCCTTCTTAGTCTACTTCCCGCAATCTTCTTTCTTTCATTAAATGCTTATGACAGGATAAATGTATATTGATTTTTTCTTTATTCCTGCACTCTGTTAAGATTAGAAACATTTACTTTTTATGTGTGCAATTTGATTTAATAGTATAATAGCAATTGCAATAATTAAGCACTCATTTTAAGAATTAAATGCTAAGTGCAGGAAGCTCTGATCCGGTGCAAGAACTAGTTTCTTACCACGGGATCTGTGTTGTGAAACCAACTCCAAAAAGAGAAGAAAAGAGATATCAACGCCTTAGAAATAAGCCACTTCGAGAGGTTAACCTCCAATACATTACATGAATGAACAATTCTTGGATGATTCAAATTACAAAACCTCCTTTCTGTATATAGGAGTCCATGGGGCCACAATGTAATCCTAGTGGGGCCACAATGTAATCCTAGCTGACCTAACAATAATAATTTAAGGGCACAATAATAACAATATGGGGGTTACAAGGGTACAATAATAACAATAAGGGGGTTACACTAACAACAATAAGGGACTATACTAGTAATATAGTGACCTAACATGCCCCTCTCCTTCAAAAAAGTGTTGTCCTCAATGCTTGAGTAGCTCTGGGTGCTTCTGTATAAAATTCTCATCCTCCCATGTCGAATCTTCAGTGGGTAAGTTCTTCCACTTGATGAGATACTCTGAAATTGATCGATTCCGTAGTTGTCGAGTTCTTGTTTCCATGACCGCTTCTGGTTCCAATATGATTTTTCCTTCCTCATCAAGTTCTGGCAATATTGTTTGAACTGGAAGATTTTCACCTATAACCTTCTTTAAGTATGAAACATGGAAAATTGGATGCACTCGCGAAGAAGCAGGAAGCTCCAATTTGTATGCCATAGTACCAATCTTTTGCAACACCTTGTAAGGACCATAGTACTTTGGCGATAATTTATTATCCTTCTTAGATTGCTTGAGGGAAATTTGTTTGTATGGTTGTATCTGTAAAAATACCTAGTCTCCTACATCAAAACTTCTCTCGCTGCTATGTTGATATGCCTGTTGTTTCATTCGATTTTGTGCCAAATTCAGGTTGTCCTTTAAGAGTTGGAGAACTTCTTGTTGATGCTCGATGTGATCTTCCACTGCTTGAACCTTCGAATTTTCTCTTAAAGATGATGTGATGGATGGTGGATGATATCCATAAAGTGCCATAAATAGGGTCATTTTTGCTGCAGTATGGAAGGAAGTGTTATACCACCATTCAGAAAGAGGTAACCACTTGACCCATTGTGTTTGTTTATCAGATACAAAACAACGAAGATATCCTTCCAAACATTTATTTACTATCTCAGTTTGACCATCAGATTGAGGATGATAAGATGATTTATGAGCTAATTGAGTACCCAAACAAGAAAATAACTCCGTCCAAAAATTTCCAGTAAAAATGGGATCTCTGTCGCTCACAATAACCCTTGGGCTTCCATGTAGCTTTTGAATTCTATCCATAAATGTAGTAGCAACCGTACTTGCTTTAAATGGATGAGATAATGCACAAAAGTGTGCATACTTGGTAAGTCTATCAACTACCACCATGATGACACTCTTTCCTTTGGACTTAGGTAAACCCGTGATAAAATCCATTGAAATCTCCTCCCAACGTTGACTTGGAATGGATAAAGGTTGTAGAAGTCCTGGGGTCTTAATTGTTTCCACTTTATTCTGCTGGCAAACCAAACATTCCGCCACAAACTTTCGAATATCAGATTTAAGGCCATCCCAAAAAAATTCTTTCTTCACCCTGTGGTAAGTTTTTAAAAAATCCTGAGTGTCCTCCTAAAGGAGAAGTGTGCAATTCTAGAAGAATCTTTTGTTTTAGTTGGGAATTCTTAAAAAGATATAAGCGATCTTTGTACCAAAAGGAATCATTTTTCCAACTAAATGTATCAGATGTACTAGGATCTTGCTGCAACTTTTGAATGAGTATCCATACATCTTTGTCCTTCTTCCATTCATCTCTTGCTTCAGTTATCCAATCTGGTTGGATAATAGAAATGGCACAAAGCAATGCTTCCACCTTTTCATTCTTTCTTGAGAGTGCATCTGCAACAACATTTAGCTTCCCTTTTTTGTAGATTATTTCAAAGTCATAACCCAACATCTTTGTGACCCATTTTTGCTGCTCTTCTGAATATAGTCTTTGTTCCAAAAAGTGTTTAAGACTAGCATGATCAGTTTTTACGTTGAAGTGTCTTCCCATTACGTAAGTTCTCCATTTATTTAGTGCATGCAGTATTGCTAACATTTCCTTCTCATAAATATTTTTTTGTAAATACTTTCCTTTGATTGGAAGACTTTCAAAAGCAATGGGTCTTCCTTCTTGCATTAAAATAGCACCAATTCCATTTCTTGATGCATCACATTCCATAATAAAGGTTTTTGTGAAGTTTGGCGTAGCTAAGACTGGTGCTAGGCACATTGCCTCTTTAAGTTGTTCAAAGGCCTTAGTTGCTTCAGGAGTCCATGAAAATGCATCTTTATTCAATAATGTTGTTAGAGGGGCTGCTATTCTCCCATAATTCTTAACAAACTTTCGATAATACCCTGTTAACCCGAGAAATCATCGCAACTGCTTTATGGTTGTGGGGACTTTCCATTCCTTAGTGGCTTTAATTTTGTTAGGGTCTACCTTAACACCCTCGTGAGATACAATATGACCCAGATATTCCACCTCTTGTATTCCAAAGAAAAATTTGGATGTTTTTGCAGATAATTGTTTCTCCTGCAATAGTTTAAGCACCCTGTCAACATGTTGAACATGATCCTTCCAAGACCTGCTGTAGATTAGTATATCATCAAAAAATACTAGCACAAATTTTATAAGGAAGAGTTTGAAAATGGAATTCATCAACTCTTGAAAGGTAGAAGGTGCATTGGTAAGGCCAAAAGGCATGACCAAAAATTCATAATGACCCTCATGAGTTCGAAATGCTGTTTTCAGAATATCTTCAGTCTTCATTCTAATTTGATGATATCCTGAATGAAGATCCAACTTGGTAAAATAAATTGCTCCATGTAATTCATCCAATGATTCATCAATCACAGGAATGGGAAATTTATCTTTAATGGTGAGCTTATTGAGCTCCCTATAATCCAGACACATGCGCCATGATCCATCCTTCTTGTGTACCAATACTACAGGAGCAGAGAAAGAACTTTGACTAGGTTGAATTATACCCATCTCTAACATTTTTGCAATCATATGTTCAATTTCGCTCTTTTGGACATAAGGATTTCTATAAGGTCTGATGTTTGGAGGAACACTTCCTGGAATCAAATAAATAGCACGATCATGATCACGAATAGGTGGGAGTCCTTTGGGAGTTTCAAAAACCTTGGAATGACTGTCTAAGACTTTTTGGAGATCTGCAGAAATAGATGATTTTGATGTTGGAACTTCTAGTGAGCATAATTGTGAAATTATGCCTCGTTGTTCTTTCTTTAGAAGATTTTTCATGAAATTAGAGCTTATTATCTTTCCTGGCTTCCCTGTAATACCCCATAATTCGACTTTGTTTCCTTTTGAAAAAAATTTCAAGAAAAGTTCTTGAAAATTAAAAGCTACCGTCCCCAAAGATTGTAATCATTGTACTCCTAGTACAACATCAGCACCTCCCATAGGAATGGAAAGCATTGGACTATTCAATACATATTCCCCCATGGTTAGCTTGATATTATGGCATTTTCCAGAGAAATTTATAGTTCCTCCATTTGCAACCATCACTTGACATTCTGGTGCTGGGTATAGGAAACAATTCAATTCCTTGGCTACCTTACAATGAATAAAATTATGGGTGCCACCTGAATCAATCAACACTATTACCTTTTTTTTCTTGATATGTCCTTTTATATTGAGAGTTTGAGGAGTGGTAATTCCCGCCAATGCATTAAACGATATGGTCAGACTCATTTCTTCCTCTTCTAGGGTTGGTTCCTGGTGTATATCCTCTTCTTGTTCATTTTCTTCTTCCTCTTCACAATCTATGTAAAATAATTTCTTCTCAGCACACTTATGACCTTTAGTGTATTTTCTATCACAACTGTAGCAAAGCCCTTTTTCTCTTTTTTCTTCCAATTGTTGCGGTGTCAACCTTGTAGGTTGTGGAAATCTAGGCATAGCAACACTTCCTTCTTTATAGAATTGAGTGGTAGGCTTCCTTGTCGCCATAATTTTACATTCAACTTTTCTTGCCAACCTGAATGCCTTCTCCAATGAATCAGGTTCCAAAACACGAACTTCATGTTGGATGTTATCATTTAAAGTACCTATGAAGAGATCAATCCTGTGTTCCTCTGGAATATTAGTTACCCTTATATTCAATTTTTGGAAGTCCTCAATGTGCTGCCCCACTAAACCTTTTTGTTTGAGATTTATCAATTGGCTAAAGAACGTGTTGCTCTTTGTATCCTCATAATGTGCTATCATTTCCTCCATAAAAATTGACCAAGTGACAATTTTTTTACGGGAGCAAAGCCATCGATACCATACAAATGTATTTTGTTCTAATGTAAAGTTGCAATGCGTACCTTTTGTGTGTTTTGCACATTATGGAGATCAAAATATTGCTCCATCTGTAGTATCCATGTTACAGGATCCTTTCCATCAAACTTCCTCATATCCATTTTTGGAATATGGTGGTTCTTCCCGCCAACATTAGAATTTATGAAATCACGATTAACATTTATTTTGTTCTCATCATGAGTTTCCTCTACTATCTTTTCACCATTAGGAAAAATTTCTTGTATCAACTTTGTCAAAACTTCCATGTCTGCTTTTATATCATTCTTCATGTTTTCTATTTTCTCATCAATCTTAGCTTCCATGTCATCCATCTTAGATTCCATGCCATCTTCCATGCCATCTATCTTAGATTCCATGCCATTCTTCAAACCATCCATCTTAGATTCCATGCCATTCTTCAAACCATCCATCTTAGATTCCATGCCTTTCTTCAAACCATCCATCTTTGTTTCCATGCCTTTCTTCAAAACTTCCATGTTATTTTTTGTTGCTCTTTGCGAGAGCGAAATTTGTTGCACTTGCTCTTGTAATTTTGATATGTCATGTTGTCATTCTTCATCTTCATGAGTCATAGTAGAGCCTTCTAAAGGCTTAATTGGTGTTGAATTCTTTTTAGGGTCCATTTTAGAATCCAATACTGATACCTATTCTACAATATGCCCTTGGAATCAATTCAAATTGATTCTTCAAACAAGACTTATGCAATTCGGAAAAAAATACACACCTTTTACTTGCTTTTGAGGAGCTCTGTATTGAAATTGAATTATCTATATAATTCTGGATCCTCAATATCTGAAATTTGGCCTTGTCGTAGCCCTCTGAAGCTTCTTTCAAATGTCACAGGTCTGACCTAATTTGGATTCTTCAAGGCAAAGATATGTCCAATCTCCCACAATGACGCAATTATGTACTAGTTTAGTAGAGTGAACTTATACGACTCACCACGTCTTCCTGTTTCCTCCTTTGGATCTGAAATTGATAGATAGGAAACTATAGTCTATTTACTTGCAACCCCTTTTTATAGTATTCCAATCCGATGCTCAGGGAGAGAGTTATGAAGATTTTCCCACGATAACCTCTTTGAGATGAAATTCGGGAGCCTGAAAAATACCTAACTTCCACATATCATATATCCGAAAATTTTGTGAACCAAGCTCTGAAATTTTGCGAAAATGTTCCTCAGGATTTCGGCTTCACTCTCCAAAAATTTCAGCTTCTGAATCTTCGTAGAAAAAACGTTATAGCGCAAATTCCGCGATGACCTCTTTAGGTTAAATTCAGGAGCCTGCAAAAATCCCTAACTTCCACAGATCATATCTCCAAAAATATTGCGAACCAAGCTCTGAAATTTTGCGAAGATGTTCCTCAGGAATTCGGCTTTGCACTCTAACAATTTCAGCTTCTGAACCTTCGTATACAATACGTTATAGCAAAAATTCCATGATGACTAGTTTGGAGCAGCGAAAACCCTAGAATCCAAAGCTCTGATACCAAATGTCGTGAAACCAGCTCCAAAAAGAGAAGAAAAGAGATATCAACACCCTAGAAATAAGTGACTTCAAGGGGGAAACCTCCAATACATTACATGAATGAACAATTCTTGGATGATTCAAATTACAAAACCTCCTTTCTATATATAGGAGTCCATGGGGCCACAATGTAATCCTAACCGACCTAACAATAATAATTTAATGGCACAATAATAACAATATGGGGGTTATAAGGGTACAATAATAACAATATGGGGGTTATAAGGGTACAATAATAACAATAAGGGGGTTACACTAACAAAAATAAGGGGCTATACTAGTAATATAGGGACCTAACAATCTGAGTGCTCTGAACCTGGAAAAGTTCAGGCCCTTGCATGAAGTAAAAAGCCTTTAGTAAAGACACCATTTATACCTTCTGCATAAATCTATGTTCCTGCACTAGTGCAAGCAGACTGCAAAAGTGCAGGACAGATTAGGGCAAGAAGGAAATCTCTAGAGGAGTAGGTTTAAGGGCCCATCTGATGAGACTGATAGTGTCTCTGCTAAAGAAAAATGCACACTCAATAGTTAAACAATAATTAGCTAGAGTGTTTGCCTTTTATCTTTAATTCCTCTTGCAAATGCATTCTTCCTTGTTCCAGTCTTAGATTATTTTGATGGTTCAAGTTTCCTTTTTCTCTTTTTAATTTGATTCTGCAATCTTTACTTTAAAGAAATTAGGGATTTATATTAGGAAGATTCATAGCATCTCTGGCATTGCCTGTGCTTTGTCTCTAAGTTTATGGATCCCGCGGGTTGACAAATTAAGTGTTGAGGAGTTGCTTAAGTGTAATTCCTACACCCAACAATCAGGAATGCACTTTTACACTTCAAAAAGGACCTATGTGTTTATAATATTGTGCCACTCATTAGAGAGATCCCTTTCCACTTGAGTGATCTCTTCTTGAACTAGTTGAGGGGTCAAGTCTAAATAGCGAGGGACTGAGAATCAACTCGAGTTTGAGTTTTGGAGCAACAAATTGGGAAAATTTTTTTGGTATGTGGAGAGAATTTTGGCTATGTTCATAAAACTCTTGGCTGAGAAAAGTAAGTCAAAATATTTTCTCGACCGAGAGTTCAATCGTTTCTCGGTTGAGAGTTTCAAAATATTCTGACCAAGAATTTAGCAGAGTTAATACTGGATTCACAAAATCTAAACCAAGACTATAAAAAGTTTTCGAACAAGAGTTTTGATAAAAAAAATATCAGACACAAAATATCGACCGAAAGTTAAATTCTAACTAAAAATGTCATCAGAGAGTTTTAGATTCTAATTTATTATCTCAGAGGAAAATATGGTCGAAAATAATTTATCGGCCAAGAGTTCAGATTCTATTACAATACTCTTAGACAAGATTTAAGATTCCAAGTAAAACTCTTTTCTGAGAGTTTACATTTTATTTAAAGAACTCATTCGAAAGGTGGAAATGTATAAATTGGAAAAAGCGCTACATTGGTACCCATTGTTGCCATCACCCTTGAAATCCCAATGTAATTGGTTCACAGACACTTCTCTCTTCAGCTGCCATGTTCTCTACTGTCTCTCTTCCACCATTTCTTAATAGTATTAACAAATGAGTGTGAAGAAGCAATATCAAGTGTTTTGAATCTCCTAGTGATCAAGAAGCTATATGCGTGCTTCCAGACTAGGTTAATTTTGAAATTGTTCTAGTATGTTGAAAAATTCATAAAAGCTTGCTTGTGGACTAGATTAATTTTGAAATTGTATTGGTATGTTGATAAATTCATAATATATTTCTTCTGAACTTGGTTAATTTTGAAATTGTATTGGTATGTTGACCATTTTTTGGTAATTTCGTAAATTGCTGGTAATTTTTGAAATATGTTCTAGACACATTTGAAATTTTCAATAGATAACCCAAAAAAACATTGACATGGATACCTGCAAGAATTTAAGATCCTTTTCATCAACGATAGAATAGAGTTGATTGAAAAACTAGAACTACTCACTAAATAACCACATAATTGCATTTATCATTCAAGTGGGTTAGCAGAAATTTCTACACATCTAATTCTAATTGTCATTAAATAAAAGAATTCAAAAGTCACACGAAATAAGCCTTGACCTCATAAAAACTAAAAGTAATTCAAGGACAAGAAATATTTGACGTGGATTATCGTATTAAACAACATGTTGTTGTATTACTTAGAATCATGCAACTAAGTGAGACAATGATATTAGAAAAATGTTTAAGAAAAAAAGAACGTTATCATTAAATATTCGTTAGTCTTTCCCCTCTATCACTGAGGTTTGAAATTATAAATCTCCAGTTTTAGTTAAATTCAAGTTGGGTTCTTTTCCCACAATCTCAAAATAGCTAAGATAGAGGGCATTATTATAATACCATAATTGTTCGTGTGACCTAGTATAATTCCAGTGACAACACATAAATTTTAACGAGGTATTGGTGCACATTGATAGGGAATGACTTCTTAGGCTCACCCGAGAATTGGGCAAGTATATCGAAGCCTTCAACAGAATCCCCCACAAGCTTCAAGTGGTCATAAAGATAATTTCAATTCGATTCTATGTAGAAAACCTTGTCCCTCAGTTGATTGCATGATCATGTTGAGTGTTGACACTACCAACGAAGCCGCTAGTCGATTTATGGTGTCTTGAATTCCTTCAATAATAGAAACTCTCAAGTCCATCATGAGAAGTGACATCTATATAACTCTTGTATCAAACATACGTTCAAATAATTCATGGCTTTCACATAGTCGTTCTAATGACAATCTTTATGGGGCATTGTCCCACCACTGCATATTGTAGTTTTTGAAGAGAATGTGGCCTCCTCCCACTTTGTGAGTGTTGGGAAAGTAAGTAAATAAGGTTTATATGGAAGAATATCATTATGGTAGTTTTCATAAGAGAATGTGGAGTCCTCCCATTTTGTGAGTGTGGGGAAAGCATATAAAGAAGGATTATCTGGAAGAATCTCATTTCCCATTGCCAATTTTATTCTTTCAGTATAAACTCTATATATACATATCTATAACTAGTTTGGGCTCAATACTAGTTGTTTTCTTCATTGCGTTTATGAAACTCTCTTATGAAATATTTGGTGTATTCAATATAAGAAAATTTTCATTGTGTGAAATTCTATATGGCCCACAAATTTGAGAATACATATCTTACAAAATCTTACATATAAAATTTACTATTTTATTTTAATTATTAATATGAAGTGAAAACTTACCATTTTAACATGCAGTTTACTATTTTGATAACCTCTTTTAATATAAAAATTAATTTTTTTATTTTACTTTTTAAAGTTTTAATAAAACATTTTTTGTTAATGTAACCAATTCAAAAAACCTAATTATTACAATGAACCCATTAGAAAGGAAAAATATCTAATTTTTTGAGCCAATAAGGTTGAACTTGATAACTATGGTGTCACTGTAACAAATGAGATAAATTGTCAAGAGTAAATAAGAGGTATTGTATCATATATACATAAGAAAAAAGACCAAAGGATGGATTTGAAATATAATAGCCCCTTGTGTGCTACAAAAAAATGTTAATTGGAGAGGAATGATGGATGATGATATTGGCGTTCATGTCCTTCTATGGATTCAGTGATCTGCCAATACCCCAAATCATGTCGAAGGCCTTCCTTGGACAAAATATCTATTTTAGTATTCCTCTCCCATCACTAAACCTTACCAAATCAGATGACATATGACTATCTGCAAATAAAATCAATGAATCCAAATTTCTGGAATGGTCCTCTTTGAGTTTAGAATCTCAATAAAATCAATGAATTCACATGATTGGAATCTAACTCACATATCTTAACTAATATTTTTAAAAGTCAAGAATGTTAGTTTGAGTAGTTTGGTGAACAAATTTTTTCTCCAACTAAGCATTTATGAAATAGTAATATGTGATAGCCTATTTTTGAAATTATAGATTATCAAAAAATTCTTGTTTCAAAACATCTAGAGAAATTAATAATGAATGTACTCTCTCTCTCTCTCTCTCTCTCTCTCTCTCTCTCTCTCTATATATATATATATATATATATATATATCAAGTGTAGGGACTATTTTATAGTATAAGTGTCATGACCTCTACATGATTACAAATGAAGAATTTTATTATATAATCACATGGTGTTACACAAAATAATTTTGGTGTTGAAGAAATAAGATGTAATTAATTGTATTCCTTTTGTTTTTGAAATACCTGGTACTTATTTCATATGTCACCATCCCAAAGAGTCATATTCCAAACACTATGTTATCCTTCATAACTTTCTTCCATGTTTTCACTTATGCAACTTGGCTATTTGCATGCCTGAATATCACTTGTTAGGGCTCCAACATCACTTGAATTAACAATATTGCACATTTTAGTTGCAAATGAATTTATTTGACTGTTGGCCTTAAGATACCATATGTGTTGCCTAGGATGTGCATCTTTTAGTGTTGAAGAAATACGATGTAATCGATTGTCAATTTTTTTTCTTCGAAATACCTAGTACTAATTTCATACGTTAGCATCTCAAAGAGTCGTATTCCAAACACTATGTTATCCTTTATAGCTTACTTCCATGTTTGCATTTACGCAACTTGGTTATTTTCATGCTTGAATATCACTTTTTGGAACTCCAACATCGCTTGAATTAACAATATTGCAAATTTTAGATGCAAATGAATTGATGTGATTGTTGGCCTTAAGATACCATATTTGTTGCCTAGGGTGTGCATCTTTTCCCATGTCATCCCTACTACCCTACAATGTGGCTAGGCTTAAAATTGGACATATTACCATCATTAGAGGAATTTTGAGGTATAAAATCGACCTCCTAAGGAAATTATAAAATAATAGTGGAAATAATAAAATAATATTAGATTTCATCATCAAATTTTAGAGGGAAATAAGAAAAAGCTACTTTTTCAACTCGTATTTTCAACCTATCTCCTTATGGGTTTACTAAAATTTTGAGCGGGAACATTCGCTAGATGTAGAATTTGATTCCTCATTCAAAGAATATGCATGTTGCATACTTTCAATGGACCCTGCTACACGAAAAATGAGAAATCCATGAAAAATGTGATTGCAATCACGTTTTTTCATATATTTCTCATTTTTCATGTAACAAGGTCCATCGAAGGATGCAACATGGGTACTCCTTGGATGAGGAATTAAAGTTTTCAGCCAATGAGTATTATTGCTTGAAATTTGAGTAAAAAGTTTGGGATATCAATTGAAAATATGATTTGAAAAAATGGTTTTATTATTTTATTATTTTTTAATCTTTTTAGTTTTTTACTCCAAAAATGGTGAATCATCCCCCATGGTTGAAATCATAATATTGAATCATGTTGGTTCTTCTAAGGTTTATTTTTGTTGTACATTTTTCTTAGGAGGCCCATTTTAAACCTCAAAATTATCCTAATGATCACTGTTTTTATATCCTAGAAACAACCATGTGAAGCACCAAAAAGGTGAGGCCGTTGAAGACATCAAGAAAATCTTCGAAATGATAGAGGCATTGGTCATTGAACTCTATCAATGATTTTTTAGATGAACCATAAAGATGAACTCAAACAAATCCACATTGACCTCTACCCATATAGATCTTTTTCTAAAACCAAGGCTTTGATAACACAACATAACATTCCCAACTCCAAGCTAGGTCATGTCATGATACATTTGTATTTGATACCAACCCTTTTCTAGCATTGTTATTCTTTCATATTAAATAATACAAATATTTAAATCCATTTAAATTTAATTCTTTTCGAATGTCGGTCTGCAAGGTTAATATTAATAAATAGTCCTCTTCTATATAGGAACAATGGCATCAAAAAACCCCTCCAATGGCTCGTTGTCAAGATGAGTTATTTTAGGTTCCAACATACATATTAGGCGACATTTCGAGGGGTATTTTGGATGTACTACAGGTACATAATTGATTTCTAGCAAACATGTTCAACACTATGCTATAAATTCAATGCTTAACATGTCAAAAATCTTCATTGACAAGTGTTTAATGTGAAAAAATAGTGTTGTTGATAGGTGCACGAGTCTCTCTTGAGGTTGGCAGTAATTATTTGAGTACTCTTTCTTTGAGAAGAAACCAACTATCTGATAGACTTGATTCAGGTGAAATTTTAATATAAATCTTGAAGTGAGATGCCATAATGCACAAAATATTATCACACATGTATCATACTTGTGATTGAAAATTTCATGTAAATTGTACAACCCTTTCATATAGATCTACCGACAGAGCTTCGGGATCAAGTAGAAGTGATTATGATGGGTCTACTTTCCATGGTAGAGGTACACACTCGTTTCTATTTAAAATGTTAAAGTTTAGACAATATATAAATTTAAAGTTTAACATGTGAATGATATCTTCTTTCAGACACATTTAATGTGAAAAAATATAGCCATCAATATGTGAATGCTCTCAATGTGAGGATGTCCATGTTGATTCTTTGCGAGTTGTCCAAGAGAATTTAGGTGAGGAGCATACTTAAATCTTGTTCAAGATATGTTTAATGTTAAATGTTATCCCATCTCTCATACTTGTTCATAATTGGCAATTTGATGTTTTGCACAAGGGATAATAGTTATGATTTTTTTTCCTCAGAAGGAGACAATCATCCTCTAAATGAAAACTCAAAGAGAATGAGAGATTTGATGGACTACATAATTTTAAATGTAGACATTTTTTGAAAACAAAATGTCCAAGTGAAATTAATTTATATTTAAATAGTGTGTGTTAGCATTTATCATGTTACAGGGTTTGAACGTGCTCCTGTGGGATGTTGTTGTGGTGGGAGAAGTCATATGGCCCAACAATATTGCCACAATCAAAACTATGAACCTCCTATCCCCATCCTCAAGATGTTCCTAAGGAGTTTCCTTGGGAAGACAACATATCCACTCTTTCTCTTGATTATTGCAGGGTGCATTTAGCAAGATTGCAAATGGGCTAGAAAATAGCAATCTCTCTAGCTCTACTAGATGTTGCATTTATGGCTACAGAACCTCATTTAGCACCTCAACCACCTATAATTGTTGCATTTTGAGATGAGTTAGACATTGCATCCAACATAGGAGCTCAGGGAAGGGATAATATTAGGGAGGTTTTTCATGATTTTTTGCGAGCATTGTTAGTTTTCTTAGGCAAGAGGAAGTTCTTAGAGAATGAGGGGAAAATTACACCATTTTTAATGTTCTAGATGAGGTGTTGATAGAGATGGATCGATATGATGTCGAGAGATATGCAACATCTTGTAGATATAATGTGGGGCAATCCTTGGCTTGTGATAGTCATAGCCTTGAAAAATAATGTTCTAGGAAGATATGATTAATGAACTATAAAACAAAACTTACAAGATTAGCTATAATGCATGTTACATATAAATTTATTCTGTTGAACTATATATAATTTTTGTCTCCAAAATCAATTATATATAGTCGAACTTATGCAATTTTCATCATTTTTTAATAATAAAATACTTAAATCAATGGAACAATTGCCACTTAATGAACTCGTTGACGTACATACACCCCAGGTATTACAATGTATATATATTTTTTGCTTCAAATTATGAATGAATTAAAGTCACATAAATTTTATGGTGTCACTCATACATTTTATGTTACCTTTTAGGTTAGCAACAAACATGAAAGATTGATATGGAAACTGAGCCCTAAGGAGATGTCATAAAATCTCCACAATATGGTATTTCATACATTAGTAGCCTATTATCTATCTATTTCTTTAGACAAAATTTTCTTAATATTTACTGTAAATTATAATTAATGGTACATTCTTTTAGAAATCCCATATATGACATGTTTGGTATTTATTAATTTCTTATGATTAATTAAATTATGTTCTTGCATTTTAATCATATTTCCCTCAAGGGATGTGCATGATGATTTCATGTTGTAAGTGTTTTTCATTTTTATTTGAAGGATAAAAAGTATAACTTCCCATGTTGCATTAGGTGATCCTTTGGTCTATCTAGATCTCATAGGTGCATGGTTTCAAGCCAATTTTTGGGTGACATTAATTATATATTGTATTACTATAATTTAAAATTCATGTTTATGTCTAATACTCTTTTGCAGAGTTATATACCCTAGTAGAATTTAACACTTTGTGGATTATGATTGGTTTTGGTATCGGAATGTAAAATATCACTACACACTCCTTCGTTTGATGAGGAATCATTTGAAAAATGTGTGCACTCCCATATCTCCATTGGAAGCCAAAGTGACACTCTCTAAGAGATAAATTAGTGAATCTTACCAAATGCATGAATTGGAATTGCAATTAGATGGAAGGGATGCATGGTGTGGATTAACATCATTGTCATCTTTTTCCCACCTAGCTTTTAATTTATCTATTTTAGGTGGATTGGATTATTTTGTCTTCTTTTGCTTGAGAGGAAGTTTTAGATCTCCATAAACATATCTTATCTTGTGAAAACACTCCAAGGAGTAAAGGATAGATCCCAAAATAAGATAGAATTTCTAGTTGTCCATATTCCCCATGATGCTATGTGTGGTAAGATTTTGTGCTCATTTTTATCCACTATTTTGGTAGTCTATTAGCGATTCTCCATTTATGGGGTTAATCCAAAAGTGTTTTAACCTAACTAGTGATGTTTGATAGACATATGGGTTACTAAATTTGAGTGGATGCTTGACATTTGATGGAGTGAAAACGTAGCTTTACCTAGGAAGTTATTATTCTATGTGCGATTGACCGATTGGTGCGGACAATGGGGTATTTGGTTTTGATTAGGAGACGTACCTACATAGGAGGATTATGTCACTTGCACATATGTTAATTGCAGATTCCATAATATTTTAAAAATTAAATGGGAATGAGCAAAGACAAGTGATTTTATTTTCTCATGCCTGTTCGATTTCTAAAATATTATGTAATATGAAATTGACATAGGGTGTTTAGAGATGTCTTTGAGCGTTAGATTCATAGATTTAGTTGTTGAGTGGAGGAGTCTTTAGTTTTGAACATAGTGTAATACCTTGAGATTAATCCTTGAGTTTTAATGAATATATAAATATGATATTTACACTAGTGAGTCAATGCATATATACAAAATGTCCTAACTAGATGAGATTCCCTGGACTTTATACTGGTTCCTCATAGAGGGATGTAGAAGGTAGTATATTTGTTCTTACCATGAAGAAGCAGTAGATTGAAATACATGGACTACAACAAGCTAATATTCAATATATTTTGTTGGAGAAAACCTTTAGTAGAGTATCAATTTTGAATTTTTTAAAGTCGTTGAGTGTTTTCACATCCCAAAATTCAATGGTGCACTCAACTTCATTTCAAATGGCCTACACCAATGTACCCCTACAAGACCATTCTCTGTTTGAAAAATATAATAATAGAAAATTTGTTGTTTCCTATATTCTTATAGATGAAGAGTGGGTTGTTCTTCCCATATCCTAGACCTTCATGGGCCAAAGACAATGTAGAAAAAAAAATTGCAAGCTCTTTCTGTAAATAGCCTTCAATCATACATAACCTTCAATCATAGGTTTCCTTTGCACAAATCTCAAGCATACATAGCATTTTTCTATTGAAAAATTCATATCATTTATTGTAAATATGTTATTCTCATATGAAGAAAATATTAGGTTGTGACCAAGACAATTTATTCAATTTGAAACCACTACGAAAAACCCTAAAGTACAACATACTAAGTGTTCATCCATGTCTCTCTGTTACACAGTAATTTGTCATCGTCCCTACCATTCCCCATCCCGCACAATGGAGGACCCATTTCATGACCTGTGAACATTGTCATGCCTTGAAAACATCATCAATGCATTCCTCTAAGCATGAGCTTTATTTTCCCTTGAGACATCTCCTTTCAAAAATCATGAAAAACATCCCTTTTGGCATTGGCGCGGGCAGGAAGTTCAGAACTCGCGCCAATGGGGAAAATCCTGCAAAGAGGTCGCGCCACCTGGCGCTCTGTCATAGAGCAGCAGTCGCGCCACCCATTTTAGGGACTGTTTTTTAAATAAAGATGACGGAAGTTGAGTTCCAACAAACTCAGGAACCATTGCCTATCTTGAGTTGGGAGGTTTGGCTGCGGGAGTTCTATGGAAGGGAAGTGGTTTTGCCACCTCCCATGGAACCTTCCTTGTTGATAGGGCCAATCCCATAATAATAGGGATCCCAACTCCCTCCTTCCCCATCTATAAAAGCCTGCTCAATCCCATGGCAAGCTAGTCTTGAAGCGCCTAAGCTTTGTATCTCCATATTCCCAAGAGCCTTTGTGTTGTAAAGAATCCTCTCTTTCCCTTAAGGCCGACTCAAGTAAGGAGACCATTGTCACGAGACTCCGGAGAGGTTTTCCCTTTCCTTGGCGAGCTTTGCGAGACGTGGACGACCAGAGACCCGTCCGAAGGAGACTGCGACGTCAGAACTTGGTTGTAATCTTTCTTCGTTTATTATTTAATAGATGATTATGATTATGGTTCCACTTTGTTTTCCATCATGTTAATGTGATTAACGTCCTTTCTGACTGACGTTTAGTTACGTATGCTGGTTCCTATGCTTGTATCTGTTCATTTCTTCCATGTGCAGGTGTTCATCCGCGGAGATCGTGGAAGGATTGTGATCTGCCGGGGCTGAGGAACGGGGACGCTTCTTCTTCAGATCATAGCGTTGGAATCCAGGTAGGCTTCTATTCCTAGTCTTTCCATTCGTAACTAGGAGCTTGCATCATAACATTGTTTGATTGTTGCTAGACCCCTGCTGGGCTAGTAGGGATCGCCTCTTTCCGCAGAGGGGATTTACCTCCTCAACAAATTGGCGACCATACTGGGGATCGTCCGGTTTTCATTTTCTCGTTTATGTTGTCTCGCTTTGATTGTTTTATGTTTTTCCTTGCTTGATGAACCTTCTGGGTTGGATTCTTTCATTGTTTTTGCTTCTTGGTTTGCTTAGCTTGCATTGGTCTGCTTCTGGAGTAGCTTGTTTTTAATTTTTGGCTGAGAAACTCGACTGGCGCGGTTTTTAACCCGACAGTCGCGCCAATTGGCGCACGTTGCCTTTGTCTAGCCCGCGCCAATTGCTTTCTGGCGCCAGTTTCACACTTACAGTCGCGCCACCCCTGTGAGTTTTTGAGTTTCTTCATTTTTGAGCTCTCTGGATTTGATCAGTGTTTTTCTTCTTGATTTTCCGACTGCCTGAGTGTGTTGGAGTCTTGTTTGGCTGGGAATTCACCTCTGTCCTTTGGTTGTTTGCTTTTATCTATCGATTTCACGTTTTGAGCCCTAGGGCATCTAGTGGCTTGGTGTATCGAGCCCTCCCTGGGAGTTTTGGTGTCTTGATTGTCCTGTCAACTTGCTGATTGATTCTCCACATCCTCTTAGTAGTCGTTGATTGTTTTGTTGCGATTTTTGGGTGATTGTTCATTCCTTCATTCGAAATTCGTTTGGTCTTGCCTTGGACCTAGATCACACGGTCCATTGGAAGCCTTTGAGTCTTTTCTTCGTTTTGAGAGACTTTGGTCGATTTGAGGATCTGATTGCTTGTGTTGTTGAGTGAAATCTGTTTGTTTCACTCTCTTGGAAATCGTTTCTCAAGTTGTTCCATTTGTTTTCAAGTTTATTTAGTGCATATTAGCTCTTAAACATTGAAAATAAAAAAAAATCTCTTTTGCTTTTGTTAATTAGTGCAAATTGTGATCTTTTCCATATCGCTAGTGATTAGTGTTTTGAATGAAAAGTTTTCAATTGCATTAGTTGCATTAGAGATCTCATGGTTTGTCTTCCGTTCATTTCGTTTGTGTAAAAGCTCTCAACTCTTCTCTAATTAGTTTTCATCGAACGAAATGTTGCACTATGGCATATAGCTTTGCATTTAGGAGTCTTTCGAGACACTACATACGATAGGGCCTGAAAATTGAAACTTAATTGAAGATCAACTATAAAATTTATTTCAATTAACCTAAGGCAGCATTGGAACTTAACGAAACATTTTTAGAAAGTCTAGGCTAGAGACGTGTTCCGGCATCATTAAACCTAGCAGCTGTCGTTCGCCTGTTGGCTTTAGACAGCGCTAGTACGGACTTGCGCTCCCCGTACCGTCGCGTATATAAAGGGAGATCCCTCTAGGTTTTCAATCCTTTATCCACAGGAAGCCGAGTCTGCCGCCCTATACCCGTGATACACCGAACACAGCATTCGGGGAGACTACCTGCACGTACGGAAAGTCCTTGGTCGATTTCTGTTTCATTATTGAAAACAAGGTGTATATTGCAGTTCACGGATATTTGGTACGCCCTTTGTGCCTAGTTTTTCCTGAGCAGTCATTTGGTCTTTTCTGACTCCCTAAACTTGAAAAGACCGTCAAGCGCTTGTCCTTTCACGCTTGTGTCAACTCTGAAAGAGATAGAGTCATCTTTTTATCGTTTCTCGACTCTTAAAATATGAAATGGTAGAATTTCTTACTTTCCAATGTGGTAAAATTAATCACCCACGATTACACGCCTGCTTAGATATTGCTTGTTGACCGTTTGATTGTGTGCCCTTAACTCTTTTTTCGGCTCGTGTGTGGTTTTGAGTTTTCATGACAACTTTTTCAGAGTTCACCAACCAAGGAATCCCCTCAGAAGGGAATCCTGGTCATTTTCCTCCTTTTGGAAATGTTGGTGCTCCTTACATGGTGACGTTGTCCCTTCCTGGGTTAACTGTTGGGTTGCCTGTTTGGTTGTTCTCAACCTCTGTTGTCCCGAATGTCTCCACTACTATTCAATCAGTTCCTCCACCTGAACAACCTCATGTTTATTCAAAGGTGGACCTCTCCCCTTCTTCGCCTGTCTCTGCGTCCTCCTCTTCTACTTCGCCTGGTGAAAGTCTGGATTCCAGTAACCAGGTGGCTAAGAAGAAGAAGAAGAAGACAAAGAAGAATAAGTCTGATAAGCGAGAGGCTAAATGTACAGCTACTGTCTCTCAGATATCTCCTCTTGATAAACCTTCCAACCCTCCACGGAAAGTCAAGTTCCCTTGCATGTTGTGCACGAGAGACCATCTTCTTCGAGACTGCCCTGGCATTCCCAAGGTACTCGAAGTATGGTCCAACGGTTCCCTGTCGTTGCCTTTGACTTCCAGGAGTCAGGTTGGGGGCACGTCTTCAACTGGTATTGATAAGGCTCCCAAGAAGCAGGGTAAGATTACCAATCCCTGTAAGTTGTGTGAAGGGCACCATGCTATTCACCTTTGCCCTTATATGGATGAAGCCAAACGAGTTTTGGACAACTCAGTTGTTTCTACACCATGCCTCCCGGTTGGTTATTAACAGCTTTCTTTGGGTCCTCCACCAGCTGATCCTACGATTGGTCAAGAGTCATCCTTGGTCGATCCCACTCCCCCAGAAATTCGAATTCACGAATCTGTCCCTGACCAACCATTGATCGTGGGATCGGTTGAACTGGCCCCGTCTACGGTGCACCAGGTCTTTTCTGTCGAGAGTGGATCTCATAACCCTCATGTGCTTCTAGTTTCTTCAAATTCTTTGGACTTGGAGAAAGATTCTTTTGTCTCTTCACCTTCAGAAGTTGCTCCTCCGCCTCCCATAATGGAGGCTCTGGAGGATATCCCTCCCACCTTCGAGATGGAGGTCACGGAGGGTACTTCTTCTTCCATAACATTAGGGGAAGACCTTCACATTTCGATGGTAGCCCCTCCGAGTAGTCTGGTCGCCTCCTTTGATTGGAGTCGATTTGTAGGATTCCGCCTTCCGTCTTACGTGCCTTTCGAGATCACAGTATAGGCTCTTGGTCTGGTCGTACCCAGCACCATTATAGACGAAGGTGCCTCTGTTAGTATTCTATCCTCGACTACCTGGCAAGCCTTCGGTTCGCCGCCGCTTGTGCCTGTTACGCAGAATCTGTTGACATTCAATAGAAGGACGAGTCAACCGTTGGGGATCCTTCCAAGGTTACCTGTTACTTTGGGAGGTAAAACCGTCCATATGGACATGATGGTTGTTCCAGGCCCCTTGGATTTCAATCTGCTTTTGGGGCGCGATTACACCTATGCCATGGGAGCGCTTGTCTCCTCCCTCTTTCGCGTGATGTGCTTTCCACATGAAGGACGGATCGTGACCATTGATCAGCTTTTGTTCTTTGGTCCTAATGTGGCAACTGGTCCGCCATCACCCCCTCCTGGTTTCTATCCACCCGTTGTATCTGCTCCACCGCAGGTCAACTATGTGGCTACTTACCCCGTGCCTGTGCTCAGTGATGATGCCGTTGTGCATAATGTGCTGGGGGCATTGGGTCCTGACTTCCAGGATGTTTCCCTTCCATCAGGAATGGAACTCTTGGAAGCACCGCCTTCTTGTTCATTTTGATGTAAGTCGGTTAGAGCATGGTTTCCTCCCTGGGTCAAGCTCTTTAAAAAATGAAACCAGGATCTCGGAGCATAGTTCCTTCACTTGTGTCGAGCTCCTAAAAACAATGAAACAAGTTGTTTGAGGATAGTTCTTTTAAGTGTGTCAACCTCGTTAAAATAATGAAACACGAGCATATTCAATTCGACTTTTGTTTTGAACCTTCACTCCATTTTCAATGGACTGAAGCTTGGGGGGCATGCACCTCGAATTGAGACACCATGCTGGGGGGCATGCCCGTTTTCCCTGTTTCCGAGCATAGTTTTCATATCCGTTGGCAGGTGTGCTTTTAAGCTTGTTTAAAAATAAAATTTAATTTCAAGCATAGTTTGCATATGTGTGTGTTCATGTGTGCTTTTAAGCTTGCGTAAAAATGAAATGTGTGATTAGATACATTGTGTGAATACATTTCGCATTGGGTCATTTGTTATGTAACTGATACATTAGATTACATTTGTATTAGACATTCGCATGACATATAAAAACATCATCACATGTAAAAGATCCATCCAAAATAGTAATATGTATATATATATGTGTGTCGAAATGTTTGCACAGTGTGCATCACAAAACTCAAAAAATATACATAGTCGTCTTAGTACATCCGGAGACGCTATGTCTCTCAAAAAATAGGCGTGGTATAAATCCTAAGTACTAATCCGCATGGTGCTCATGATAGCACGTGACTGCACGCACTAGGCGCCTCAGGATTCGGTGGATCCGATTCGGAACTCCCACCGTGTGGCGCTGGTATGCCATCGGTACGTCTGCTAGCCGGGCATAGTCTGGGATCCCGTGGGTGATCCCCTCGAGGTTCTGGATCAGGTCATCTCCTCCGGTGCCTTCTCCCTGAATCTCAGGGGCGAGTTGGGTCCTCCGGGAGATTGGAGACATCCCGGCTGGTCTCTTAGGTCCTACATCTGCATGCATATATAATTGTGTTAAGATGAATGTGTATTTACAAAAAAAAAACATATAAGCATAAAATCAAAAATATGAGGTCTTACCCAGCTCCTCGTCCCAGTCATCTCCTTCTGGTAGTGGGAGATCTGGGTCCCCGGTAAAGTCAGTTCCCAAATAGGGCCAGTCTTCCACGACAATCAGCTGGCACCATAACCACCTAAAAAACTCTGGCTTCCAGGACATCTGTTGGCCACCTCCAGATCTGGGCATCAATGCTGCCCAGCGAACCATTCGTGGCTCTCGTGGTATTGGACTCGCCACTGCGGCTCCTTGGCCCTGGAATATTGGTAAGCGTTCCAGAATGAATGATACCAAGATGGAACCATAACCGAACTGCTTCAGTTTCCCCTGTTTACACTTTGTGAGCTGCCTTTTCATATTGATAGTTACTGCTTCTGCCCAGTTGAACAGTAAGGGACCCATGCATTCTGAGGCCAACAGGAGTTGGGTCTTCGTGGCCTCGTGCGGAGCCTGCGACCCAGCAGCCCGCGTAATGGTATGGAGAACTACTCTCAGTGCTAGATCAGGGATGGTGTGGATATCCACCTTCTTACTTCCTGATCCTGTTTGTGCCCCTCGGCACACCCGTACCATTATTTCTTCCATCTTTTCCCCAGATGGTCTGCTTCCAGTCAGTACGGGGATTGGACCTCTGCGGGACAATCCAGTGATGAAATAAACATCGGTGACCTCCAGTTCTAACACCTGGTCTCGTAACCTGAACACCTGTTCATTTTCATCCCAGATGCTGATTAGATATTGGAGGAGCTCAGGCTGAGCTCGTAAACATGGCGTGAAAAAGAACTTTTTCAATCCACAGTATCTAAGTGCATTCATGCAAGCTTGGCTTTGCATGGCCTGTTCATCCTCTTCTCCGTGCTCTCGTTCCTTCCATTCGATTGCGATTTTGAGTGATTATCTGCATTCACATGGTCAAAAACCCCTTGTTAGATCTTTGATGAGCTTCAAATTCCAAGAAATTTGGTCTAAATGTCGAAATTTTGGGCGGAATTTAAGGTTCAGCCGCTGGCGCGACTGTTTTGCGAACAGTCGCACCATGTGGCACGAGCCCTTTGTAAAAAAGAGCTCATTGGCGCGGGTCCGTGCCCGATACCCGCGCCAATGGGCGCAGCCCTAAAATTTTAAGAGTGGCCTCATAGAACTGATGCTTAAGGGAAAATCGTTAAAAAATGAATGAAAATGTAGAGCAAGGGAGCGCCTTTTACCTGTGACAGACGAGAAGCTGAATGGTTGCCTGGATTGGTCGCAATCGTCGACGAAATTTTCTGCTCCAAATGGACCACTGTTGCTTTCTACCAAGGTAAATAGTAAAAGTAATTTTATTTTTACCAATTTGACATATTTATAACTTTTTCGACGTTAAATGAGTTTTAAAAAGTTATTTTTATCAAATATTTGCATATGTATGTCGAAAATGGATTTTACGCTTGCTTGGTATGTGCAGCAGCAGGTTTTTGCGACTTAAACGATGGAAACGAGTTGTATTTTATACTTTTTCGGACTAGGTAAATACACGAAAAAGTCACTCTAGAGTCATCTTTCAGCTCTTTTCTGACTCTCTAAATATGAAAAGATTGCCGAGGCCCTTGTCATTTCGATCTCGTTAAAATGGAAACGAATCGACATCCACCCAGTATAAGTTTAACCCTTTTTCGGGCTGGGATGGATTGATTACGAAAAAGGAATACCCTAGCCTATCGCGACTAGGAGGTTTTCCCGGATATTGTTTTCTACCTTTTCGGATCTGGGGAACTATTTACGAAAAGGGAACTGTGGAGTTTTCTTTTCTGCTGTCTTTTCAAACTCTCTAAACATGAAAAGACGCCGAGTTCTTCCTTTGTCAGACTCGTTAAACCCTGATGACATCGGATCTAGTCGAAATGACGTTCTCCGAGTTCCTCCTTCCTAGGACTCGTTAAATGCACTAGGATGGATTCGCCCGAAGGGCAGACTTATATTGCAAGCATATGCTATCCCCTTCAAGCTTGTTATCAAAAATAATTGGGGTACTCGCCAGAAATGGTGGGGGAAAAATGGAACCATCGTCGTTGTCGTCGGCAGTATGTCGCTCTTGAACATAGCACTTGTCTGCATTCGTGTCGGGTTGGGGACATCTCATCTCGTTGCTTCACTTTGCCTCCATGGGTTTGGGTAATCTCTTTTGACCTCTCATCTGTTCACTGCCTCGTCGCCATGACCTTCGATCCGTTGATGTCAAATACTGCCAAGTCCATTGTCGTGCCGTTCATGTGTTCAAGAGAAGTTGGCCTCTGCAAATATCAACCTTCCTCTGTTTCTCATATGATCTTGATTCACAAAAAAAACATCATGTTCCTCTGTCTCGTGTCGATGATGTAGGAATCATTATGGCCCACCTTCGATCAAGGTCACTTCCTGTCGACTTCAACTCATTATCTAGGAAGTTGGTCTAGAGACTCCTGATGGTACCTTGGAGCCTGCATGCCTCAATGGCAGGTTCGTCGCATTCGACGTGAGGTTTTCATCATTGACCTCCGATCGAATGATTCTGCGGGTGTTCGACGTCAACTCATTTATTCGCACGCCGTAGATTGTACCTGTAGTACCTTGAGGACCATTGTCATTATTGGTGGTTTCTCTCGCGTGTGTTAACAACCTTCATCATTGGCTGGTAATCAGAAGATGTTCTTGCATGTTCGACTTCGGCTCACATATTCACATGCTTGAACTTGTACTCTGTTGGGTCGAGATGGAGCGCAAGACCCTGGATTGTGTCTGTTGTAATCCAGGCTGCAATTGTGGATTATTATCATTATGTACATGACTCACTGATTGGATGGCTGCGACCATACCTGAGTCTATTTGTTTGATCTTAGTTGGATGGCTGCGTCCATGCCCCGGATCCGGATTATAGCATACTCTGTTTCGGATGGCTGCGTCCATACCATATATACATCATGTACTTGAGATATCAGTTGTATCTTTCTGTGCAGGTTTTCCGACGGCGGGCCTTCGGTTGAACATGTTCTCGTAAAGCATTTCACCCCTCTCTCTCTCGGGCCTCATGCTTTAGGGGGCATCTGTTACACAGTAATTTGTCACCGTCCCTACCATTCCCCATCCCGCACAATGGAGGACCCATTTCGTGACCTGTGAACATTGTCATGCCTTGAAAATATCATCAATGCATCCCTCTAAGCATGAGCTTTATTTTCCCTTGAGACATCTCCTTGCAAAAATCATGAAAAACATCCCTTTTTGCATTGGCGCGGGCAGGCAGTTCAGTACTCGCGCCAATGAGGAAAATCCTG
Source organism: Pinus albicaulis (assembly GCA_034641835.2). Taxonomy (NCBI): domain Eukaryota; kingdom Viridiplantae; phylum Streptophyta; class Pinopsida; order Pinales; family Pinaceae; genus Pinus; species Pinus albicaulis. Next base: position 526,315,280 of record CM076582.1, read on the forward strand.
CAAAGAGGTCGCGCCACTTGGCGCTCTGTCATAGAGCAGTAGTCGCGCCACCCATTTTAGGGACTGTTTCTTAAATATGGATGGCGGAAGTTGAGTTCAAACAAACTCACAAACTATTGCCTATCTTGAGTTGGGAGGTTTGGCTGCGGGAGTTCTATGGAAGGGAAGTGGTTTTGCCACCTTCCATGGAACCTTCCTTGTTGATAGGGCCAATCCCATAATAATAGGGATCCCAACTCCCTCGTTCCCTATATATAAAAGCCTACTCAGATCCATGGCAAGCTATTCTTGAAGTGCTGAAGCTTTGCATCTCCATATTCCCAAGTGCCTTTGTGCTGTAAAGAATCCTCTCTTTCCCTTAAAGGCCCATTCAAGTAAGGAGACCATTGTCACGAGACTCTGGAGAGGTTTTCCCTTTCCTTGGCGAGCTTTGCGAGACGTGGACGACCGGAGACCCGTTCGAAGGAGGCTGCGACGTCAGAACTTGGTTGTAACCTCTATTCGTTTATTATTTAATAGATGACTATGATTATGGTTCCACTCCGTTTTCCATCATGTTAATGCGAGTAATATCTTTTCTGACCGATGTTTAGTTACGTATGCTGGTTCCTATGCTTGTATCTGTTCGTTTCTTCTATGTGCAGGTGTTCATCCGCGGAGATCGTGGAAGGATTGTGATCTGCCAGGGCTGAAGGACGGGGACACTTCTTCTTCGTATTATAGCGTTGGAATCCAGGTAGACTTCTATTCCTAGTCTTTCCATTCGTAACTAGGAGCTTGCGTCATAGCATTGTTTGTTTGTTGCTAGACCCCTGCTGGGCTAGTAGGGATCGCCTCTGTCCGCAGAGGGGATTTACCTCCTCAACAGCAATATTTTAGGAGATATGATCTATGAAAGTTAGGGATTTTTCAGGTTCCCGAATTTCACTTGAAACGGGTCATCATGGAATTTCCGCTATAAATTTCTATCTACAAAGGTTCAGAAGCTTAAATTTTTATAGAGCGAAGCTGCAATTTGGAGGAACCACCTTTAAAAATTTCAGATCTTGGTTTGCAATATTTTCGGAGCTATGATTTGTGGAAGTTAGGGTTGTTTCAGGCTCCTGAATTTCATCTCAAAGAGGTGACTATATGAAACTCATCATAACTCTCTCTCTAAGCATCGCATTGGAATTCTGTAAAAAGTGGCTTCAATTCCATAGGTTGTAGTTTCATTTTTATCAATTTTAGAGCCAAAGGAGGAAACAGTGACACGTGGCATGCCGTACAAGTTCACTCTACTGAACTAGGCCATAATTAGGTCATTGTGGGAGATTAGGCATAAATTTTCCTTGAAGAATCAAAATCAGGTCAGAGCTATGGAATTTGAAAGATGCTTCAGAGGGCTACTACAGGGCCGAATTTCAGATATTGAGGATTTGAAATTATATAGATAATTGAATTTCAATGTTGAGCTCCTCAAAAGAAAGAAAAAGGTGTGTATTTTTTCCGAATTTCATAAGTCTTGTTTGAAGAATCAAGTTGAATTGATTCCAAGGGCATATTTTAGAATACATATCAGTATTGGGTTCTAAAATGCCCCCTAAAAATAATTGAACACTCATTAAGCCTTTACAAGGCTCTATTATGACTCATGAAGATGAAGAATGACAACACGACATATCAAAATTACAAGAGAAAGTGCAACAAATTTCACTCTCGCAAAGAGTGACAAAAAATGGCATGGAAGTTTTGAAGAAATGTGTGGAAACTAATATGGATGGTTTGAAGAAAGGCATGGAATCTAAGATGGATGGTTTGAAGAATGGCATGGAAGCTAGCATGGAATCTAAGATCAATGAAAAAATGGAAAACATGAAGAATGATCTAAAAGAAGACATGGAAGGTTTGACAAAGTTGATACAAGAAATGTTTCCTAATGGCAAAAAGATAGTAGAGGAATCTCATGATGAGAACAAAATAAATGTTAATCATGATTTCATAAACTCTATGTTGGAGGGAAGAACCACCATATTCCCAAAATGGATATGAGGAAGTCTGATGGCAAGGATCCCATAACATGGATACTACAGATGGAGCAATATTTTGATCTCAATAATGTGCAAAACACACAAAAGCTATGCATTGTAACTTTACATTTAGAACAAAATACATTTTTATGATATCTATGGCTTTTCTCTCGTAAAAAAATTGTCACTTAGTCAATTTTTACGGAGAAAATGATAGGACATTATGAGGATACAAAGAGCAACACCTTCTTTAGCCAATTGATAAATCTCAAACAAAATGGTTCTGTGGGGGAGCACATTGAAGACTTAAAAAAATTGAATATAAGGGTAACTGATATTCCAGAGGAACACATGATTGATGTCTTCATAGGGACTGTAAAGGATAACATCCAACAAGAAGTTTGCGTTTGGGAACTTGATTCATTGGAGAAGGCATTCAGGTTGGCAATAAAAATTGAATGTAAAATTATGGAGACAAGGAAGCCTACCACTCACATCTATAAAGATGGAAGTGTTTCTAATCCTAGATTTCCACAACCTACAAGGTTGACACCATAACAATTGGAAGAAAAATGAGCAAAAGGGATTTGCTACAGTTGTGATAGCAAATACAATGAAGGTCATAAGTGTGTTGAGAAGAAAGTTTTTTACATATATTGTGAAGAGGAGGAAGAAAATGAACAAGAAACTTAAATATAATAGGATATACACTAGGAACCAACCCTAGAAGAAGAAGAAATGAGTCTGACCATATCGTGTAATGCATTGGTAGGAATTACCACTCCTCAAAATCTCAAAATAGAAGGAAATATCAAGAATAAAAAGGTAATAGTGTTGACTGATTTCGGTAGTACCCATAATTTTATTCATTGTAATTTAGACAAGGAATTGAATTGTTTCCTATACCTAGCACCAGAATGTCGAGCGATGGTTGCAAATGGAGGAACTATAAATTGCTCTAGAAAATTCCATAATATCAAGCTAGCAATGGGAGAATATGTATTGAATAATCCAAAGCTTTCCATTCCAATGGGAGGTGTTGATGTTGTACTACGAGTATAATGGTTACAATCTTTGGGGACAATATCTTTTAATTTTCAAGAACTTTTCTTGAAAATTTTTTTGAAAGGAAAGGAAACTCAATTATGGGGTATCACAGGGAAGGAAGGAAAGATAATGAGCTATAATCTCATGACAAAGCTTCTGAAGAAAGAACAATGAGGCGTAATTACACAATTATGCTCACTAGAAGTTCCAACAAAAGCATATATTTATCTAGACCTACAAAATGTCTTGGACAATCATTCCAAGGTGTTTAAAACTCCAAAAGGACTTCTACCTATTCGTGATCATGATCATGCTATTCATTTGATTCCAGGAAGTGTTCCTCCAAACAATAGGCCTTATAAATATCCTTATGTCCAAAAGAGCGAAATTGAACGTATGATTGCAGAAATGTTAGAGGCTAGTATAATTCAACCAAGACAAAGTTCTTTCTCTGCTCCAGTAGTATTGGTTCACAAGAAGGATGGATCATGGAGCATGTGTCCGGATTATAGGGAGCTCAATAACCTCAATTTTAAAGAAAAATTTCCCATTCCTATGATTGATGAATTATTGAATGAATTGCATGGAGAAATTTATTTTACTAAGTTGGATCTTCATTTAGGATATCATCAAATTAGAATGAAGACTGAAGATATTCTGAAAATAGCACTTTGAACTCATGAGGGTCATTATGACTTTTTGTTCATTCCTTTTGGCCTTACCAACGCACCTTCTACATTTAAAGAGTTGATGAATTCCATTTTCAAACCCTTCCTTAGAAAATTTTTACTAGTATTTTTTGATGATATACTAATATACAACAGGTCTTGGAAGGATCATGTTCAACATGTTGACAGGCTGCTCAAACTATCGGAGGAGAAACAATTATATGCAAAAACATCCAAATGTTGCTTTGGACTACAAGAGGTGGAATATATGGGTCATGTTGTATCTCAAGAGGGTGTTAAAGTAGACCCTAAAAAAATTAAATTCATTAAGGAATGGAAAGTCCCCACAACCATAAAGCAGTTGCACATATTTCTTGGGTTAACAAGGTATTATCGCAATTTTTTTAAGAATTATGGGAGAATAGAAACACCTCTAACAACATTATTGAAGAAATATGCATTTTCATGGAGTATTGAAGCAACTAAGGCCTTTGAACATCTTAAAGAGGCAATGTACGTAGCACTAGTCTTAGCTATGCCAGACTTCACAAAAACCTTTATTGTGGAATGTGATGGCTTCGGAAATGGAATCAGTGCCATTTTAATGCAAGAAGGAAGACCAATTGCTTTTGAAAGTCATCCAATCAAAGGAAAGTATTTACAAGAGGCTATTTCCGAGAAGGAAATGTTGGCAATACTACATGCACTAAAGAAATGGTGACCTTACCTAATGGGAAGATACTTCAAGGTAAAAACTGATCATGATAGTCTTAAACGCTTTTTGGAACAAAGACCATCTTTAGAAGAGCAGCAAAAATGGGTCACAAAGATGTTGGGTTGCGACTTTGAAATCATCTACAAAAAAGAGAAGCTAAATGTTGTTGCAGATGCACTCTCAAGGAAGGATGAAGAGGTGGAAGCTTTTCTTTGTGCCATTTCTATTTTCCAACCAGATTGGATAACCGAAGCAAGGGATGAATGGAAGAGGGAAGAAGAAGTGTAGACACTCATTCAAAAGTTGTAGCAATATCCTAGTACATCTGATACATTTAGTTCAAAAAATGATTCCTGATGGTACAAACATTGCTTACATATTTGCAAGAATTACCAACTAAAACAAAATATTCTTTTGGAATTGCACACTTCTCCTTTAGGAGGACACTCAGTATTTTTAAAAACTTACCACAAGGTGAAGAAATAATTTTTTAGGATGGCTTAAAATCTGATATTCAAAAGTTTGTGCTGGAATGTTTGGGTTTCTAGCAAAATAAAGTTGAAACAATTAATACCCCGGGTCTTCGACAACCTTTATCCATTCCAAGTCAATGTTGGGAGGAGATTTCAATGGATTTTATCACAGGTTTACCTAAGTCCAAAGGAAACAGTGTCATCATGGTGGTAGTTGATAGACTTACCAAGTATGCACACTTTTGTGTGTTGTCTCATCCATTTAAAGCAAGTACAATTTCTAGTGCATTTATGGAAACAATTCAAAAGCTACATGGAAAACCGAAGATTATTGTAAGTGACGGAGATCCCATTTTTACAAGAAATTTTTGGATCGAATTATTTTCTTGTTTGGGTACTCAACTAGCTCATAGATCATCTTATCATCCTCAATCCGATGGTCAAACTAAGATAGTGAATAAATTTTTGGAAGGATATCTTCGTTGTTTTGTATCTGATAAGAAATCACAATGGGTCAAGTGCCTACCTCTCGCCGAATGGTGGTATAACACTTCCTTCCATATTGCAGCAAAAATGACCCAATTTTTGGCACTTTATGGATATCATTCACCGTCCATCACATCTTCTTTAAGGGAAAATTCTAGGGTTCAAGAAATGGAAGATCATATCGAGCATCAAAAATAAGTTCTCCAACACTTGAAGGATAACCTAAATTTGGCACAAAATCGAATGAAACAACAGGCAGATCAACATCGCAGCGAGAGAAGTTTTGATGTAGGAGACTAGGTATTTTTACGGCTACAACCATACAAACAAATGTACCTCAAGCAAGCTAAGAAGGATAATAAATTATCGCCAAAGTACTATGGTCCTTACAAGGTGTTGAAAAATATTGGTACTACGACATACAAATTGGAGCTTCCGGCTTCTTCACGAGTGCATCGAGTTTTACATGTTTCATGCTTAAAGAAGGTTATAGGGGAAAAAATTCCAGTTCAAACAATATTTCCAAAACTTGATGAGGAAGGAAAAACCATATTGGAACCTGAAGCAATCACGGAAACAAGAACCTCATAGCTATGAAATCGATCAATTTCAGAGTATCTCATCAAATGGAAGAACTTACCCACTAAAGATTCTACATGGGAGGATGAGAATTTTATCCAGAAGCACCTAAAGGTACTCAAGCATTGAGGAAAACACTATTTTGAAGGAGAGGAGCATGTTAGGTCCCTATATTACTAGTATAGACCCTTATTGTTGTTAGTGTAACCCTCTTATTGTTATTCTTGTACCCCTGTAACCCCGATATTGTTATTATTGTGCCCTTACATTATTATTTTTAGGTCGGCTAGGATTAAATTATGGCCCCATGGACTCTTATATATAGAAAGGAGGTTTGGTCATTTGAATCATTCAACAATTTTTCATTTATGCAATGTATTGGAGGTTCCTGGTCTCATAAAAAAGAGTAATGAATTTGGAAGCACCCACTTATTATGGGGACGGGATATTTGTTGCGATGTTGTCTACATATAAATTGGATTTCTTATCTTAATGATGACTTAATTTCAAGTCTCAATCCCAAAGTACATGCTCTTGTATACTTTTGTTAAAGGTTGGATGGGAGTCCTAGCTAGGATAAATTTATGGCCCATGGATGTCGCCATAATATTTCTAACACCAGCTAATTATGGCCTTAGCCGTAGTAATAATTTCAATGTCTAAAAGACATGGGGGGAAGATTTTAGGTTTACACTTCTCCCATGCAATAATAATGACATTACCAATTGGATATATGATAATATTCCCTAATTTTGGTGAGCCTTAAGGATAAAATGTGTAGGATTTACTCCAGATTTCTATGTGCAGTCAATGTTATGTGTACCTCACACACTATTAGGGTACCCATGGCTACCTTAAGGGATTGAGTGAATATGTCATTTGGAAGATGTTCAGGAGACCATGGGTCAACATTGGTCCAACATTTATATATATATATATATATATATATATATATATATATATATATATATCTGTGTGTGTGTTTGTGTGGGAAAGGGTTGTGTTATGAGAAACCTAAACCCATTTCTCTTCTAGTGTTAAATGTTACATGTGATTATTATATGGTTCTCCATATCTAGATGGCATGCTTTTGAAATATCCCTAAATCTAATAGACAGCGGCAAGGTCAATTGTTTGACTTTGTTGTTGCCTTTGGCATTTCAGGATGTTCCAGGAATTTACAATTTGGATAAGTAATTGTTTGATCTCGATGTTTTTCTTAATATTCCAAAATATTCCCCAAATCCTCAATTGAAATGAGTTCAATAACTTTAGATTGATGATTGACGATTAAATATGACGATTTAATACTAGATTTAAATTAAATCACACTTTTAACATAAGCAATGTTATGTCTATTCTACGATGGGGATGAGAACCTCAGAACACGAGGCAACCGAGTCCCATGAATATTAACAAATGGCACGCCGGAAGAGGACTGGCCTCCCAGTTCCTTCATCTGAACCGATGTAACAGGTGTTGTTCAAGTAATTTTTATTTCAATTGTTTGAACGTATACTTCATCTCGGTGAATTTGGATGGTGTAAGGTTAATGGGCGAGATGGCGATGCAGACCAACATTTGCATTTTCACTTTGTCCTAGTGTTGGGCTCCTGGATGGTATCCTTCTCGTAAGTGTAAAAAACAATGGAGGGACCTCAGAGCTGGGGGTGGCATCTAACATTATCTTACAAGTTTTGGTATTGTGAATTCAACAGTTTTTTTCTGCAAAGAAAACTCGGGCTTTACTTCACATGAATTATGTGAATGTTGGTAAACAGTGGAAATTCTTATTTTTGTCTTCTATGTTTTTTAGTATGTGCGGGTATCTAGTATGATATAGGTGCTTGGAGGTGGTATCGAAGGAGGTATTGGTGGGAGTGGCAGTGCTTCTGTGTCGAATTCTCCATTTATGGTGCTTGTTTTAGAAATTTATGTGCCTACTTCTTTGGTGGGTGGTTCTTGGTGGGAAGTGATGATAGGAGAGTCTCCCTTTTGGAATACACAAAGTCAGAATCTTTGTGTGATTTATGTGAAGCTTCATGGGAAACTTCAGCTCAGGGTGTGTTCCTCTAACCTTCTCATTATCCAATTGTTTTTGTTCTTGCTGAAGTTCCCAATTGGTGGCAACATGGTAGCTGGAACGTAGTGTGTGGTCTCCTAAGGAAATTTGAGGGTAAAGAGAGATCTGGTTTTTGGGTGTGGTGGTCGGGGAAAGTCTTAGTGGACCAAAATATGAAAACTATTAGAGTCAACCCTCCTGATTTAATCACAATGAGACCATCCTCATGGTGCAGGCACTCCTCACCCTCATCCAACTCATCCTCTATGGGCTCATATGATATGCTAATAGTGGTATCAGGACTCTGCTAAGGTAGAAAGATTGTCGGTCGCTCCCGACGTGCTGGTGTGGGAACGCGAGGCAGTCGTGGTGGAGGAAAACAAGCCTCTTGTGGTAGTGGAAGTATAATATCCTAGAAAAGACAACATCGGGGTGGTGGAAGATGAGGAGGAATAGCTAAACGAGGATCTGGTAGATTTGTAGCTCCTAAACCACAGTAAATTCAACATGGTTGTCTGGAAAACTACCAGATGCTAATTCAAACTATGATGGATCGTGTGGACGTAGCGGTACGGGTTCGTAGGGAGGAGCATGCTGAGTTGATGGACACTTTAGATAGGATGCACTACTTCCAGTGCCGTGTCAGGGAGTGATTATTGTTGGTATGGCGAGGCCAAAACCACCTTGCATAAAAAGTGGAAAAGTTTGAGACTTGAGTGGCACACTTCGAAGGGCGCATCCAATGCAACTTCTGTCCACCACCCCCTCCAAGAAAAACCCTGAACAACCTAACTTCCTTTACGTCAGATGACTAGTATTCTCTCAATTATTTTAATGTATTTTCTATATTTTGGTGTTTTTGGCTCTCTCGTTTATGGGCATTTTCCTTTGCCTCCTTTTTGTATTTTTGTCACTTGTTGCAAAAATTGGTTAAGAAAATTAGTTGGGGTGAGACCATCTTCTTTTTTCTCTACTGGTTATACACCTTTTTCACCATATGAATAAAATATTGACTTCAAAAAATCAATGTTATGTTTATCTATTTATTAAATGTAAATATGAATATTTAACCTTAGATTTAAAACAACTCACACTTTTAACATAAATCAATGAGCTTTAAAAATTAGACTTTATGGACAAATAAATATTAATATAAATATTAATTTAACTATCTAAATATTACCTTTACTAAAATTATAATGAAGGAATTAGTGTAAACTAGGTTGATGATACATGCAGTTATGTTAATTGTAGATGAATCCATGTGTAGTGTTAAACTTTGGAGACAAAAGGGTATTCAAATTTTTGACACTGTAGATGGATTCAAAGACCCCTTTGTCTCTAAATTTTAAAACTGTAGATGGATACAAAGACCCCTGTACTGAAATCTAACACTTTGATATCAAAATTACAATTTTCCCTTTATGGAGTGACACAATTAAAAATTACTATCATAAATGACTAATTCATATACCTGTTGTACTTGTTATTTGGTCATATTTTTATTCTTGGACTATAATAGCCATTTTCATTTATCATTACTAATTTTTCACTTATTATCTAGTCATATATTTTAATCCTAGACTAAATTAGTCAATTAAGTTAGTCACTTTTAGTTTAGTCACTTATTATCTAGTCGTATATTTTATCCCTAAACTAAATTAGTCATTTAAGTTAGTTGTTTTCAATGTAGTCACTTATTATCTAGTCATATATTTTATTCATAGACTAAATTAGTCATTTAAGTTAGTCATTTTTAGTTCGGCCACTTAGAATTGCTCAAATTTAGTGGTAATTCACTTGAAATAACTGAGGTGACTAACTTTTTTAGTCACCTAGTCATTAATTTCATCATTTTTTACTAGTGCTAACAGGGAAGTCCAAATTGAAAAGACAAAAAAGAGAAATAAATTGACTATTAATCCACCGTCAATCTCCAAGCAATAGAAATAGGTAATAAGAGTAGAAAAAAAAATGCTTCGATGCTACCCCCTCTAAAGGAGAAAATTACACTATAAGTAATTGATGATAGTCATCTCTTGGAATTTTAGGGGATTAGGGTCTTAAAAGAGAATGGAAGAATTAAAATATCTAATAAAATAGGAGAGGCCTTTAGTGGTCCTACTCCAAGAGATTGGAATGAGTTCCTCTTGAAGCATCACAAGTTATGGAATAAAAGTGGGAGTGTATCTATCAATTCACAAGAAGCTTTGGGTGGACTATGTGCCCTATGGGATCCTTGTCAAATTTAGCTTATAAATTACAACAAGTTTCCACACTGAATAAATACCTCCTTTATAAACCTCTCTTCCAATCATGTACGTGTTATCATAAATTTCTACATTCCTATTAATTTTATAGAAAATATAAAATGTCGGGCCTCCCTTCTTGGTCTCATAGAATCAATGTTTGGATCACACATCTTATTTGGTGGGGATTTTAACACCACCTTACAAAATTGGGAGAAAAATTGGGGCTCCCCCATCATATACCCTTTTTAAGAACACTTGGAATAGTTCATTATCCATCTCCAGTTAATGGATATCAGACCCTCTTTCTTTTGTTACAACTAGAATAAAATACAAAATTGGCCTAAGGTGCATTACTGAACACCTAGATCATATTCGTATCTTGAATTCCCTCATCTCCCTCACAATTAATCTTTGCTCTTCTATCATTACTGGCAATGGTTTTGGCCACTTCACTGTCAATTTGGATTTTTCTCCTCCTATCAACTATGTTCGAATACACTTTATATTCTTCCCCTAATGGATATCATCCCCAACTGTAACAACCCTTGTTAAAATCCATGTAAAAAACTTATAAGACCAATGTCATGGGGCACGTATTCCAAGTTGAATGGTGGGAAAAACATCCCAGTGGATGTTCATTTTCGTTATTATGGCTAAAGGAAACTGCAAAATGTAATGGCTAAGCCTTTGGAAAGTCATGAGGCATTAATTGGAATTATATTTATGAAAATAATGGAAAATATGATAAAAGGGAGGTGAAAGGTAACAGGTTGGATGTGAGGAGGAAAATTAAGGAAAATAATGGAAATGGAAGAAAATAGAGGCCTCATTGATAAAAAGGCTTATGAGTTTCAGTTGGCAAGCCCTTGGCTAAGGCTTTTGCTCACACTTATGGCTCTGATTACTCTCTCTCTCTCTCTCTCTCTCTCTCTCTCTCTCTCATACTCTTGGATACTTTGAGTTTTCTTGAAGCACTCTTGGAGGATGTGGAATACTTGGAGATTTGGATCAAGAAGGAAAAGGAAGAACATAGCACAAGAGGACATTGGGATTAACAACTACAACTCGTTTTGAATGCGGTTACCAAGTTTCATGTATTTTTTCCTCACTATTTTTGGAGTGCATGTTGTATGCATGTGGTTATTGGTAATGATCTATCATTGGCATGGAGGATTTCTTGGATTGAAATTGGATTTTCCTAGCCTTGCCATCTCCTGGACAACCATGGTGTTATGGGTTCATTTTCATTGTTTTATTTCTGGTTGGTTCTGATATTTCTTTAGATGTTGGTCGATTTATTAGTTCCTGGAAGCCTTGGTTGTACAAACACTTTGGAATCCCATTAGAAAATTGTGAGTTGAGCTACTAGTCATGGAATCCTTGGTTGGAAAAACACTATCGAAATCGTAGGTAGGTAGAGTTACTATTCATGTAATCTTTGATTTGAAAAACGCTATGGAAGCCCTCTAACAGCTAGGGTTGAGTTACTAGTCCTGGAGGCCCTGGTTCGAACAAATGCTCTCGAGCCCTTGAATAACTTCGGTAGAGACCAATATTTGATGGTTGTGATGTCTGACTGTGAGATGGGATCACTAGTTGATGGTTGAGGTGGTTTAGCCTCTGGAAGCCCTAGTTTTGTTTTGGTTGATTTTTTTGATGAGATCCCACATTTATGCTTGGAATATGGCACAGGGATGATTGGATGAAGATAGATTTGTCTTAATCAATATATGATAGGGTGGAATGCAGAAGTCCCATCTCTGGCTATTTTCTACATTCATTAATGCGAAATTCATTCCTTTGATATTTTATGACTAAATGGATTCGTTTATGTATAGATTCTATTGTTGTTATATTCGTCGTATTTACATTTTTATTATGTTATCTATGAGGATGTATTTTAATGATGATGTATGGATTTTCCTATGCTTTTACTTGTGAATGAATGTGCAATGTATCTATGGTCAAATAGATTTTATTATAGCTAATGATGTAAGGGAGCAATGCTTTTTATCAATTCTTAGACAATTACAAAATGCCTATGATCATATCTATTATTTATACATTTATATTGCATTTTATGCCAAGTGTTTGAAAGAATGTCCATATCGATCGGGGATTGCTAGACTTAGTCTTGGAGTTATTTTTTGGATTAGTACAGCAAGTTCTGGGCAGTGGCCAGAATAATGGGATAAAAAAAGTGTCATAAATATCGAGGACTCTGGAACAACACCACTGGAAATAGTCCTTGGATGCAGGCATGCAATCTTGTTCATGTGTCCAAATCCTCCCAGACACATTCATGCAGGCTTGTCTAGGCATCCATAGGTTTAAGCGCTCAAAATTTCAGTGGGACCTAGGAAAAGGATGCTTGAATGATTTTCTTAGCTCTCGGGGGTGCTATTGTTGATGTAAAATTTCAGTGTGATGTGTTTCCACCAATTCCACTTCCCTAAGGTCACCTTGGATGTTGAATCTCATCATAGTAGTCTCTTATAGCATGTTTACGCTGGTTGGTAGATTACCTGGGTAGATGTGGGAGGAGGGTGTTACAAAGTGGTATCAGATCATGGTTGCGCTCTCCTTGGGAGGTGTGCATTGATCATGATTGTATTGATGTCACCATGTGAAGGTTGATGGTGTTGTTGTGGGACGTGTCATCAAGAGTGTATGGTTGTATATGCATTTATTATGCATGTTGGTATATATATATGTTGTTATGTATGCAATTTCATGGTGACAATTATTGTTCATAAGGTTGTTTTATGGAATTAGGTCATGATTATGCTATGGGTATGATATGATGCTAATTTTTTGGCTAAGATAGAGAGGGGGATGAAAATCATTAAAGTGAAGTTGCAACAGTAGACTTCGAGGTAAGAGCATATCGTCATCCAAGTTCTATGCTTGGCATGAAGGTATGTGGTTAATGGTTGTTATAAGCATTAGAATTATATACATTTTGGTCATTTTATTGTTCTTGTGGTTACACACATGGTAGATGTTATTGAATCGGTGTGGTCACATGCTCATGTGTCAAATAGTCATGAAGAATAGTAATTTATTGTTATATGCAATGTTGTTGTTGTTTTATGTTACTTAACTTGATGATTATGTTATATGTTGTTGATAAGTATGTGATATATTAACTCATTGTTGTTATATGTTAGCTAGCTTGATGATTAGGGTTATTGCATCAATATATTGACGTTATATGTATTGTGTTCATCCGAATTGACCTATAAGGATGGCTATGGTTATGACATTCAGGTATGAGATGATATATTGGTGATATTATGTTGCAAAAATATAGACTAACTGTGTATATGTGATAGTTATCCATGAATTACAATTATTTATGAGTTTATGATGTGAACATGTTAGATAATTATTGTTATCGATATCATGACCTTAATTATGTTTGGTTTGATATGTTGTGAAGTTATATCGTTCTAATATAGATTAATTTTGCAAACAAGGGTAGCCTCCCCTGACATACATTAAGGTTTGGGATTGCTTATGTTGTCTACTTTGAACTTGAATTTTTGATTGTATCATCTATTTGGTGTTTGAGTGTTGGTGTCTATTATGTCATTTATTTATTGTTGAATGTTTGATTAATCGCATGATATGAGTATGTTCATATAAGATTGCATGAAGAAATGATTTTGTCTTAAGATGATTGTACTAATGAAATATGTGTTTAGATAGTTTATTTGCACTTGAGTATAAGTAGGTGATAGTTGTAGTATTGCTATTTTGATTACTAATTTATTGTGAAATGAATGTTAGTCCTGGTCGAGGTTGATTTTAATTAATAGATATGATGTCTGGATATTTGGAACATGTGGTTGACATGTCTCAACAGTTGTAGGGAAACATGCTTGGCATTAGAATTACAAGGTAATTGTTGAACTCTTTATATAACTAATATATGGGTGATGTGATAACATGTAGTAAGACTCAATTGTATCAAGGTAAATGGTAAAAGAAAAAAATTGGGTACAAGTTCCTTGGGCTATTTTTGGAAAACCTAATTCCAAACAAATGAGTACTTTTCATGGAAACAATAAGTCTTCTTAACCTTGATCTCATCTGACATTATGTGGATATGTTCTAGATTCATGAACATGTATTTGAAAGGTATACCAACTGGTTTCTAGTTATAGTTGGACCCATCAGGGAATTGGAGTCCCTTGAGATGTGGAATGGATATGTTCGGTGACAAGGCAACGTGCCTAGAACAACAAGGTAAGATAACCAGTATATTCTATTAGACACTGACTGTTATATGTTTATGGAAGCATGATGCATGGGATTGCATGGCAAAGAGACTACAATGAAATATTGGAAAAGGCTCAGGTTGAGATTTCCTTTGGAGGAATTGGGAACCATGGGGATTGATTCATCATTTTTGTTATTAGTTTTGTGATTTTGGTCTTTTATGATTTGATTTTAATTGATTTGTAGTTTTATTTATGTCTAGTGAAATGCCTTGCCACTTTGTTCATTCCATCGTATTTCTACGGGTTTTCCTCCTGTTTGTTTATGGTGTTTAGTTTTATGTTTTGGGTCTTGAGAATTGGGTTGGGAAAGAGTAAAGTTGATGGAGCATGGGAAGAGCTCTGTGGTACCCAACATGTAATGAAAGACTTGGATGAAGCCTGAAGCATGTATAAGGGTAGCTAAACGTAACAATATGATTGTCGGCCAGAATGGCTAGGTCGATTGTAGTAAATGGACATTGGCAGTACAAACATGAGAAAGATAACCTGAAAGGTAAATTAAATGGATTTGAGGCATTAGATGCCTTGTCTATGTTGGAAATTGTTGTTCTCAATATTGTGCATGGTGTGCACAAATAAACAGAGTTATCTTGACCTAGATCTTATGATATATGGTTGTCATGTTGTGATCATTATTATGTTAATGTTTATATATGTATACATGTATATATATGTATGTATTTCGTGTCTGACAACGTCATCATGGATCATGATTGTTTAATTCTAAATGTTTATATGTACATATCTATGTATGTATGTCATTTTCTGACAGGATCATGATTGATTTATTCTAATGGTTATATATATGTACGTATGCATGTATATATGTCACTGTTTGACAGGGTTGTCAGGGATCATTCTTGTGGAGGAATGATTTCTTATGTAGGTGAATGGCATGAAGAGTTTCTTCATCTTCTGAGGAATCAAGTGGAAAGAGTACCTCTGACCAATCTATGAGGTCAGTTTCATGTGGACATGAATTGATATTTTATGCTTGTACTATGCATATGTTTATGTTATGGAAAAATAGTGTTGATGGGTACATCAACGAAGTGAAAGTAGTATGATCTGTGGTTTGTTAGGGTAATCATGGATAATGGAAAGACAAAAGAAGAAAGGTTGCTTGTGGGGTCAGTGTGTGGTCTATGGATGTGCAATACTACTATTGTTTATATTTTGTGGATGTTGTATATTCAGTAATTTTACCTATGGTGATGTGTACATGTAACAAATGTAGTATTGTGTACAAATGATTCTGTACGTTGGTTGTATATATGGTGTTTTGTGTATATTGCGTATGTAGTGCTAGGTATAGATGGTGCTATGTACATGTTGGATGTCTAGTTTTTTGTACATACCATACTGTGTGCATGTTGGATATGCAATGTTGTGTACATATGGTGTTGTACACATGTTAGATATGTGGTGATGTGTATGTATTGTGCTATGTACATGTTTTATATGCAGTTATATGTACATATGGTGTTATGTGAATGTTGTACATATGGTGTTCTGTGTATGATTTTACATGTGGTTTTGTGTATATTTTGTACATGTGGTGGTGTGTGAAGGTGGTGTCATGTACATATCGTGCATGTGGCTCTGTGTACATCTGGTGTTTTGTACATGCATGCATGTGGTGTTGTGTATGTGTGGTGTTTTGTACACATTGTATATGTGGGGCGGTGTACATTTGACATTGTGTAGGTGGTTTCATGTACATTTGATGTTGTGCACCATTGTGCAGGTAGTGTTGTGTACAAGTGGTATTGTGTACATGTTTTGCATATGGTACTGATATATATGTGGTCTTGTGTGGATGTCATACATCATGTTGTGTTGCAGCCATGTGGTACTATGTATTTGCATGTTGTACTCGTTATATCATTACATGTGTATTTGTTGTATTGTACAATGTATATGTATACATATTGTGTTGTGTTGTACACCAGATGTAGGTGTATGTGTTGTGCTATATTGTACACTTGGTATAGGTGTATGTGTCATATGTATGTATGGGTGTATGTATTATGTGGTGTTTTATGTCGTGTGTGGATGTATGTGCTGTGATGTACATGTCTGTATGTGTACATGATTGAAGGGAAGTAAAGGCACTAGGTGCTTGTCAGGTGTGGAAATCGATCCGGTGTGTGTAGAAAAGTACAAAGGCAAAAGTAAGGACTGGTGAAGGATAAGTATCAGTACTTTATTTCAATATTCTTATGCATGTGATCTATGATTATCATTTATGATGGTTACATGTGATTTATGATTATGGTTTATGATGATTTCACATGATTCATGATTTTGACCTATGATGGTTGTGTTTTGAGCTAACCAAATGTGATATTTTTATACATGATGATTTGATCAAAAAACTAGTTTGACTTGTTGTGACAAGAAGTGAATACGATTGCAAGTTTGCCTTATTAATGAGCTACCAATGAGGTATGATGTTAAATTATTTCAATTTATTTTGAATCTAATGGAAGTTATGTGATTGGTACAGGAAGCACTAAAATGCCTAGTTGGGTAGTTGAAACTGATTGAAAGCATTAGCATCAACAGTAGAAATTGAAATAGGGAGTAGTATACTAGTAAAGCACTTCAAGAGTAGGGTCATTGTGGGACACTGGTACCCAATAATATCCATTGATTTCCACGAACATGCTATGAAGGTATGATTTTTTTTTATGAAACCATCTCCAAAATTATAATAAAAGAGAGATCAACGCCTTAGAAATAAGCCACTTCGAGGGAGAAACCTCCTTTACATTACATAAATGAACTATTCTTGGATGATTCAAATGACAAAACCTCCTTTCTATATATAGGATTCCATGGGGTCAAACTATAATCCTAGCCGACCTAACAATAATAATGTAAGGGCACAACAATAAGAATAATGGGATTTTATGGGGCACAATAATAACAATATTGGGACTACAGGGGTATAAAAATAACAATAAGGGTGATACACTAACAACAATAAGGGACCACATTAGTAATATAGGGACCTAACATGCCCCTTTCCTTCAAAAAAAGTGTTGTCCTCAAGGATTGAGTAGCTCTGGATGCTTGTGTATAAAATTTTGATCCTCCCGAGTGTAAAATTCAGTGGGTAAGTTCTTCCACTTGATGAGATACTCTGCAATTGATCAATTACATAGTTGTCAAGTTCTTGTTTCCATGACTGATTTAGGTTCCAATATTATTTTTCCTTCCTCATCAAGTTCTGGAAATATTGTTTAAACTATAATTTTGTCACCTATAATCTTCTTTAAGAATGAAACATGGAAAATTGGGTTCACTGGATAAAAATAAGGAAGCTCCAATTTGTATGCCATACTACCAATCTTTTGCAACACGTTGTATGGACCATAGTAGTTTGGCGATAATTTATTATCCTTCTTAGCTTGTTTGAGGGATATTTGTTTGTATGGTTGTAGCCGTAGAAATACCCAATCTCCGACATCAAAAAATTTCTTGCTCGGATGTTGATATGCATTTTGTTTCATTCAATTTTGTGCCAAATTTAGCTTATCCTTTAAGAGTTGGAGAACTTCTTGTTGATGCTCGATGTCATCTTCCACTACTTGAACCTTAGAATTTTCTCTTAAATATGATGTCATGGATGGTGGGAGATATCCATAAAGTGCATAAACGGGGTTATTTTTGCTGCAGTATGGAAGAAATGGTTATACCACCATTCAACCAGAGGTAACCACTTGAGCCATTGTGTTTGTTTATCACATACAAAACAACGAAGATATCCTTCCAATTTTTTGTTCACTATCTTAGTTTTCCCATGATATAGAGGATGGTAAGATGAGCTATGGGCTAGTTGAGTACCTAAACAAGAAAATAATTTCGTCCAAAAATTTCCAGTGAGAATGGGATCTCTGTCACTTACAATAATCTTTGGGTTTCCATGTAGCTTTTGAATTGTTTCCATAAATGCAGTAGTAACTATAATTTTTTTAAATGGATGAGATAATGCACAAAAGTTTGCATACTTGGTAAGTCTATCCACTACCACCATGATGACACTTTTTCCTTCCGACTTAGGTAAACCTATGGTAAAATCGATTGAAATCTCCTCCCAACATTTACTTGGAATGGGTAAAGGTTGTAGTAGACCCAAGGTCTTAATTGTATCAACTTTAGTTTGTTGACAAACCAAACATTATACCACAAAATTTTGAATATCAGATTTAATGCCATCCCAAAAAAAATGTTTCTTCAGCCTATAGTAAGTTTTTAAAAATATTGATTTTCCTCCTACGAGAGAGGTGTGAAATTCCAAAGGAATAATTTTTTTTAGTTGGGAATTCTTACAAATATATAAGTGATCTTTGTACAATAAGGAATAATTTTTCCAACTAAATGTATCAAATGTATTGGGATCTTTCTGCATCTTTTGAATGAGTGTCCACACTTCTTCATGATTCTTCAATTCCTCCCTTGCTTCGGTTATCCAATCTGGTTGGATAATAGAAATGATACAAATAAATACTTCCACCTCTTCATCCTTTCTTGAGGGTGCATCGTCAACAACATTTGGCCTCCCTTTTTTGTAGATGATTTGAAAGTCATAACCCAACATCTTTGTAACTCATTTTTGCTGTTGTTTTGAATATAGTCTTTGTTCCAAAAAGTATTTAGGACTATCAAGGTCATTTTTTACCTTGAAGTGTCTTCCCATTAGGTAGTCGCCACTTCTTTAGTGGATGTAGTATTTCTAACATTTCCTTCTCATAAATAACTTTCTGTAAATAATTTCCTATGAATGGATGACTTTCAAAAGCAATGGGTCTTCCTTCTTGCATTAAAACAACACCAATTCCATTTCCTAAGGCATCACATTCCACAATAATGGTTTTTGTGAAGTCTAGCATAGCTAAGACCAGTGCTAGCCACATTGCCTCTTTAATATTCTCAAAGGCCTTAGTTGCTTTAGGATTCCAAGAAAACACATCTTTCTTCAATAATGTTGTTAGAGGTGCTGCTATTCTCCAATAATTCTTAACAAACTTGTCATACTACCCTATTAACCTGAGAAATCCTCAAAACTTATTTATGGTTGTGGGTACTTTCCATTACTTAATGGCTTTAATTTTCTTAGGGTCTACCTCAACACCCTCCTAATATACAATATGACTCATATATTCCACCTCTTGTACTCCACAAAACATTTGGAGGTTTTTGCATATAATTGTTTCTGCTCCAATAGTTAGAGCATTGTGTTGAACATGATCCTTTTAATACATGTTGTAGATTAGTATATCATCAAAAAATACTAACACAAATATTCTAAGGAATATTTTAAAAATGGAATTCATCAACCATTGAAATGTAGAAGGTACATTGGTAAGGCCAAAAGGCATTACCAAAAATTCCTAATGACCCTCATGAGTTCCAAATGATGTTTTTAGAATATCTTTAGTTTTACTTCTAATTTGATGATATCGTGAATGAAGATCCCAATTGGTAAAATAAATTTCTCCATGAAGTAATTCATCCAATAATTCATCAATCATAGGAATGGGAAATTTATCTAGAGAAATTTATAGTCCCTCCATTTTCAACCATCACTTGACACTCTAGTGCTGGGTATAGGAAGAAATTAAATTCCTTCAATACCTTACAATGAATAAAATTATGGGTACTATCTAAATCAATCAACACTATTACATTTTTCTTCTTGATATGCCCTTTTATATTGAGAGTTTGAGGAATGGTAATTCCTGCCAATGCATTATAGGATATCGTCAGACTCATTTCTTCTTTCTCTAGGGTTGGTTCCTGGTGTATATTCTCTTCTTTTGAATTTTCTTGTTCATTTTCTTCCTCCTTTTCACAATCTATGTAAAATAATTTCTTCTCAACACACTTATGACCTTTAATGTATTTTCTATCACAACTGTGGCAAAGCCCTTTTTCTCCTTTTTCTTCCAAATTTTGTGGTGTCAACCTTGTAGGTTGTGGAAGTCTAGGAATAGCAACAGTTCCATATTTATAGATGTGAGTAGTAGGCTTCCTTGTCTCCATAATTTTACTTTCAATTTTTCTTGCGAACCTAAGTGTTGTCTCTAATGAATCAGGTTCCTAAAGGTGAACCTCATATTGGATGTTATCCTTTAAAGTCCATATGAAGCCATCAATCTTGTGTTCCTTTGGAATATCAGTTACCCTTATATTAAATTTTTGGAAGTCCTTAATGTGCTCCACCATTGAGCCCTTTTGTTTGATTTTTATCAATTGGCTAAAGAAGGTGTTACTCTTTGTATTTTCATAATTTGCTATCATTTCCTTCGTAAAAATTGACCATGTCACAATGTTTTTATGAGAGAAAAAACATCTATACCATACAAATGTTTTTGTTATAAATTTAAATTTTCAATGTGTACCTTTTGTGTGTTTTTAGCATTATGGAGATCAAAATATTTCTCCATTTGTAATATCCATGTTATGGGATCCTTGCCTTCAAAATTCCTTATATCGATCTTTGGAATATGGTGGGTCTTCAATCCAACATTAGAGTTTATGAAATCATGATTAACAGTTATTTTTTTATCATCATGAGTTTCTTGTACTACCTTTCTTCCATTAGGAATAATTTCCTGTATCAAATTTGTCAAACCTTCCTTCAAACCTTCCATGTATGTTTTTAGATCATTTTTCATGTCTTCCATATTGCCTTTCATTTTTTTGTCGATGTCATCCATCTTAACTTCCATGCCATCAATCTTAGGTTCCATGCCATTCTTCAAACAATCCATCTTAGCTTCCATTCCTTTCTTCAAACCATCCATCTTCGCTTCCATGCACTTGGTCTTGTAACTTTGATATATCATGTTGCACTTGTTCCTCTTCAGGAGTAATAGTAGAGTATTCTAAGGAATTAATAGGTGTTGAATTCTTTTTATGGGGAATTTTATAACCCAATATTGATATATATGCTTCAATATTCCCTTGGAATCACTTCAAACTGATGTTTGAAACAAGACTTATGCAACTTGAAAAATAAAATACACACCTTTTTCTTTCTTTTGAGGATCTCTATATTGAAATTGATGTATCTTTGTAATTCCAGATCCATGAGATTTTATCTTTGGTCCTTTAGTATCCCTTTGAATATTTTTTGCAATAACATAGGTATTACCTGATTTGGTTCTTCAATGAAATGTTATGACCAATCTCCCACAATGACCTAATTATAGACTGGTTCAGTAGAACAAAATTATATGGCGTGCCACGTGTCAATTTTTTATCCTTCGGCTTTGAAATTGCTACACAAGAAACTATTGTCCTTGTAATTTCAATCACTTTTTACAGAATTCCAATCCGATGCTCAGAGAGAGAGCTATGACAATTTTCCTAAGGTCACCTCTTTGCGATAAAATTCAGGAGCCTCCAAAAACCATAACTTTGAGAGATCATATCTCAAAAAATATTGTGAAACAAGATCTGAAACTTTGACCCAATTTTCCTCAGTATTTCTTATCAAATGGGTTTTTTTTTAGATTCTGTAACTTCCTAGAAAAAAAATTATATCGAAAATTCCACAGTGTCATGTTTGAAGCAGCGAAACCCTAGAATCCAAATCTCTAATACCAAATGTTATGAAACCAGCTCCCAAAATAGAAGTAAAGAGAGATAAACACCTTAGAAATAAGCCAATTCGAGGGGGCAAAACCTCCTTTACATTACATAAATGAACAATTCTTGTGACAAAAACACCTTTATATATATATATATATATAGGAGTCCATGGGGTCAAAATATAATTGAACTGACCTAACAATAGTAATGTAAGGGTACAACAATAACAATTTTGTGGTTTTATGGGGCACAATAATAACAATATGGGGACTACATGGGTACAACAATAAAAATAAGGGGGCTA
The DNA here is from genome assembly GCA_034641835.2 of Pinus albicaulis. Classification (NCBI taxonomy): domain Eukaryota; kingdom Viridiplantae; phylum Streptophyta; class Pinopsida; order Pinales; family Pinaceae; genus Pinus; species Pinus albicaulis. The sequence goes on from CM076582.1 coordinate 526,337,766, forward strand.
CACTAACAACAATAAGGAACTACACTCGTAATATAGGGACCTAACAGTTTTCAGGCAGGGATGTTCCCTGGTTTTTGTATCTTCCAATGTGAGGAAGCCTTGCCAAGGGATGACCTTCCTGGGATAGTGGTGTCGGAAAAACTTGGAAGGTGTGTGGCTGCATGGAATAGGGTTACGAAATTTCCCGAGGGACTCCGTAACAAAGAAGGGAAGGTCAACGATAGAACATTTCCATATGGGATCAAATGCACATTGGGAGTCTACCTTGGAACAATGAGTCGGTAACTGTTCACTAAGGGTACGATAGTGTAGGATTGTAGCACTGGACAATGGATGGAGAATTTGACTTTGACAGTGGATTCTATACTTCTTGGGAAGGAGGTGAATCCTGGTATTATTTTAAGGGTGGAGGTGTGAGCCTCTGAATTCCCTTGTTGCTGATATGGGCATCATATCATTCTATTTTATGGTTGAGGAAATGTGTGTATGTGTATATGTTTATATTATTGTAGATATTGTATCAAGTTGGATTTATAAAGATCCATATATAGTATGGTTATTTGTTGGTTGAAGAAAATTTTTATGAGTATATGTGGTTGTTATTGTAAGTACCATAATGAGTTGTTTTATAAAACTCCAATAAATGGTATGATTGTCATGTTTTCAAGAGGAAGTCATTGTAAATACTACAATGAGCTGGGTTAAAAATCTCCATGGGAAGTATTTGTAGGAATAATTGAACATTGAGGATGGTTTTCCCCTAAATGGGAGGGTTTTGTAACAACCCTGGTTAAAAATCCATGTAAAAAAAAAAATATAAGACCAAGGTAATGGGACAGGTATTCAAAGATGAATGGTTAGCAAAACACCATAATGGGTGTTAATTTCGGTTATGAAGGCTAAAGGAAATTGGAAAAGGAAATGGCTAAGGCTTTGTAAAGACATGAGGCATTAATTGGCATTTTATCTATTAAAATAATGGAAAATAGGAGAAAAGGGAGCTGAAAGGTCACGGGTTGCATGTGAGGAGGAAAATGAAGGAAAATAATTGAAATTGAAGAAAATAGAGGCATGATTGATAAAAGGGATTTTGAGGAATAGTTGGCAAGCTATTGGATCAAGATTTTTCTCACACTTATGGATCTCATTCTATTTTCTCTCTATCTCTCTCGTACTCTTGGATACTTGGATTTTTCTTAGAGCACTCTTGAAGGGTTTGGCATACTTGGAGATTTTGATAAATAAGGAAAAAGACGAATATGAAAGTGCAAGAGGACATCAAGATCAGTACCTATAATGGGTTTTGATTGGAGGTATAGAGTTTCATGTATGTTTTCCTCACTATTTTTGGCATGCATGTTGTATGCATGTGGTTCTTGGTCATGATCTCTCATTGGCATGGAGTATTTCCTAGATTGACAGTGGATTTTCCTAACCTTTCTATTTCCTAGATAGCCATGGTGTTGTGGGTTCATTTTCATTTATTTTTTTTCTAGTTTGTTCTCATGTTCCTTCAGTTATTCGTTGATTTATTAGTTCCTAGAATATTTCGATGGAAAAATGCATTGGAATCCCGATAGATAAATGTGGATTGATTTACTAGTCCTAGAATCCTCGGTTGGACAAGCACTATGGAAGCCCTAGGCTGGTTGGGTTACTAGTCTTGGAAGCCCTTGTTGGAAAAATGCTCTAGAAACCCTATGATAGCTGGGGTTGAGTTACTAGTCCTGGAAGCCCTGGTTGGACCAAACACTATGGATACCTGGAACAACTTGGGTAGATACCAATATGTGATGGTTTTGATGTCCAATCATGATGTGTAATAACTGGTTGAGGGTTGAGGAGGTTTGGCCTATGGAAGCCCTAGTTTGGTTTCTGTTGATTTGTTTGATGAGATCCCACATTCATGCCTCGAACATGGCACGGGGGTGATTGGATGAAGAGATACTTGGCTCAACCAATCTATGGTAGGGTGGAACGTGAATGTCACATCTCCTATTAGTTTCTAGATTGATTAATGATAAATTCATTCCTTTGCTATTTGATGTATAAATGTATTGGTTTATGTATGGATTATGTTGCTATTGTATCCATGGTATTTTTGTTGTTATTATGTTGGATATGAGAATGTATTTTAATAGTGATGATGTATGGATCTCCCTATATTTTTAATTATAAATAAATGCACAATGTAGTTGCGGTCAAATAGATTGTATTGCAGCTAATGATGTAAGGGAGAAATGCTTCTTACCAATTCTCAAATAATTACAAAACCCATATGCTCATATATGTTATTTAGACTTGTAGATTGCATTTGATGCCGAGGTTTGAAAAAATTTCAATCCCAGTTGGGGATGGTGAGGCTTATTCCCAGAGTTAATTTTTGGTTTAGTAGCCTTGTCATCATTTGTTTAATGAATTCTAGAAGTTAAAATAATTTCTCGGCAGTGGCCAAAATTATGGGATAAAAAAGTGCATTAAATATTACAGACTCTGGAATGTCACTGCTGGAAATAGTCCCTGGACACAAGCATGTAGACTTGTGAATGCATCCGGAGCCTCCCAGACATAGGCATGCAGGCTTGTGCATGCGTCCAGAGGTTTAATGGATCAAAATCTCAGAGGGACGCAGGGGTAGGATGTCTGAATTGGTGGGTTGGCTCCTGGTGGTGGTATTGTTTATATATAATATATGTGTGATGTTTTTCCGTCCATTCCATTATCTTAAGGTCACTTAAGAGGTTAAATCTCATCATAGTAACCTCTTGTCGCATGTTTACCCTGGTTGGCTGGTTACTTGGGTAGATGTGGGAGGAGGGTGTTACACAAAGCTTCCATGAAATGGTATCCTTGTTATTGCAATCCTAGATTGATGGAAGACTGATCTATATCTGGGAGAGAATGCCAAAAAGAATTAAATTAAGTATTAAATCCTATACTTTTTATTCAAATATTGAAAGACAAGCATCTATTGATGAACTAGAGAAGAAAATTTTGTAAATCCAATATTGCTCCAATGAAAACAAGGAAACAAGGAAACAAGGAAATATTGCTCCAAGAAAAATAAATATTTGCAAAATATCACTCCCTATTACAATAATAAGAAGAGAACTAGAGATTTAAATCTTGTAACATTAGGATTCAAGCACATGGTAGAAATAATGATTCTTTCATAAGTAAGCTAATAACTCTGAAGGAAAAATAATATGCAAGAAATCATAGTGTGAACTGTTAAAGTGGACCAGTTTCAAAAAATTAAGGTGGAAGCCACAACACACTTCAACAACCTATACACTTAGTCATGTCCCCAATTATATGAAATTGAATATTATATGTTAAAATAGACTGTGAAGCTAATATCAAAATACATGCACTATTGGCTCACTCTTCCGCCCACTAAAGAGGAAACAAGAAAGGTGGTATTTTTATCTAACCTAAATAAATACGCTATGCCTGGCACATGTTTTTCTCACTTCTATCAAAACTTTTGGGATATTATTGAAAGAGGCCTTTGAAGAATTGTAGGATACTCCTTGAAGAAAAATCTCATAGTAGGTGGTAATAACTCATCCTTGTTGGAGTTTAGCCCAAAGGAATCCAATCCTTCCTGTTTTGATAGATTTTGACCTATATCCATCTATAATGTTTCATATGAAATTATAGCAAATTTGTTGGAAAAAAGGCTCAAGAGACTCGTGCCATAAATCATCTCGAAAAATGAAGGAGTATTTTTCCCTTGAGGACAAATCATTGATAATATCTTCTTGGTTACATAGGCCATAGACTCCAGTAAGAAAAGGGGTGACAAAGGAGTGATTATCAAACTCTATATGGCCAGGTATTTTGAAAAATTTAGGCATATATTTCTCTTCAAAGCAATGGGAAAATTAAGTATTGACCTTAAGTTCATCTAATTGATCACTCTTTTCATATTCTCTCCCTAGATTGCTATGTGGGTGAATGGCAAAGTTACTAGTTTTTTCAAAGCTTCCCCAGGACACCACTAAGGATTCCCATTACCCCCCTTCTTATATATTCTCGTGGATGATAGAATGAGTGCTCTTGCAGAGTATGAACATAATAATTCCCATGTTCCTAGTCTTTGATTTCAGAAAAATATAAAAAATTCCAACCATTCCCCATTCACAAATTCTACTCTCCTTCTTGGAGAAGGTTCCTTATTCATTGCTAGAAGATTCAAACATTTTTTGGATAACTTCCTTCTAGGCACATATCAACTACTAAGAAAAATAAAATTTGTGAGGTTTTCGGTTTTAGTACTATGCAAAGATGAAATGAAATCAAATATCTGGGCATACCCATTTCTCTCAGATCTCATTTGACTCGGCCTTGAAAAAGTTTTCTTTACAAAGTGAAAGGAAATTTCAATTCCTTGGTAGTTAGATGGTTAAATCTGATGGGACACATCATCCTCATAATGGTTTCCTTGTTTTCTATTCCACTATACCAATTTTCTACCATATTATATCATTAATATATTTTCTTATGCCTGGGAAAATATATCATGAAGTTTCCTTGGGAAGGTGGAAAAAATTTCATAAAAATAATCATTTGGTCAACTGAGCCATAGTTCAGGACCCAAAATCACATGTGGGGGTGGGTATATGTCATCCCGCTAATCGGGTCATATGAGCTAAATTGGCAGGAAAAATCAACTCTTGGCTAAATACTTCGTGGGCTCAAGCTCTTATATAAAAATACTGTCAGTACGTCTTTAGTAGGGGAATTGACCCAATACAACTTTCACATGAAGGATCCTCTATGTGGAAGCCTATCTTAGTAGTGACTAGTCCTCTAAGTAAAAATATTTTCTAGACACTATGAATGGATATAAAATTCACTTTTGGATGGACTCTACAGTTGATCAACTAGTTCTACAAAAATTATTAGTCTTACACCCTATCACGGCCTTCTTAAATAGTAAAGGGATAATTATGTTGGCTAGAAATTTGAAAAATCCCCAAAAATCTTCACCCCCTTGTTAAATCTTGAAGGAAAATTTGATGGGTTACACTCCTTGGAATTATCATGTTGAAAATAAATTGGGATGGAAGTATCATGTTTATATTGTTAGGGATGGATATGGAGAATTTTTATTCTCCATGCATGTGCCCATAAAGTCCTCTATCCGAAAAGAAACTTTGCCTTAACAATGCCATCCCAAAAGTAAATATATTTTGTTGGATTATCACTCATAAAATAGTCTTCACTTATGAAAATGGTATAGAAATGGGTAGTCAAGGCCTTTCCCAGTACTTTTTATGTGAATTAGAAGAAGAAATAGTAGTCCATATTTTCCTCTCATGTCCTTACACCATGAAAGTTTGGATCAAAACCCTTGGCACTATGTTTTCCCTCACTGGGTTGCCTCATGAACTCCTTTCCTTCATATCATCTTGGCATAAACATTTTACAGGATCCTTCTTTGAGAAAATAAAATATTAAGTGGCTCTAAATATCTCTCCACAAATACATTTGGTTGAAAGTTTGTCTACACCAAAATAGTGTTATATTTGAATATATTAGTCTTTTTGTGAGTACACTAGCCCTAAAGTATCTTTCCTAGTGTGTTGAATTCAGTAAAACCAGATCAAGTGCCTATGACTCTATATTACATAAATATTAACAATAATGGATTAATTTATTGATTGATACTTTGAAAATTATTCCTACTACCACATTTATTTACTTCTTAAAAAGAAGATATGGAATCTTTGACTATCGAATGCTGACCTAGAGGATAGGAAAAAGGCGAAGAATTGTTGAATACTCCAATTTGATGAAGCTTACAAATATAATCCAGGGGTGATAGCAAGGGTAGGGGTTTTTTATAATATCAAAGGAAATCCAACTATCAAGTACTCCTCGGGGCTTGGGAAGAGGACTAATAATCTTTCTAAAATGTATTCCCTTTTGTTTGTATTAAAATTCGAAAAAGATATGGATATATCCGTGATAGAAATGCTTGGGGACTCTCTCCTCGTAATACAACATGTGTACAAAGGATCCTTTCATAAAGAAAATCATCTCAAACTTCTTCTACAAATAATTACTTGTGCCTTAGATTACTTCCCTATCAAGTCATTTTTCAACATCCTTAGATGCCAAAACTTAGAAGTAGATAGAGAGACTAATATTTATTTCCTTCTAAAACTGGGCCAAACTAACATAAATGGATCCTCGAGATGGAGAAACACCTGACACTTCTCCTCTCTCCCCCTTAGTTATAATGAACATGATTTGGACTCCTACTCCAAATATCCCTCTCCCATGTCTTTATCTAAAAATAATGTCTCATGATAAAAAAGTTGTTGAGATTAATGTAGGGTGTCACGGATCTTGGTGAGGCCACAACCCAGGAAAAGAAATTCCTCCCAACGTTATTTCAAACATGTATATTTGAGACTTTACAACATAATAAGTTTCAATATGAGCTTACATATAACTCATTGATTCTCTCAAGGATGGCTTCCATAATGACGTTTAATGGAGAGAATATTGGCATCACATGTGTAATTTATTTTTTACAAATTAAATTGATGGCCTTCGTCTGCATTTACCTTCATAGATTTATTGTACCTAATCATATGAGCTTCTTTGCAATATTTTAATTAATGGTTCCTAATGATGTTTCATCAAATGTAAGCAGTATTTTTACATATTTTATATGTTAATTTCCTTCTTGGCTTTGTCAATCGCACTTTCTAAATCTAGCGAATTTGCACAGTGCCACCTGTTGCGAATTTTCGATTCACTATGAAGGAAACTCCGACATCCTAGACCTCTCCTTAGCGTTCCCTATCTCCATGTTTGTTTGTCAGGGAAAAATTAGTATCAGTTTGGGTTGTTTCTCCATTCGCTAGCCTATTCTTGTTGGTCAATGTTCTTTCCTACAGGTCAACCTTCCTGTACTTGATACTTGAATGCTCAGGTATCGTGTTCCCATCTGCATGGTACCATATGTTAATTTGGCTCTTTTTTTCTATTTTCTATTGCATTTACTTAAATGGAAGTCCTCCTTTCTCCTTTACCCCCTTTTTCCTGGGTGATCCTTGCTTAGAAAATTACCATGTTCGCATGTCTCTCCATGTGGAAACTGATCACCTTCCTTTGTCCCTCTTTATGTAGCTATTCTATATTTGGAATTTATGTATTTTTGGCTTAGGTTTGTTATTATTTATTTCCACAGAAACCATTCCAGTGATCCTATAATTCATCTAATACCTATCGATATTGTATTCAGTCCCATTCCTCTTGAAATCAAACAATGTCAACCAATAAAGATAAATTCACTCAAAATGTGGTAAAGAGAACTCTCAATGTCTTCTAAAGAAATAAAATATGTTTAGATGGACCACGTGGATATTAATTACAAAATTAATCAGCAAATGAAAACCCCCATTCCCCTCATGGATGGGATTAAAACCATTAAAGATAAATTAACCCATCAAGAGGATGAAATTGATGCTCTTTGTCAATAGGTGGAATACCTGAAGTTGCAAGTCACGGTGAATGAAACTTGAACTTAAACAATTATGTTTTTGGGTTGATGGGGCCTACACCTAGGTTCAAAGTGATTGTGTATTCCAACAAAACCCACTATTACCGACCCTTTCGGTAACGAGCTGCTTGCGTAGATCGAAGTCTCACCTGAGGAAATATAGGGGAATGCTAGAACCAGGTTTCTCCATCCAGAGGGATGGAGGATTGTGGATTTAGGGATTTTCCTTTTCTACATGGCTTTGTGGGTCATATATATGAATAATACAAGAGTTATTTAACACATCTATTGAACTTTATAATAGACTGTGCGATATTACTTATTTAAGCATTAGATAAAGTAAACAACCATAAAATTGACTGCACTATTCAATTACAGATCAAAACCCTTATTCATCATAAACATTCATAAAAAGTAGTTAAAAGAAACCCATCAATATGACTTAGATATATCCAATATTTCTTTCATTAATAGCCATATCCTTCTCATACATTCAATTCCGCCCTGTACACATAGCTAGAGGGGCTTGTGCACACAACTGTAGATTTTCTAAGGTCTTTGCACACACATCTCCAGGAGCCTTTCCTCTAACCCAAAACACATAATCTAGCTCAAAACAGTCTTAAATCCAAATGCATCTCATCACATCTAACTTTTAATCTTCTTTCCTCCCTATCACTTCTATCTAGGCTCCTTATATATGTTTGGGATTTACAATACCAAGGTCCAAAAGCCATGGGTGGATTCAAACATTCACAAAATAATCCCATCCCATTAAATAATATGGGGATTTGACCCACCCAAAATCCCCTATGACTCAAAATAGACTCCACGTACTGTGCTCTGCTCCTTGATCTGCGGAGTCTTTCTCTGCTACTTTCTTCGAGGGGATCCCATGTCCAACAAGTGCATCTAGATCTCAATGGATATCTAGAATATGCACTTTCTCCACCTTTATAATTCTCTCGTATTATAAATCTGTTTTACTTCTTGGACGATTCTGCAAAGTATATGTATGTCAACCATTAGTAGCACTCATTTTCCATTATATTTTTTTGTAACATGTGCTAGTCCCTCCAAATAGGAACCTCTACTGGAAAAATTGGTGTATCTTATTTCCCTTGTATTTGCTACATCCAAGCACAAATTTTAATGGAATCCTTGCTCATGTTTGTTAAAAATAAAAATAAAAATTTATGCATGTGACTCCTCATGACTAGGATATTTAAACCATTCTTCTCCAACCTTCATTTTTGACATATCGATTTCTTTTACTGCGAATACATCTTCAATCGTATTTGGTATTCTTGATGAACACATATAAAATTTAAAACCAAAATAAACACATATAAAACAAATTAAAAATGTATAATTAAAATCGACATACCAATATGGAAATTCCTTCTTGTTGAATTAAAGGAAGGAATGTTATACGAATATATAAATTAATCCCAACTTAAGTATTTTTTAGGTAATCTCTTCGTCACTATCATTCTATGTCCATGAAACCATTCCTAAATCTAGCTATTGGTATTCTTAACAAATGAATCTTGACCATTGTTCTGTAATAAATAATTGTATTATTTATCCCACATGGACAAAGTAAAATAGTTTGGAAAGTGTTTATATTGAAAAGGGCTCACCATATGGTTTTTGTGTGCATTTACACTAGCATGCAGTTTATCGTTTTACGCTTATCCATGTAGCAAACTTATATTTAGAGAATAAAGATCACAAAAGGTACAAAAATGAGAAATCCTCAATAATGTAGATCTAAATGGCACTTAGGATAATCATGTTGAACTAGAAAGGTAATGTCATTGTAATCTAGATATACAAATTGCATAGAAAATAATGTAGATCTAGATTCCATGTAGGATAAAATTAGGATTGATAGTTTTAACTAGTGAGGACCCTTTTTCTCCATATGATAAAAATGGAGATAATATGCACATGGTATTTACTATGGTATTTTCCCATGGTATCTTCCCATGGTACTTTTCTTCATTTTTCAAGGGAAAAAAATAAAAGAAGGTTTTAGAGAGTCCATCAAGCCTATAAAATGGAATAGGAGCTCGACATTGGGATCATCCTAAGTTTTATATCTATTAACTCTTTGTTGACAAATTGGTAAGGCCAGTTCTAGTTTGATCCCAGGGATGAAAAACTCATGGATATAATTTATCTGGTGGAACCATCTAGGGTCCAGGATTGTGCTTCAGTGCCTTTGTTTTCTCTTTTGATGAGAAATTGTGCGTGCCATTACATGGGCTTTGATATTATTGTATGGGAATGTACTATTTTCTTCAATTAATAATATAAATAAGGGTTGCATATTATTTTTATATCCCTTGTATTAGGTGTTTGTATTGTCATGAATTCAATTATAACACTGAAATATTCTAGATATGTAGACTATTTAGCTGTTTGGGATCTTACAATGGTACTAGAGTTGTGTATCATATTGGCCTGGGGTTATATGCAAGGAACTTGGGTGGGATATATTCTCACCCTAGCTGATATTTCCATCTTAGGTGGTATTTAATATCACCATAGTTGGTCTCTTTTGGAGTTTTTTTGTCAATTTTGGACAACTAGGTCAAAACACCATGATTTGATGCTCATATGAAGATGCCAATATTTTTATTGGGTTCCTCTTTCGGAGAGGTGCAACATCGATCTAAATATCGTCTTGATCGGATCAGCAGACCATGTATTTTGAATTTATTCCACATGTGCAAAGTCACCCTGATTTATCCCACATGCATAAGAGATGTGTCACACACCCCCAAAGATGCCTATATATTGGAGAGACTTGGAGTTCATTCTACACAAAATGTGTGGAGGCGTTTTCTTCTCTCTTGATGGTGATGGAGCTGCGTTGTTGGTTCCGTGTTTAGGGCTTCTTGGTGCAGCATATTTGTGGATTATTCTTGATGGGACGTCTTGGCATTGTGTGACATATGTGGGTGGATGACCTTATGAAGAATTTTTTGGTTGAAACATAATTTTGATCGCCATAACACCATTGTCCTATATCTCTGTTTTTGAATTGTCTTCCATCGATCTTTTGGTATGTTCTATCTGCAGCTTACTTTACTTATTCCCTAGAAGGTTAAACTGTATTTGCATCTAAGCATAGAACATGTATGGAAAATTAAAATGGTATTGAAGCTAAGAGAAGAAAATGCCCAGCTTATGTCTAGGGAAGTGAGAGGGGGGTTGTTCTAAGGGCATATGTTGGGTGGCTTAATTGTCGGATTAAACCTCTCAATATTAATTATCAATCCGGGAGTTGTAAACGCGAGTTGTACTGCATATTGGCTCAGCTTAATCATCAGAGTATAAATATATTCCTTTGTAATGATAAACTAGGTACTGGAATGAAACACACATTTGTTGGCAAACAAGCAATCTTGAAAAGGAAACCTACTCAACCAATTTCGTTCAGTGCAAACTCCATAATTCAATTAAACTACAAATAAATCCTCAATCATGTAACATTCTCGCACTCACATTCTACCTTTAAATTTCATATGATAACTTGAAAAACTTAATCTATTAACTCCTCTCACTAACTTGAAACTTTCACTTCAAAACTAAACTTGAGATAAGTAAAAGACACACACGTTATTCTAATGACAACCTCATAAATTAAAATAAATATAACTACTCTTCCTAATAAATTCAAGATTCCAAATTAACCAAAGACAATTCTAACTATTGCTAAAAGAACCCATTTCACTTCATGTAAAATAACACTTAAAAATCCTATTAAAAATCACATTACAAATAAGCTATGATAACCTTGAATTTAAAGATATTAATCTAGGTGAAACAAATTATTCAAAAACAACTCACTCTTCGAAAGCATGCAACTCATATTGAAAACTAAATCAAACTCATGCCACTCGATAATGAAAACTTTAAATCACCGCTACATGCACAGTTAAATCCACGCTCAAACTTGCTCTTATAAAGAAGTGATTATACTACGAAAACAAGGATAATTCTAATTTAAAAGAGATTTAATTCCTAAGAGAAATCCCACTATGCATGAACAAATCAAACCTTGAATTACACTATAAATGGCAGTGTTACTTATTCAAAATTAAAACATTACAATATGTTCTCACTACTAAATCAAACTAAGAAATTGGAAAACAAAATAATGATCTAAGTGCAGAATTAGGAAATATTAGATGCTATTTAAAAGACAATTCGAAACGAAATATGATTCTACAAAATAAACAATTCCTAAATCTATGAAGAATGAGGGACTCGGCTCCAGGTTGTGGTCGATCCTTGCCACTCCCTGGAGCAAGTCCTAAACTAACTCAACATTTAAAAACAAAAATTACAATGCTTATAAAAAAAACAAATGCAGAAGCCAAAATTTATTAAATTAAATCAGAACATTGAATCAAATATTAATCAACAAGTACATCATCTGTTGTTGTTTCGTTACAATTATTGTGCTGGGAAATTCAATGTCGGATCTATACCTGAGAAAATCAACTTTTACACCTGAGGAATTTAATTGTGCCCTGTCTAATTGATGGATGGACTCTCTAATTCTAAATCGTCCCTACATTTTCAGAAGAGATTGATTTACATATGAGAAATTTAATTGCTGGACTTAGTGAGTCTGCGCCTTTCCCAATTGATGGATGGACTACCTCCTATCTAATCAATCGAATGCCCCTCATCGACTATGACAACTGATATATATATATATATATATATATATATATATATATATATATATATATATATATATATATATATATATATATATATATATATATATATATATATTTAATTGCAAATTGGAGCTTCAACCAAGAAATAGAGAAGATTATTGGTTTTACAATTTGCTGGAATGAGAATTGGTTTTGAAACATAATGTCCAATTGGAGAAATCTCTCCTCTTTTTGTGGGATGTTGCTATTGCTAGGAGGTGCGTTCCTTATTCTTTGATCTATAGCATTATAATCCAGCTCCAAAGAAGCAACCTGAATTTCGAAGCTTCTATGGTTTCACCTCGACTTCTCCTTCCTTGGCCAACAGTCTCAGTGATTCATTTAATATCATCCCTATATTAAATATAAATCTATGGCGGATTTTATTATAATGTGGTTGGGTAGAATTTGAGGTGGGCTGCTCATCCCGATAAATATTTTGTTGATAAACCTCACTTGCTAACAATACCAGATTCTCAACGTAACAAAATTCAAGTAGTTTTTTAAGACTATCTCTACTTAGACATTGACCAACTGGATTTCCTGGATTTATAATCACCATGGCTCAGACAGTTATTCCTTTATGGCAGGATTCCCAAACTGATTTTCTTAATTCCCCAACATCTAGACCCAAATTTGCACTCTCTTCTAGGTAGTATGGTACAAGAGTGCCACCAAATAGGGAAATAACTGCTGAGTAAAACAGATACTATGGAGCTGGAACTAAAATCCCATATTTTTGATCATGAATAATAGTGTGAAGAATCTGCATGACTCCTTTTCTAGCACCATCTGTGAGGAAAATAAGATCTGGATCACTAGGATATCCATTACACCTTTCAATAGATTCATCCACTTCCTTTTGGATACCTGGAAAACCCTGTGAATCTCTATATGCACCAAGACCACCTGATTTCATTGCAAGATAATGCTTGGCTCTTGCTATTGTATCAGTTGGGAACATAATGCTCACGTTAGGATCCTCCATTAGCATAGGTGCTTGACACAATGCCATAACCTGACGTGGGAATGTTAAAGCCCTTTGACCCAAAGCATGTGGGTTACAAACATTTGTAAAAATAGTCCCTTTTTCTTTCTTCTAAAGCTCCGAGGCACACAGATAGGGCTCCCCTATAACAGCATAAGCAACCTTCATCACATTCTCATTAATAGATTCCTAATCCAATGGTCTAGGATCCATGATCTAAACTTCTCGGCAACAGAGTACCAAAAAAACCTTCCACAATTACCAGCCCAACATTGTGTGCATCTTTTACAGGACTTGTAGGAGGTTGTAGATATAAATTTGTATCAACAAGCCAAATGTAATCCTTGTGAACTAATATTCCATCAGCAAATGTCTTCACAAATGTTAAATTGTTTTTAAAAAGGAACCATATGTTTGATTTATCAATGGGTCGAAATCTTGTTTTTCCATAATCCTTAGTATTATCTTTGTCTTGCTCCTCGTAATTCATGGTGCTATGGCTTGTAAAAGCCCAACCTCGGGCGAAGAAATGTAGTCCACTTCAATGGATTTTGATAGAGATAACATATATGATTGCACGCTTAAGTTGTTCTCTTCATAAAATGATGGGTAAAATGAGATTTTTTTTAATCCCCAAACATAATCAGAGTAGCAATATTCATAGAGACCCAATACGTTCACGTTTAGAAATGGTTTTCAGTGGAATATTCCCCTGATGATAACTCCTTCACGAAGCCGAATTTCGCCAAAAGGTTTCTGGGTTATATGAAACATGGTGCTCTGAGCACAACCCATGTCTTGGAAATTAGAGATTCTGCTCCATTTCGTCGAAAATTTGATATTTTCACCTACAACAATTCAACTACCCAACTGCTGCTTTTATGCATTTGGTGAATTCGTACTCAAATGCATTCCTACACTGAGCCTTCCTACAACCAAGAAGGAATTTATTAAAAACACTCATCAAATTAACTAATAACTATAATAATATCTATTGTTTCTAAATTTCTCTAATTAACAACATAATGGATTAATAATGATTAAAAACACCAGGTATAAGTATGTATTTATTTGATAAAAATCATAAAAAATTGGACAAAGATGTATCTCAACAGCATATAAGAGTGTCATTAAGGCTGTGTCGTACGTCGTAGGCCATACCACCACAGAAAATGATAGCATGGAATCTAGTCAAAATTGGAAATATATTCTACAACAATTAATTTCCTTATCACAAGCTCAAGACGTCGGACATGTAGCCTCTGTAATAGCCACTATCCTTTGATTGCACACTCACTCTACATAGTTAACTACAATTTCTATTGCAAGAATACAGCTTCAGAATACTCAGTGCTCTAACTTCTCGTGTACAAGCTGCAAATCGGACTGGGACGACGTTAACTTATGTGCATAGCATCAAAAAGAGTTTATCTTTAGTGCACTGGTCACACTTCTCAAAAAATCGCAGTTAGAAATTGTGTCCATGACTGCAGAAAAACGGTCAGCATATTTTACCTCAACGACTGTCAAGAAATCGAGCCAGGTACATTCCAGATATTAAGGTATCTCCCCGTATCTACTTAACAGCTGGAAGTGTCGTGAAAGAGCTCGACAACAATACGACCATAGCCGCCATGAAATAGCTCTACATCAATATGACCAAATCCGTTGTGAAAGAGCTCAACAATGACATGACTGAAGCTAGTGTGAACAAATTGATCAGCCAACAAGATCTATTCACGAGAAGGGCCGAGGCCACAGGAAATGTCATGAAACTTGAAGCTCTCTGGGTATTCAATTTCTCAATTTGGCCATTGATGCAAGTTTCTGAAATCAAATGCCATTGGAATGAGAAGACCCAAAATCAGATGTAAATCCTGCTATCGGGTTTCTGAATCTCCAGGAGATTAAAGATTTGCATCTCCAAGAAAATGCTCTGGACGAAAATGATATACGTATAATATTAAGAAAATCAATTCTGATTTTTTTTATGCTCAACGTAGCAAGTACAGTTAGATCCTGTTTATCCTTTTGACTCCAGCATTTTTCAGATTTTTCGGTGTTTCCTCAAACTTTGAAAATTGGAAGCTTGTATCAGGTATTTTATTGTAGATGCAACATTTTCCATAGATGAATTCATTAAGAATTTTATCAAAGTTAAAATTTTATGCTTTTTTTTGTTCTCTTGAAGAATGAAAATTTCTACAATTTATTTTATTATAAAACTTCTTGGAGTCACCCATTAGACATTATCATTGGTAGAAACATTTTTTGAGTCTTGGAAGTGTCAAGGTTCTCGTATATTCTACTTTATTATTTATTATTCTCAGTGAACGTATGTGATGTTTTACAGGAGATATATAAGGTTCACTACTCCGAGGAGGATGAAACTGTTGGGCAACACTAGAAATCTGAGGCCAAGGTTGCATCTTTTCTTAGATCAATGCAAGAAAAAAAAATGAAGTTGGAGGAACTACCTACTGTTGCCTTGATTCTTAGGTTGGCTGGTGACATTCCATTTATGCTTTTGACATCTTCTACATCAGAAGGATCACACACAACAATTTCATAAGTGCAAGGCCTATAAGGGATTCAATCTCTAGAAGAGTAACATTTTTTTTGGCATACATAAGTGAGGTTACCTGTCTTCAAAAACTAGAAAAAAGTAAAGTACAAAATTATGAAATAAAAAATTCTTGCTACAAGAAAGCATGTTGTGACAATTCCTTGACAGTTGTGATAGTGCATCTATGACAACGATGTATGACAACAGTTATGTCAGTATCTCTATGATGACGATATGACAGTGATGAAAAATTGTATATAACAACTCATGGTGGAGAGGGTGGGTGTATTATTTCTGTAGCCGCAAATTTGAGGAGCTATGAAAGTAATCTGTGACTCTATGTCACTATCATTATGACAGTGACATAGACAAACACACCTATGTTTACGAAATTCATACTAGCAGTAAGCTTGTGTCAATTTCAGTCTCACATTGGAGCCCGAATATCTGGGCATCACAGTCTCGGTGGAGCTCAAATTTGTAGGTAGTATGGGTTTTGGACTGTACATCATCTACAGCAAAACCGATCTGATGAATCTATGCTATCTCGGGCTGTCTAGTGGGGCTCATGCCCTTGACTATAGTAATCCTGAAATGAAGTGACAATTTTTTAGTGAACCTATGATGGCTCGGTGAAGGATAATATAACTGTGGAGTTGTCACATTATTATAGTTTCTTCAGTGACTCCGTTATATCTCTGCAGAGGCTCAATCAGTCAAGATAAAGATAGTCGTTACACTTTGTGTACTGATAAACATGAAAAACTTAAAAGTGTGAGCTGTGAAGCTTTTGGAGCCTTGGACAGTCACATCTTTGGAGTCTTGAAACCTCAAGTATTTGGAACTGTGGTCAGCAAAGCCTGTGAAGTTTTGGACAAATGATGTATGTGATAACATCATGGAAACACTGAAATCAATGATATGATAGTATATGATTCTTGTATTTCTTTGGTAGTGGAAGAATAAGATTCAGGCCCATGAGCACAAAAATCCTTTCTGAGTTGGTGTAAATAGATGTCTTCTCTCACAAGTGGAGTTGGAATTAAGAAGGAGACTACAACGGTATATTCTCGTGAGCTAATATCATTAGTAAAAGAAAGAAGACCCTCATGGCTCAAAGGCATATGGCTGCAAGGGGGAAAGTCCTGAAGAAAAACAAGAAGGCATATAAATACCAGAGGTATCTAGTTGCCATGAGTAAAATACAAGCCTAGATGATTTGAAGAAGTTGTAAAGCATCAAGTCTAGAAGGATGCGATACACAAAGAGTACGAGTCCATTATGAAGGGTGATGTCTGGGATGTGGTCCCTAGACCACTGGATAAAGCTATTTCCACCTCGATATAAGATCAAGCATGGATCTGATGGGAAAATGTGTTGCCTAAGACTTCCCTCTAGGAAGACATTGAGTATGGTTGCACCTGTAATCTATTGTTACCCTTGTTGCTACACAAGGACGAAATCTTCATCAGATGGATGTGAAGACTGCCTTTTTGCATGGTGCGATAAAGGAAGAGGTGTATGAAGAGCAACCATTGGGATTCAAAGTCAGGGATCGAGACACCCATGCTTTTAGGTTGGCTAGCTCCCAGGCTTGGTACGAGAGGATAGATAGCTACTTGATGAAGTTGGGCTTCACTCATAGTAATGATGATTCAAACCTTTACTTCAAGGTTGATAGAGAAAAGCCTCTTATTTTGGTTCTCTATGTGGACGATCTCTTCCTGATAGTTGTTGACCCTCTCATTCATCAGTGGAAGAGGGAGATCGCTTCCAATGAAGGACCCCAGATTGATACATTACTTCCTATGCCTGAAGGTCTGGGAGACACCTAGCAAGATTTTCCTTTCTCAAGGAAAAAACATTGTGAAGCTTCTGAAAATATTTGGTATGGTGGATTCGAAGTCTGTGTCGAAACTTATGGAGCTCAACTTTAAGAAGTTGAATGGCAGCACTGTAGTGCCCGTGCTAGCAAAACCCACTAACTATCGTTAAATTGTGGGGTCCCTGATGTTCTTAGGGAACATCCGTCCAGATGCAAGTTGTGTAGAGAACACTTTGAGTCAACACATGTTTGATCCTCATAAAATTCACTAGGTTGGTGCCAAGAAACTTTTGAGATATCTCTAGGGCACGATAGACCATAGGCTGAGATACATTGTCAAGAGTATGACACTCCATGGATATACCGATTTCGATTGGGTTGGTAGTGTGGTGGATCACAAGAGCACATCTGGATGTTTCTTCACACGTAGATCTGCTTCAGGCAGGAATCCGAAGTCGATAGCCTTGAGCACCGCTGAGGCTAAATACATTGCAACATGTATGGCCTATTGTGAAGCCACTTGGCAGGGAAAGCTCTTCAATGAGTTGTTCTAGCATGTGCTAGATACCATCATTATCCTTTGTGATAACCAGAGGGGGGATTATTTTATCATAGTATCCCAGGTTCCACGATTGAACCAAGCATGTTGATGGTTGGTACCACTTTATCTAGGATATGGTACAACAAGGCACCATAAGGCTCGATCATATAAATACTGATGAGCATGTTGTAGATATTCTCCCAATGCCCTTGGGGAAGGTAATGTTCCTAACCTTCTGTGAGAATATTGGAATTGTGGAACGACCCTGTTTGAAGGGTCATGTTGCATGATGAACTCTGGGAGCTCTGAGGGGGTTTTGGGGATAGCTTCTTGGTGCTATAAGCAACCACAGGGATAGTCTTGCTGAACCTAGTTGGTGTGCTTCCACCCCACCATGATGATATTGAGTTGCTTTACCTCTCTTTGATCTGTGCCCTGTATGCATCCTAACCATGGAGTTTTGGACTCATGGGGAGTACCTCTCATTTGTCCAATGAGGTGGGAAATGTGAACAAAGACCATAGCAAGATCGATGGATGCATCGAAGATTGCCGTACTCTCTATGTATAGGACGCCACATGTCCAACCACTTGACCTTAGATCAAGTTTAGCGAGGTTTCAGACCTCCAACTGACTTCGAGTCTTTGAAACCAACTTCGGGTTGGTGTGTGACTCCTTTGAGTTCCAGTGAGGTTTCGAACCTGCAACAAACTTTAGGTCAATGAAACTAACTACGGGTTAGTATATGAATCTCTTGAGTACAAGAGAGGTTTCGAACCTCTAATTGACTTCAGGTTAGGTAAACCAACTTTGGGTTGGTATGAGACTCTTTGTGAGTCCTATAGAGGTTTCAGACCTCTTAACTGAATCTGTCAGCCAGGAATGATGTCTTGGTGACTGACCCACTTCTGTTATGAAATAAAGAAGCCAGAAAAGAAAGTTACGGCGAGATGACACATGATGTTTGGATGGCACTGGTGGATGGAGTTCTCCACAGTTGAGAGGGAGTGTTAATTTTGGACAACTAGGTTGAAACTCCATGACGTTATGCTCAGATGAAGATGCCAATATCTTTATTGGGTTCCTCTTTCGTAGAGGTGCAAGATCAATCTAAAGATCATCTTGATCGGATGAACAAAACATGTATTTTGAATTTATTCCACATGTTCAAGGTCGGTCTGTTTTATCCGACATGCATAAGAGATGCGCCACAGACCCCCAAATATGCCTTTATATTAGAGAGACTTGGAGTTCATTATACACACAATGTGTGGAGGCATTTTCTTCTCTCTTGATGGTGATGGAGATGCGTTCTTGGTTCTGTGTTTAGGGCTTCTTGGTGCAGCATCTTTGTGGAGTATCCTTGATGGGACGTCTTGGGGTTGTGTAACATATGTGGGTGGCTGACATTACGAATACTTTGTTGGTTGAAGCACCATGTTGATCGCCATAACGCCACTATCCTATATATCTGATTTTGGCTTGTCTTCCATCGATCTATTGGTATGTTCTGTCTACTTATTTTACTTATGCCCTAGAAGGTTAAAGTGTAATTTCATCTAAGGATAGAAAATGTATCAAAAATCAACATTTTTCCTACTACCAGTTGAAGTAACAGATCTTGATATATATTGTGGCGGAGGGTTTTGCAAAAAAGAACTATTTGATTCTAGAATT
Organism: Pinus albicaulis; assembly: GCA_034641835.2. Classification (NCBI taxonomy): domain Eukaryota; kingdom Viridiplantae; phylum Streptophyta; class Pinopsida; order Pinales; family Pinaceae; genus Pinus; species Pinus albicaulis. Next base: position 526,357,627 of record CM076582.1, read on the forward strand.
TCTAGCATTGATGGTTTTTTCGGTAATGGTATTTTGGATTACTCTTCAGGGTTTTATAACAATTTCTTGGATCGAGAACTTTATAATTCACTGAAATTCTATAAAATTTTGAAGGTCAAAGGTAAATTCATATTGCACAGAAGGAATTATCAAGCATATGGGTTTGACCACATGTTTAATTTTTGTATGGTGCCTCATTGGAAGACCGTAAGAAGATAGATCATTTCTACTGTAGTAGGGATCAAGTTGGATTGGGGGACAGTGAGGTGATATTTATTGCAATGTCAGCATTGAGAATATTGTGGGAGACTATTGCATGAATCGATGCCCCTAGGGAGTTAAAGAGAAACCAAATGCTTCAAAATTAAAATTTTTCTTGTTGATCAGGAAATTGCTTCTCTCTGTAATCGAAAAAATGGTTGATAGGACATATCCCTATGCACAAAGTAGATATAGCCACCGTAATTATATTGTAAATTGTTTTCCTTGAGGAGAAGGCCTAACACCAAGGAGAGTATAAATTCATAGTAGGGGATATCGTGAAATCCTACGTCTCACACCTGATCGTATGTTGCAGGTACTCACATTGTCTTGTGTCTAAATCCTAATCCTTTCTGCAGCAATGGAACTAGAATTATTTTAGCAACACCAACCAAACTTAGGGCACATGAAGGCCGACTCCAATGTGTGGTGGGGGTATTCAATTCATCCATTTTTTTTGGATGGTTGGAATAATAAAGTTCTATGTTGAATAAAGTTCCAATAAGATTCACACCAACCAATCTGATTCACACCAATCGGATCTAGCACTCGGTAAAGTCCAATCCAAGGTCAAAGTTTATGGTTAGTTGAGTGGTGAATCGTGAGGGCTAGAAATCAGCGTGAAAACATGAGGATATCAGAGGGAGGTTCGAGAGATGGAATATCTGTTGAATTAAGCCTTATGTGTAAAACTATTAGAGTGAAAATGTAGATATAATTGAAGAATAATTACACAAACTTGCGAGAATTGAAAAAGAAATATTATAATTGAGAATGAATTTGATTCATCAATATTACTTTTAGAATCGATACGTAAAATAAACTAAGTTAATATTAGTTGTACACATAATAAATATGGATAATTAAAGCTATTGAAGCTAAGTGTGCTTTAGGTTCTATTAATGTACACATGCACCACATGAAAGCACTAGAGTTAACTAACTAAATCCAAGTCCACACCACATATAAGGACTTCAGTTAAATAGCTAAAGAAAAGTGCACGTCGCATGCAATATATAGAGATGAAATAAAGCTAATTGAGGATAACTATGTGCATGTACAACACTTGAGTTAACTAGCTAAAGACAAGCGCACATCACATGCAATATCTAGAGTTGAACTAAAGCTAATTAGGGCTAACTATGTGCATATATAGAAACACCCCCCCTTAAGCATAACTTAGGTGAGTGTGATGAAAAATGAATGAGTCTCGAAAACTCTGCCATTTTAGGTACCCATATATAATGCATGAAAATAGGAAAGAGGGAAAACCCATTTGGAAGAAACCCCACCCCCCTGCCCCCCCCCTCCCTCAAAATATAATGAAAAAAGTAGAGAAAAGACAACTGCTAGGCAGTCCTGTCCTTCACCCCGAGATGATCACACAAAAATTAAAACTTCTGCTGAGTGAAAGTCTTGGTGAAGATATCAACAATCTGCTTGGAACTCAGACAATACTAAATATCGATGATCTAATCTTGGATCTAGATGAATAGGCTTAATTTTTGGAAGTAGAGGTATCAACTCCCTTTTTTGAAACAAGGAATGAATTTCCTTATACATGGTTGCATGACAATATGGATTACCTGCAACTTCGTTATGCATTTGACGATTAGATTCATGTACCCTATATGCATGCATGCAAATGGTTGTCTCTAGGGATGCATGCATGTGCATGTGTGGCTTTATAGATTCCTTTGTGGATGCATGCATGTGCATACATGGTGTTATAAATGCCTCGTTAGATTCATGCATGGGAATGCATGGATATGTGATTGAGAGTGCATGTGGGGCATCATTAAATTGAGACCTCTTCAAATCTGCATCATCAACATCAACGATAGTAGAGGAATCAAAGTCCTCTTCCATGTTTTTGAAATTATTGTCTTCAGCACTAGAAAAGGAATATATCTCCTCATGTGCGATGTATTTATTATTGGACAAGATAAAATTCTCATATGCAACAGGCTCATTAACAACAGAAGAACCAGAGTCTTCTTGTTCAACGTTGTCTTGAGAATATTTCTCCACATTATTCGAGTCTTCACCACTTTCATGCCTACTATAATAACTCGATCTCTTTGCCTCCAAATGGTGTTCTTATACATCATTTTCATCACCACATAATCCTTTCAATGTATTCCAAATTTCATGTGGTGATTCAGTATTTTTGATCTCATAAAGAATAACACGAGACACACATAGACACAACCTTCCATAAGCCATGTCATATCTATTAAGGCAATCTCACTTCTCATCCTCTTACATTGGTTATGTCTCAATTCCCATGACTGTTTGGTATGGGAATTTTCTCTTAACATGAAGAAAAATCATTGGCTTCCATTCATAGTAATTGTATGGAGTCAGAATGGTGAAGGTTGGGAATTCCATTCTTTCACTTTGTGGTTGTAGTAACAATTGCGACAATTATTTATATTCTGATCTGCAAATCAAATCTCTCAATATTTTCCAATGCTCTGATCTTCAAACCTGCAAAAAATTGTTCATGCAACTTCTCCAAGCCTATGTAGCTTTGATACCATGTAAAATTATTAGAGCATAAATACAAATATAACTGAAGAATAATTGCACGAACTTGCGATAATTGAAAAAGAAATATTTGAAGTTAGAATGAATTTGATTCATCAATATTAGTTTTAGAATCAATACATAAAAACGACTAAGTTAAGCTTAGTTTTGTTGTACATGCAATAACTATGGATAATTAAAGCTAACTAAAGCTAAGTGTGCTTTATGTTCTGTTAATTTGCACATGCATCACATGAAAGCACTATAGTTAACTAACTAAAGCAAAGTGCACACCACATTTAAGCACCCGAGTTAACTACCTAAAGACAAATGCACATCACATGCAATATCTAGAGTTGAACTACAGATAATTAAGGCAACTATGTGCATGTACAACACTCGAGTTAACTAGCTAAAGACAAGAACACATCACATGCAATATCTAGAGTTGAACTAAACCTAATTAAGGCTAAATATGTGCATATACACCAACATTATCCAAAAAAACAAAAAGGGGGTTGAGGCTCATTGTTGGGGGTACATCATATTTTCATTCTCACGGAGGAGCAACCAGTAATGGGTATTTGAGTTAGGTTATTTCATTAAACTGATTATTATACTTCTTTCTCGTTAGATAATTAGTGGCCATATTATTTGGTTGAATATTTACCATACTCTTATGCCATATTTTATTGACTATCGACTCCAGAGGGGTCGAGTTTATCGCCCATCATTTGGATCAAATACCAAGGGTTTGATGGCCGATTTTTGAGCATTTTCCAAGGTTGGATTACATTCAGCGGAGTCAAATTACTCACATTTAAGGAGGAATACATGGTTAGCATTTCAAGTTTAATCATTATTCAGAGACAACAAGCACAGAAAAGTTGTGTTTTCATTTCTCCTAGAACATGTCATATAAAAAAATTATCAAGGGTACAAAAAGGCACGAGCTTCATATTATATGAACATTGATTTATTTTTTATTTATTGGAGGAACAAATTCAGAGAAAAAAGCTCAAATTACTAATCTAGTTGTGCTCAAAATCTTGAAGATACCAAAAATAAGTTCCAATCTCAAATCTAGTGCCAAGGACGCATGCATTATAATTGTTGAATAATCAGATCATATTTTCCTGTGTGATTAACATTGGACATGTATTATTGAATTACAATTCCAAACCGATTGTTCAATGGTCGCATCAAAATTATTTTCTAATAGAAGGAAGTTGAATTCTCAAGAAAATTTAAGTGTATCATAGAAGTAGACATTAGTTATTTCACTGCAGCAACATTTGTTCAAATTTATATCTCGTGGTACTGCATCCTATATTTATTAATATTAATAACAATCGAGTTCAATAATTCCAAAGGATTGTTGAACTATATGAAGCAGAAGGGACGAGAAATGTGGGAATTCCAGATCTTATAGGTCATGAACCTCTTGTGCCGAATCTCCACAATGATTCGTAATTGTGTTGTAGCCAGGAAACCTCTTCAGGTGTGTATTGAAACAACCGTGACACCTAGCTGTGTATGGGGAAGTGATTTTTAACAACAACAGAGCCAATAGTTTTGTTGTTGCAACTAGAGCTCAGTAGAATCAATTTAAATTTATAATTTTATGGAATAGCTAATTAATCTAGGTGTTGGTAAGAGTTTCTTCGGTTATATTTTTAATAGTAGGCATGATATGTAATTGTTTTTATTTCTTTTCCGACTTATAATTGAGATTATGTTGGGTAATGAAGTTATATGTGTGGGCCCAAATTATTGAAACACCGCTATCATATGGCTTCTATTCAGCTAATAATTCTTGCATAATATTTAATGTTGTATAATATTTATGAAATGGTTAAAAGCAAGGAGAGTCTAATTTATTTTTCGAAAAAGGGGTTTCATATTATTATTAAAAAAAAAAAGTGAAAGAAGGAAAGAAGGGGGCTTTGTTTTCTTTATTATATTTTAAAAGTCTTGTCAATTTGAAGAATTCATATTCCTCTGCTTCAGTATGTGGGAAGATGGGTATTGAAGAGATCATAGAAAACACCCAAAAAGGTATTTCTGAACAAGAGAAAATATATGGTCCTTTACACATCAATATCTCTTTAGACCAAAATAATAGTCAAAGAAGCAGACCTTTCTAGAAATGAGTCTATGCCATTCTGCAACATAAGCACCCATGAGGAGGAAGAGAAGGACAAGGGAGAGAGGTTAAGTTCTTTGCACTTGGATATAAATTGCAACGAACAAAGTTAGTAATAGACCTTTGTAAATTGGAGGAAGTAGACACTTATTTTTCCAGGGTGGGACAACCAGAGTCGAAGAAACGTAGTTGGGCTCTCAAGCACTCCATGCTTGCATTGATACAACCCAAACTATCATAGCATCCTTGGGAATAATTCAGGGTCCGAGTTTCCTCTTGTCTGAGCAAGATCATAGCTTTAACATCGCCTCTACAACCTTACAATAAGGATCTCATGAGGTAGATATTACAATTTATAGTTGAAACCCTTGAAGGATTGAACAACATGATGCTTCCTACCTTTCATAAGTGGCACAAAAATTTATAACTCATGGAAAAGTTCAATTTTAGAGCATTCATCTTGAATTTAGAATGTGGTGACTTAATCATTTAGGCATTCCATAAATTTTACACCAGAATTACATCAAGTCATTTAGAAGGTGTCAAAATAAGCATGCAAATGATCATGTCCTTATTCGTAGAAGGAGATTTTGACATCTGCAAAATATTAAGATGAAAATTTTTGACCATTTGGAGAAAGGAACTAATTGAATCGCCATTTTTATATGATCTAGTTTAGAATTTGGTCATGAAAAACATAAAATTTCTTAGAATGGCACTGACTAAGAAGGATCTTAAAATGATTAATGGGAGAAGCAATAAAAAAGGTAGTAAACCCTGCAGGAAGAATGAACTAAGAAGGAGAGGATGATTCTTTATTTGCAAGGGACCTTGGGCACTTAACCATTCATGGCTAGGTGATAGGAAGGAGTAAAAAAAAATAGAACAAGACAAGATTACTTCAGATCATGGGGAGTGTTCTACAGTTGGGTCTATTGATAATGTGAAGGAGTGTGACATTATTCGAAGAGACTTGCAGGATGACAAACATTAATAAGTGGATGAGAAATTTTTACCTAATGGTATTGATGATGTATAATCCTATACAATAGAGCCCATAGGTATCTAGGAGGATTTCCATAAAGAATATGAGAATTCAAGTATAGATAGAAATCGACCAATGCACCTATGTTCAACAACTGGATAGGATGAAAAGCACATTTTCTTCATAGGTGGAGGAGAAAAGGGAGACCTTAGTGAGGAGCGAGCAATAGCGAACCAACATGATGAGCATGATCATGAGGGGAAGCATGACACACATAGTGTATAATATGAACCATTCCCAGAGAGCTAGTTAAAGGCTCAAGTTGGAGATGTGATAGTTGGGAAAATGGTGTACAAAGATACAAAGACATTTAGCAATGACATTTTTTTTCTAGTAGTGGACATTCGCGAAAAGATAAAAAATTTCAAGATGTATCTTATGATGTTGAAGCAGAGAGTATGGTAAACCCAAAACAATTTCTTACAGGAGAACAAAAAAATTGAGGATCTCATAGGGTTAGGTGTCAATTTAGTGGCCAAGTTTTCCATAGTAGAAGAACGTGTCAAGTCCCTGATAAGGCAGCAAGAGGGGTATAGTTGTGAGTTCTGTAAAAACCCTCTACAAGAGTACATAGATAGGGCTTGCGACACTACCAACCCACCTTTATACATTAGGGAAAAAGGGGAATAGTTCTCCAAATATATCATGTTGGGTGATCGAGTGGAGCAACATGAGTTAAGCATTGGGAAATATCAAAATAGTGGACTTATTCCAAGTGCGAGAGTTCATGCATTAGATCCTTCCCACGGGATGGATTGGAAAGATATTATGAGTTAGAACTTTATTGATGGGATGATTCTCATAACGATACTCTTAGCTAGGGTCATATTGCAGCTTGGGATCTGAGGCATGGATAGTGTCAACAGAGGGTCAAGATGGTATCATAACCCACATGTCCTGGGACTTAGGTGGCATTGGAATCCCGTGGATCTATTGAGGGAATGATTGGTTAGAGGATTTTTTGGGATCCAAGTATCGAGGAAGCCGTTCAAGACAATCTAGAATGGATACATGGGATACCAAACTTATTTATATTGGATCCTAATATAAATTTATAGATTCTTCTACTATTGATATAATTTTATTGCTTAAGAGAAATAAATCTTTGGGCACGAGTATTTTTAATGTTCCCTTTTATCGATATGGTAAAAATGGATGGAATCTACCAATGGTATTTACTATGGTATTTTCCCATGGTATTTCCCATCATTTTTTGAGGGAAAACGATAAAATAATGGTGATATAGAGTCCATCAAACATATAAAATGGGATAGGAGATAGGCATTGATATCATCCTGAGTTGTCTATATATTTTGTCTTTGTTGAGAACTTCGCAAGGCCATTTCTATTTTGATCCCAGGGAGGAAAACCCTGTGGGTGTAGTTTATCTGATGGATTCATCCAAGGTCAAAAATTATGCTTCAATGTATTTTTTTTCTCTTTTGATGATAAATCATGCATGCCATTGCAGGGTTCCGCTATTATTGTATGGCCATGTACTATTTTCTTTAGTTAATAATATAAATAAGGGTTACGTCTTCTTTTCAGATCCATTTTCTTATGTGTTTGGCTTGTTAGTATTTTATTTTTAACACTGGATCATTTTATATTTTTCTTATTCTTTAGTTATTTGGGAACTTACAGATGTCATTATACTCTAGGCATTCAAATTGCATATATTTTAACTAGTGAGGTGATGTCATTGTAATCTAGATAACAAAATTGACTAGTGAGGTGATGTCATTGTGATTTAGATATAAATATTGACTAGTGAGGTGATGTAATTGTAATATAGACATGAAAATTGCATTGACTTAAACTATTAAGGTGATGCCATTGTAATCTAGACATCTAAATTGCATAGAATATCCATATCCACATACCTATAAATCAATCTAGATCTAGATATCTAGAAGGAAAGAAAAATTAAAAAATTGGGATAAAAGAAATGTTTGATCTGATGCCACATTGAGTAGACATATATGATTCCAATTCAAATAAAAGTAACCCTCACTACCAAAAAAATATTGAAATAACATGACAAGTATATGCTAAGCTGGAAAAATAAGAAAGGTTTGAGAAGCTTTTGATCCAGAAATAGGTTAGGAAATATGAAATATTGGATCTAAAAATGTAGAGGATATTAAATATAAGATACTATAACTAACACATGTGCACACAAAAAGAAGAGGTAGTGAAAAAAAAATATTGTATAACATATGTAAGACCTATTTATTAAGAGGTATTAATTGGCATAAATCTATATTGATTTTCAATCTATTATGTGTGATGAGAGATAAAATTTTCACACACACACACACACACACATATATATAATTCAAAAACATGAAATTGGCATTCCAAGAGAGTTATTTTGTTTTAACTTTATCATAAACCTAAAACTAAGATGAATCTGCAATACATTTTTTTTTCTTAAATAATTTCAATGAAACCTGAATTTTTTTTTATAATGTAGTTTAAATGTTGTAGGGAAATATTTTAGGTTAAGTTTGCCTAAAATTGGGCTAAAACGTATTGGAGTTGTTAGCGCCTCAAAGCAGCGTTAGATTGTATTGAGTCTATTTATACATGGAATAATGCTTACAATAGTATATAGGTAAGATAAATTTGTTGGGTGTTGGAGTTTTGTTGAGATATTTTCTCACCAGTATTCTCCTTCTTTGGAATTTGTTCGATCTCATGATCACTATTTATGTGTCTTGTAATTTGGATTTGATTTTGAATATATGAATAGTTTTTTGTGCACCATCTCTTCTCCTCCAATTTCCTTTTTGGTATCAAAGTTTGTATGGGCTTGACTTCCTCAAGGGAGGGCCCATGAAAATGAGAGGCATGAGATCTAATCCTCTATACATAGATTAGCATAGCATAGGTGTGTGATTTTTTTTTTGTGCTAGAAAATATTTGTGGTGTAAGTGTGAGAATTGTGGAGTTTGTGAAGTGCATGAGGTGCTCATTTTTTTAAAATTAATTTCGAGTGAGCTCCATTTGGTGGAAAGTGTAGAGCAAACTACTAAAAAAATATTAGAGGCAATGACTATTTCTGCAGGCAATGAGAATGTAAAAGAAGTTTCAACCAAGCTTGAAATAGAGGTGGAGATCGCAGGCACCAAGGAGAAAGCCCAACTTTAAACTAAACATCATTTAGATTATTGTTAAGGGAATTATTTCCAACACGGTTCGTGAGTTCGCATTAGATTTTGAAAATGTTCATGGAATTTGAAACATTCGCGTGTGGACTTTGGCACCTGAAGATCTCGCCAAAGGTATTCCAGTTCAATTTTCATGGAGGAGGAATGAACATTGACAGTGGATCTACCATATGAATTTGTGAAGAAAATTACAAATCTGCTGCCTACTCATACACCACATTGATTTCCTTGAAGTCAACCTCTATGTGACTCACCATCACACGAGTTATTGTAGATTTGTCCTTTCATTTATTTGTGCATCACATAGGTAAAATATGGAGCTAGAATTTGCACTAGGAACTCCACCAAATATTGATTCATTTGTTTCTCGATCTCTTCTTCGATCCTTCGAAGACACGACATCCATTCATTAAAAAAAGGTTGAATGCGCCTATTTGAAGGGGGCGATATTTTGACAACGATCGCATTACAATAGAATCTGGTAGTTAATAACAAGAATTCCATTCCTATTCATGCAAGATGAATTTCAGAGCTACAATATTGGTAATTGATGGTCATTGTATGTAAAGCTTGGAATGATGTGCAAAAATGGGTTATTCATGATAAGTTTTTTGAGGAACACATCCATATAGACGAGGATATATGTTCATTCGTAGAAGACATTGGATACTCTGATATAATGGCTATTGGTTTTATTGTCATTGGATTCGTTGGTTTCTTTACTAAATAGTTTCATTTTAGTTTGTAAAAAGTGCAGAATGAATTATTGAACAGAGGAATATAATTAAACTAGTGTTTCTCAAAGTTCTTTGGTGTTGAGAGAATGTCACGCTAATTTGGCTATGTGATTATGTTATACGTTGATGGGTATTGATGTGCTTTGGTATTCAAGAAAATCATTTACATGTTATGTTATGATATCCATGTATGTAGAAAGTTAATTTGCATAGTTTCCTGCTTAATATGACTAGTAATCAGACAACTCACCTTTACAACTATAAAAAATGTACTTCACTACATTTTGATATATGGGAATTTGTCCATAGGGTGGTCCAATATTTATATTTTCCTTCTAAATATCAAGAAGTGTCAATTATACAAATTTTATCAAAGATGGTTAGAGGCGGTTATGTCTTAAATGAGATTAATTAGAAGCTCGAAGATTATGGAGGTGAAAAGAGCATTTTTCAGGAGACCTCAAAGTGGGGATAAGTGTCGAGGAAGGCCAGTCAGACATATGTGACATGTGAATTGTAATTATTCATTAATGATGTATTTTAAGCATTAAAGGGGGTACTTGGAATAATTATTACAACAATATATAAGTAGGATTGGATTGTTGGTAGTTGGAGTTTTGTTGAGATATTTTCTCAACAATATTCTCCTTGTTTGGAATTTGTTGGATCTCATTATCACTATTTATGTGGCTTATATTTTTGTTTTTACTGTTAATATATGAATAGTTTTGTGTGCACCATATCTTGTCCTCCAATTTCACTTTTTTAATCAGAGCTGGTAAGGGCTTGACTTCCTTAAGGGAGGGCCAAGAAAAATGAGAGGCATGAGAGCTAATCCTCTGTAACTAAGTTATCATAGCATTGGTGTGCAATTTTTTTTGTGCTAGAAAATATGTATGTTGTTTTCTTTGTAAGTGTGAGTTGTGTGTAGTTTGTGAAGCACATTAGGTGCTCATTTTTTAAAGTCATTGCCAGTGGGCTCATTTTGGTGGAAGGTGTAGAGGAAACTGCTAAATAAATCTTAGAGATGTCGAGTATTCCTGCAGGCAATGCGAATGTAAAATAAGATGCAAGCAAGATTGAAACAGACGTGGATATCACGAGCACCGAGGAGAAATCCAAACGATAGACTAAAAATCGTTCAGATGCTTGTTAAGGAAATTATATCTAACGTGGTTTATGAGTGTGCACTAGACGATGAATACTTCCAAGGAATTTACAACATTTGCACATGGACTTTGGCACCTAAATATCTCGTTAGAGTTATTCTAGTTCAATTAGCGTGGAGGAGGAATGATCATTGACAATGGATCTATGATAGGAATTTGTGAAGAAAATTGCAGAGTCGCTTCCTACACATACACCATATTGATTTCCTTCAAATCCACCTCTGCATGAGTCACCATCATATGATTCATTGCATATTTGTCCTTTCATTTATTTGTGGAGCACTTTGGTAAAATGGGGAGCTAGAATTTACACACTGAACTCTGCCAAATCTGGATTCATTTGTTGTTCGATCTCTTCATCAATACTTCAAAAACGCATGGCATCCATTCATTAAAAAAAGGTTGAGTGAGTATATTTGAAGGTTGCGGGATTGAGACAATGATGACATTACAAAAGAAGCTTGCAGACAATATGGAGCACACCATTCCTATTTGTGCAAGATGACTTCCAGGGCCATAATATTGGTAATCAATGGCCATTGTATCTAAATATTGGAATGATGCGCGTGAATGGGCTATTCGAGATACGTTTTTTGAGGAGAACATCCATATAGACGTGAAGACCTATTTCTGCTTACAAGAAAGTGAATAGTTTGTTATAATGGATATTGGTTTTATTGTCATTGGATTTGTTGGTTTCTATATTAACTAGTTTCCATCTTGTTTTTAAAAAGTATAGAATCAATTATTGAACAAATGAATATAATTAAACTAGTGTTTCTCGAAATTTTTTGTTGTGGAGAGAATGTCTCGCTAATTTCGTTGTGTGATATTTTTATATGTTGATGGGTCTTGATGTGCTTCGGGTTTCAAAAGAATCAATTACAAGTTATGTTATGAGATCCATGTGTGTTGAAAGGTCAGTTGCATAATTGACTACTGAATATGCCCAGTAATCAGAAAACTCACCTCTACAACCATAAAAAGTGTAGTTCGTTGCATTTTGATAGATAGGTGTTTTTCCATAGGGTGGTCTAGTATCGAGATTTTCTTCAGAAGATTGAGAAGTGTCAATTATACAAAGTTCATCAAAGATGGTCAGAGGTGGTTATGTCTTAAATGACTTGAATGGTAAGCTCGAAGATTGTGGTGGTGAAAAGAGCATTGTCCAAGAGAAGTCACAGTGGGTATAATTGTCGAGGAAGACTACTGAGACAAATGTGACATGTGAATTGTAATTTGTAATTATTCTATTAATTATTGTAATGATGAAATGTAAGTATTAAAGCGGGGACTTGGAATAATGCTTACAATAGTATATAGGTAAGATTGGATTGTTAGTTGTTGGAGTTTTCTTGAGAGATTTTCCCAACAATATTTTTTAAAATCTGTTGGACCTCATGATCACTATTTATGTGACTTGTCATTTAGATTTGATTATCAATATAGAAATAATTTTGCATTTGTGTGTTGCATATGTCATTCTCCTCCGATTTCCTTTTTTTATATATATTTTAAAACTATATTTCAAACAAATAAAATTAAAAATTACACACAAAATCTACAATTAAATTAAGGTGGAAAAGAACAACTACTTTACCATTTTCGAAAAAATATATATATATATATCTATATATAATGCCCAATACATAGTTAGTTATAACATAAAAGATATGATGTACAATTCAAAGAAATACTAATGATTATTGGCCCAAAACATTACATGTTACTACTAATACAACACGAGCGAGATAGTGAAGTTGAAGATTTTAGTCTGACACGGTGGGAACTTAGGGTGGTTTTACCTTTTTAGTAGCCCTCAAATGTGTAGAGAGAGGGTAAGAAGTAAGGATGATTTCAATGTATCATTCCATCGTTGCGAGGGTCAATAAATTTCCCAAACGAATTCAACGCACAAAAGGGAACATACACTTAAGGGGAATGTCCCTTTGTCGAGTTTAGCATGTCGGTGGGTTTTATAAACATCTTCATTTACCTTTTACACGTCTTCTAAGCCTTTGCTTGTCAGGTTTGCATGCCGACAATCCGACATCAAGTCTACGGCGCCCATCTTTGCTTTTTGTTTATATAGCCCTCAAATAATTTAGAAGATTTTGAAAAGTTGTGAATCTGGGACGGAATTTTACGGGTAAATTGTTTGTCAAATATATTATTATTATTTAACTGTGGAAATTGGCTACAAGATGTGAACTCATCAAATTTATCAAATAACTCTATTTTGAAATTCCCACCCTGGTTGGAAATAGCTTCTGCTCCAAAAATGAGAGTATTTACGTACAAAGTAATTGAACATAAGAAATAGTTGACATGGAAAAGATGTATAATAAAGCTTAATTGAATTTTCATTTTACAATTATTTTATTTTAGTAATTTTGGTTCTAAAATCTGAACATGAGAAACAGTTAACATGGAAGAGATGTATAATGAAGCGTAACGATGCTTAGCAGAATAACGGAGGGAATTCATTAAATTTCATTTTACAATTATTTATTTGAGTAATTTTGGTTCTAAAATAAGTTGGTTTACATATTGAATTAATTAAAAGATTTAGTTTAAGTGGTTGATAGCAATTTTTTTTTATGTATTTCATCAGTTTTGTGCCAACCACATATATGATGTTGCAAATTCGTAGCATCTTAGGTTGGCTCAAATATATTTAACTAATAAAAAGAGTTAGCTTAAACGATTGTGACTAATACTTTTAGGCATTTAATCAATTATGTAAAAAAAAGTGTATGATGATTCAAATCCCTCTCTATTGTATATATTTATTAACATTAGAAAGATGTTATTTATGAATATGAGAAATTTTCTTTAAATATATATATATATATATAGTTTTTTTTAATATTTGTAACCCCTTTAGTAAAAGTTGTAAATATTTCATTTAATGATTTGGTAAATTTGTGGGCCATGTGAAAGACTAGATATGGATGATAAAGGTTGTTTTATATATATATATATATTTTTAAATTATAATATTGATTATGGTCATCTAGAAAACTACTAGAAAGAGTGCTACATAAAGAGCAAAACTACTAGAAAGAGTGCTACATAAAGAGTAAAACTACTAGAAATAGTGCTACATAAAGAGTACTAAATGAGAGTTTTACTTAAAGAGTAAAACTACTAGAAAGAGTGCTACTTAAAGTGTAATAAATGAGAGTTTCACTTACTAGACAGTTAGAAGAAAATTATTTCACTCATTCGAGATAAATAATCTCAATTGGGACAAGGGAGTTAGAGGGTAAAGGGAGGGTTTGGGACAAGCGAGCCAGAAGGTAAAGGGAGGACTTGAGGAGAAGACACTAGAAGACTAAACCCTCTCACAGGAATCTCTAGAAGGAGGCATGACACTTCGAGGATACAAAGTTCTTGAGTTGATCGGGACCAGGTGGTCTTGGGGGAACTTGTGAAGGTTCTTGATCCAATAGCTATCTGGAAGTGAAAGTGTCTTGGGTGAACTTGTGAAGGTTCTTGATCGAATATCTATTTGGAAGTGAAACTCTCTGTGAAATCGTCTCGAGGGGGGTTATGGTAAAAGATACCATACTCATTGGTTGTGTGCAACACTTTTGTCCCTAGTAGTTTAGTGGTTGACCAAAATGTTGAAGAAAGATAACTATTTTCTTAGTTATGCATAAGTTATTATGTTTACAGAAAAAAATTTGTTGAATGATGAATCTATTTCAAGAAAAGAAATTGTACTTTTTTTCTAGTTGTAATTTTATTAAATGATTTAGAAAACTTGAAATAGAGCTTTTTATAGTTTTAAGTTTATTAAATAATTTACAGAAGTTGAAATCTTGCTTACTCTTGTAAGTTTACTAAATCATTTACAAAACTTGAAATCAAGGTTAGTCTCTAAGCCAATCTGGATAACCAACAACCTAGGAGAGGAGTCCTAAATTCAAAAGGTATACTAGAATTATGTAGGTTGGTCCTTAGATTAGATCCCATTGGGAAATTCTCGTCAAAAAGGGGTTATCGGAAGATAACAAACAATCTAGATTTGAATTCTGTAAACTATTGGAAAACTAATCACAACCACCACATTTAATTTTGTGAGAACAAACACACCACAATAAATATTTTTCAAGTTGTGGATTAAGTTTTCAGAGAAGGACAAGTTTTGAGAAGAGTAAATTTTACCCATTCCGTAACATAGTAAATTGACTAAATTCAAATAGAAATTGAATGCATAGTTATTAAAAGTGTATGGGCAAATATTTAATCTTCAAGTGTTGTTTAATTCATGCAAACTAAAATTCAGAAAGTCATGTTCACCCATTCTCTGTATTAAATTATGTCTTTTATGAGTTGAATGCCTTGGATATATATGTTTTGATTTTACATGTTTGTATTAGAAGAATGTAATTTGGTGGATGTAAGACTGGAAAGACAAGAAGGAGAAAATCGTGGAGCGCATTTTGGTGGGTGCATGAAAACAACATTTATAGGTTTTACAATGTGTTAATTTTGCAACCCTCGTGGTGAACGAGCTACAACCTCCAGATGTGAATCTATTTCATGTTTTGAAGTTTTAATATAAAGTTTGGTTATTTTCCATACGGTTCTGGAAATTTCACGTATTTTTCTTAGCACAACCACTCTCATTTTTACTTTGTTTCGTACTGAGTAAAGTTATATGAAGTTTATTTTCTCCTTATAGTTGTGATTTTAATCTCCGCCACTCTATATTTAAAAGAGGATTCATATGATTTGATTTCCACAACTCTCTGGTCTAGATTAAGTGAGTTTCGTAACTCTGTGTAAATTTCCTTAACTATGTTGTCTTGAGTAAATTCATTTCTGCAACTCTATGTGAAAATTTTAACATGGTATGAGAGTGGGTTTAAACCTTTATTATCGCAAGTGTTTTAACTGAGGAGTTAAAAGGTGTTCTAAAAATTTATGTGGAGCATATTCTCCAACAGTGAGAAAGTTCTCACATAGCGAGAAAATTTTTACATATTAATAAAGTTAGTTTACATAGTGAAAATGGCATAAACAAGCACAAGCTTGACTAATTCATAAATACCACAGTTTAATGGAAAAAATTACGATTATTGGGCTATAAAAATGAAGGCTTTGTTTTCTTCTCAAGATATTTGGTAATTGGTGGAGAATGGACTCCAAGAACCAATAGATGCAACAACATACAATGTTTTGACACAAGAAGAAATAGATTTGTTGAGGGAGAACAGGAAGAAGGACTCAAAAGCCCTCTTCTATATTTTCCAGGCAGTGCATGAAATTATCTTCCCAAGGATTGCAATAGAAAAAAAATCCAAGCAGGCATGGGATACCCCCTAGACAGCCTACCAAGGCATGGCAAAGGTGAAGACAACAAAATTACAAATGTTGAGAAGACATTTTTAGAAAAATTTTATGAAAGAGTCTCAAAATGTAAACTCATTTTTTACACATGTAATTGGGTTGGTTACCCAAATCAGGTCTCATGGTAAGACACTTGAGAAAAGGAGAATAGTTGAGAAAATTTTGAGAAGTCTACTAGCAAGATTTCATGCCATAATTGTGGCCATAGAAGAGACAAAGGATATCTCATATTTTTCAATGGATGAGCTTCATGCATTACTAATGTCTCATGAGCATAGGTTGAACAAAGAAATAAACTCATCATTGGTGTTCTGGGTAAATTTCTGATACCCTTTTAACCAATACCTTTTACTTTGACTGCTGTGTTAGAATTATAATTTATCAAAAGCATTAATGAACACATGTCAACAATCACACAACAAAAATGCAAGTCGTCTAATAACAGAGCTCGTCCACTGTGGACTACGTCTCCGGGCCTTAGTGTCTGGATCATGTTGGCCACTTCATTCAGTGTTGTAAATCAATGATCATGTACATAAATGTTGCTAGCTTTTCATACAAGGAAAAGCCCTGAACATGTGTGACATCGTCTCTCCACGAGACGTTTTGTTACAAGGAACTCTCACTCATCACAAACCTCCTATTAGCATGAAAACTTTACAGAAGTTGATAAAGAGTATCTTGCCATTAGGGCAACATAAGGGATCTCACAACATTAGTCACCATAAATACACTCCACATCAGATACACATAAAGATTATGCATATTACATCAACATGAATGAACAACAGCATATAAACATGACGATTCCAAATAATACATCAAGTAGGAATCGACGTGACATAAAGCATCCTACAACAATAATCAATGATGTACATGGAAACAACAATTCCTATATCTCAACTCTGACGCTTCCTGAGGAATAAGCTTCTCAGTCGCTGGATCTGAATGCACCATCGATAATGTGGAGTCGAATGGCAAGAAATTGACTCTCCACATGTTGAAATCTAACACTGTCATCCCATGCTAGAAAATGGCCACAAAATATAAGGCTTAGATGGAAAATTTGAATGCACCCTGAAATTTGTGTTGCCAAAAGGTGCAGAATCGACTATCAATTTGGTGAATTATGAGACTGTCAAAATCTGGGTCGTAAGGAATATTTTAGATTCCCCTTAGATTCCTCAAAGATGTTGCTCCATAAGAAATCTGGAAATATGCATCTCAAAATAGGAATCTGATCTCACCATTAAGATCCTCGCGAAATTCTAACAAGAATGAGTATAAGGTTGACCTGATTCTGACACCAATGAATTTGGCCTCTAAGGAATCTGAAAGATTCCCCCAAGATTCCTGAAGATTATCCTCCACAAGGAATCTGAAAAAACACTATTGAAAAGGTGAATCTAATATCTCCATTACGTTCCCTATGAAAATTTGAGAAAAAATGATTGTAAACTTGAGCATATTCTGATAAAAAGAAATTTTACCTCCCCTAGGGAATATCTAGGCATCAAAAGAATATTCTACGTCTCGAAATTCATGGCATGATTCTAACCTCTGCCTCAAACTACGTGCTTGGGTTTTGCTTGGTGCATTGACGAACTGGGCGGACTTTCCAAACGAAGTCGCTGGCGCAGTTGGTGAAGCTTCTAAGTTTGGAGGAGAGGGGTTGGGGGATCAAATCCCGCCCTCTATTTTTATGTCAAATCACATTTAAAATAGTCAAAGGCAGGTGGGCGGGTCTGATCTACACAGACCGACTCGATCGGACCCTAAACTTCAATGGAAACATTTTAACATATATGTTTTCGTTCGAGTGGTGGGTGGGGCCGCCTCCACGCGACCCGACCCATCCATGGACCGTTGTAGCATATATGAGGTTGGAACAGTGCATGGGTTGTGGGGATGACCACCTGCGCCCAAAATAACTTTTTTTATATATTATGATGATATGTGTTGCAGTATTCCGGAGGGTCACAACTCGTCGAACAATCAAAATACTTAATTTGTATGTCTTAATATAATTTAGACGTAGGGTGGTGGGGTTGTTGGCTCGCCACCTCCTTATATATATATATATATATATATATATATATATATATATATATATATATATATATATATTTTAAAATATATATATATATATATATATATATATATATATATATATATATATATATATATATATATTTTAAAATAAACAATATGTTTTTAAAATACTCGATTTTAGACCATAGGAGAGGATTTATCGATCCCACAAATTCTCCTAGAATTCGATGGCCTAACTTTTATGAAAATTCATCTTCCTTACCGTGTCAAGCCATCAAGTCAACCTTAGAACTTTGACCAACTCTAACTTTTGCATATGAACTCGGTTTGATGAATTGTTTGAAACATTGCGATTAGGACGATGATATAATCAACTTAAAACTAAGATTTCCATCTTTCTTTCACTTTTATTTTTGAGCTTTCATAAGCCCTCGTTGTCCTTTGTGTGTCTCTTGAACCACCTAGATGATTCCTCCCCACTAAGGAGATTTTGGTCCTCCAAAAGCATCAATAGTAATTTGCAACTGCTCTTGACAATGTCTACACCACAAGTGTCCTGAAAGGTCATCCTTCCTTCTCCTTCACCTTTTTTCTTCAGAGCCATAAGCGATGAACCAACACCTGCATCTTCTATAGTACAATATTCTGCAAATAACATGTTCAAATTATGACCAACTATGACCCAAACATTTCCATACTTCCCACAAGTTTATAACTCATACTTGGTGGTCAATTTACATCAAATGGAAATTACACCCCACCTATCCTTACAAGGCCAAAACATCATTGTTGCATTTCTAAGTGATGGAAAACACATCATCACTTTTACATGAAATAAATGCATCGCATGATTTATAAAACAAGGCAAAAAATATCATGGTTTCTTAGCGAGTGATGGAAAAGACATCATCACTTTTATAGTTAAAAATGCAATATATGATTTACAAACATAGCCATGACACACTACCACATCTAGAAAAACTATCTCACTTATCAAAGTGAATGGATCGTCTCCCTATGGTGCACTTGCTTGTCAAACAACTGCTTCAACTGATTCATGCACCGACACTTCGTCCTTAAGGTTTTGCTCTCAGTGGAGCCTTGATAACGTGGCTCTTTGATGACCACTTTGATGGAAATGGATGCAAAATGACTTATTTCTCCAAACCTGCTTAACCAATTTATTTTTTTGTTGTGGGGAAGACTTTCCATGACTCATCCTCCTTTGTGCTGCCATTATTTGCCAACAATCAATAATGACATGGTTATCTAAACCAAAAAAATGACAATTTTTCTCATGCCATTATTTACATTCATGATTAGAAACATGCTTATAATGAAAATGAACTCGAGAATATTGAGACTTGTTATACCTTTACTGGTGGTCTCTGGTGCGACCATGTTGATGAGAGCTTGCCCCATCTATTTCAATGAAATATGTTCTTCCATGGGATGATGGTGAAATGTTCCCATAAATCCTCTTCCTTAGTGAGTTCAACAATGTATGTTTTCCTTTCATGTCCTTATGGAAATCAGAGCTTGCCTCAGCTTTCTCTATGTAATATGTGCTGCCATAAAATGATGGTGAAATGTTCCCATAATTCCCTCTCCTTGACAATTTCCACTATGTCATGGAGGATTCTGACACATTGGAACATTCTCCTTTAGTGTATCCTAAACCTGTGTATCAAGGTCTCTGCACAACCTTTGATGGATGAATTATTCCTTGGCCATGAATGCCGAGTCCTCCTCCTTTGTACCGCATCCTAGTAAGGAGTCTCATGCCAGTTCCTGTAATGGGAATATCCACAATTGCAACAAAAATAATAGTATGTGAAGATGAAACTGAAGAATGATCACAATTGTTTACCTCATATGTTAATTTGGAAACATGCGAAGACAACCTCTCTGACCCTTCGTTGTGATTCACTTCCTCCAAGGCCTCTATCGCAGCTTGTAGTTGAAGCTGCAATCGTTGCTTCTCCTCTTTCTCTTCTCATAGAAGTGTCTTTAATGCATCATGATCTCTCTAAAGCATTTGATCATTGTGCTTCAATTCTTCCAATGCCTCTGTCATGGCTTGCAATTAAAGCTACAATCAATGTTTTTCCTCCTCCTCTTGTAGAAGCGTTTTCAACTCAAAGTTATCTTCTACTTGTTTATCATAAGCTTCATACAATATTTCCACTTTCTCCGACATCCTGAGAATGGTCTTGTACATGTCTTTGACATCCTCCATTGCTACACGTTCAATGGTTCACACTTGCAGTTCACATCAGCAAGAAGACCACTTTGATACCACTTGATTTGGGTAAATATTTGATACCCTTTTAACCAAGACCTTTTACCATGATTGATGTGTTAGAATTATATTTTATCAAAATAATTAATGATCACATGTAGTTATAATCAAGAGGAACACATGCTGACAATCACACAACAAAAATGCAAGCTGTTTAATAATGGAGTTCGTCTAGTGTGGACTAAGTCTCAAGGCCTCAGTTTCTCGATGGTGTTGGATGCTTCATTCACTGTTGTAAATCGGTGATAATGTACATGGATGTTGTTGACTTTTCATACAAGGAAGTCCCTCAACATGAGTGGAAAGTTCTCTGCATGAGACGCATCATTACAAGGAACTCTCCCTCATCAAAAACCTCCTATCAACACAATAATTTTACAGAAGGTGATAAAGAGTATCTCTCCATAAAGGAAAAAAATGGGATCTCACAACATAAATTGCCATACATACACTCCACATCAAATTTACATAAAAACTCTCCATCTTACATCAGCAGGAATAAAAAACAACAAATAAATATGACGATTCTGCGTCATCCATCAAACAGGAATTGACGTGACCTAAAGCATCCTACAACCATAATCAATGAAGTAAATGGAAACAACACTTCATATACCTCAACTCTGATGCTAGCTTAAGAATAATTTTCTCAGTCACTGGATCTGAATGCACCATCACAAACATGGTGCCGAATGACGAGAAATCGACTGTCCCATGTTGGAAAATGGCCAAAAAATATGAGGCTGAGATGGAAAATCTGACCACCCCCTCGGGTTCGTTTCATCGAGGGGTGTAGAATCGATTGTCAATTTGATGAATTCAGACACTATGTAGATCTAGGTTGCAAGCAATCTTTTAGATTCCCCTTATATTCCTCAAAGATGTCGCTCCACATGGAATCTTGAAATTTGCAACTCAAAATAGGAACCTGATCTCATCATTGAGCTCCTTGTGAAATTCTGAGAAGAATGAGTATAAATTTGACCTCATTCTGACACTGGAAAATTTCAAGCTCTAAGGAATCTAAAAGATTCCTAAACATTCTCCTCCACAGGGAATTTGCGAAACTGCTATTGAAAAGGTGAATCTGATATCGGATTACGTTCGTTGCGAAAATATGAGAACAATGACTGTAAACTTGAGAATATTATACTAAAAATAAATTTTACCTCCCCTGGGGAATCTCTAGGCATCAAAGGAATATTTTATCTCAAAATTCATGTCACCATTCTACCTCCTTTACCTCTAATTGTGTCCCTAGGTCTGGCTTGACGTACTGACGAAATGACGCGTTTATATATAAAAAAATGGCCAGACTTCCCAAAGGAAGTTGCTGGTGCAGTTGGTGAAGTTGCTAAGTTTGGAGGAGAGGGATTGGGGGATTAAATCTCACCCCTCTCTTTTTGTGTCAAATCACATTTAAAATAGTCAAAGAAGGGTGGGCTGGTCTGCTCCACGTGGGCTGACTCGACCTGACCCCAAAATTCGGCATAAACGTTTTAATATATATCTTTTTATTGGAGTGGTGGGTATGTCCGCCTCCACGCATCCCAACCTAGCCATGGAACATTGTAACATATATGTGTTTGGCACCATGCGGGGGTGGCGATGTTGACCACCTGCCGCCCAACTACTTTTATTTATATATTCTGATGATATGTGTTGGGGATCTGTGGGGGTCACGGCCCATTGGACCATTAAAATATTTAATTTTTTTCTTTTAATACAATGCGAATGTGTGGTGGCAAGGTTAGTGGACCGTCAACTCCTTTTCTTATATTTTTTTGTTTTTTTTTAACAAACAATGTATCTTTAAAATACTAGATTTTAGAATGTAGGAGATGAATTATCGGTCCAACAAATTGGCTGGAATTCGATGACCAGAGTTTTACGAAATTGCGTCCTCCATAACTAGTCAAGTCTTCCAGTTAACCTTAGAGAAATTTGACTAGCTCTAACTTTCAAATACAAAGTCGGTTTGATGAACTGTTCACAATGTTGCGATCAGGAGAAAGAGATCTTCAACTTGAAATTGATTTTTTCACATTTCCATCAATTTTATTTTTGAGCTTTCATAAGCCCTCTTTATCCTATGTGTGTTTCTAGAGCCACCTAAATCAATTGGAGCATGCATTCAATGCACAAGTCTCATTTGGTCAATGTAGAGATCGAGGAAGATCAAATTATAGAGGAAGAGGAAGAATCCCAGAAAGAGGTGGAAGATGTATCCCTTCAAGCTCAATTGTAAGGGCCAGCAATCAAACTCCAATTCAAGGCCCAAGCCAAAATCGAGCACAAGGTCAGAGGTATGATAAATCTCAATTTCAATGTCATTATTGAAAGAAGTATGGTCATTATGAAAATGAATGTAGAAAGAAGCAGTATGACATAAGTAGAAAACCAAGTGTAAATTTCATAAATTAAAATCAGAACCATGATAGCATGTTTCTAGCTTGTAATGTAGCACAAGAAAAACAAGGAGATGTATGGTTTTCTAGTTTCGAGGTTTAGAAACCACATGATAGGGAACATAGAAATGATTTCCAATTTAGATGAAAGTGTAAAATCTGAAGTGACATTAGGGACTGATAGCAAGTTCTTGGTCATGGGAAAAGGAAGAGCAGAAATTCTAACAAAAAAGGGAGAGAATAAATTCATGTCAGATGCTTACTTTGTCCCTGGTTTGAAACATAACCTCATAAGAATTGGACAGCTCATTCAAAAGGGCTACAATATATTTTTCAAGAATGACGTGTACACAATCTTGGATAAGCCTCCAAGTAGAAAGATGATTGCAAAAGTTAATATGAAAAGCAATAGAATGTTTCCGCTCAAGATAAGATCATATTTGAAGGAAGAAGGTGTTCAAGCACAAATATCAATGAATTTAGAAAAGGGTGAAAGAAATGTAGGAGTTTTCACACAAGAAAACCTTCACGTAGAAATTAAATATGAGAATTGGTTATGGAGTTTTAGATTTGGTCATCTCAACTTTCGAGGTTTGAATTTTTTTCATAGAAAATCCATGGTGAAGGGATTGCCACTCATAGAAAAACTGGAAAACCTATGTGAAGGATGCATCTTGTGAAAGCAACATAGAGAATCGTTTCCAACAGGAAAGGCAATCAAGGCAACAACACCTTTAGAAATTGTTTGCTCATATTTATGTCAACCAATGAAAACAGTATCAATTGGTGGCAGCCATTATATTTTTACCTTCATAGATGACTACACAAGGAAGACATGGGTCTAGTTCCTAAAACAGAAAAGTGAAGTGTTTGACTGATTCTGCCACTACAAAGTTCTTGTTCAGAAGAAAAGTGGACACTACATCAAAGTGTTGAGGACTGAAAAAGGTGACGAATATATCTGAAGTAACTTCCTATGTTTTTTTAGGAACCATGGAATTCACAAGAATTTTAAAACAAGGTATACACCTCAGAAAAATGGTGTCGCGGAAAGGAATAATAGGAGTGTGTTGAAGGCAAAGCAAGGAGTGTGTTGAAGGAAAATAATTTTCTAAATCATTATTGAGCTAAATTCATTGCTTGTGAAAAGTATATTATTAATAGGTCTCCAACCAAAAGTGTTATGAATATTGTTCCTGAAGAGGCATGGAGTGGAAGAAAGCAATTTGTCACTCACATGAGAGTGTTTGGATATGTGGCATATGCACATGTCCCAGATGAGTTGAGGAAAAATTTGGATAGCAAGAGGGAGAAATGTATAATTGTTGGATATATTTATGAATCCAACGCATACAAGATCTACAGTCCATCAACCAATAAGGTAATAATAAACAGATATGTTCAATTCATAGAAGATGAAGTATGGGATGGAATTTAGAGAAGACAGCCAATGTGAAGACATGTATGCCACATGAATACAAAAAGGAATTGACCACAACAAGTAATTCCTCAACGGTGACTCCTCCTCCACCTACACAAGCTCAACAAAGTAGTCAACATGTGACACCACAAAAAAATAATAGGTCATTATTTCACAACCAAAAAAGTGCTTCTCCAAGCACACCACAAAGATTCGCAACTCCAGCTACTTCAACTGCAACACCAAGCTCATCTTCAACAAGCATAAGAAGACAAAAATTCAGAAATTTAAATGAAATTTATGAGAAAGATGAAGTTGAGATTAGTGCTGGTATGAATTCTTTATTTTCGTTATTTTGTCATGTAGATAATCCAATCCACTTTGAACATGCAGTCAAATAAGAGAAATGGGTTGGGGTAATGGATAAAGAAATAGGAGCAATAGAAAATAACGACATATGAGAGTTGGTGGACCTTCCGCAAGGAAAATAATTTATTCGACTGAAGTGGGTCTAAAATATCAAGAGAAACATTGAAGGCAAGATTAAAAGGCACAAAACAAGTCTAGTTGTCAAAGCACATAAGCAACAACATGGAAGAGACTATGCGGAAACATTTTCACCAGTCGCGAGGATGGAGAAGGCCAAGAAGACTTGGTTATGACATATAAGGCCAAGAAGACAAGGTGTGTAGGTTTCAGAAACCTACACACCATGTCTTCTTGTCTTCCTCTAGGCGAGAACCATGAAATATGCCAATTGTTGTTTATAGACCCAAGACCCAAGGTTGTCGAAACCTGAAACTGTTATAGTGATGTCCAATATTGTTGAATTCCTCAATATTGAAGGGCTTAGTCGCTTATGTATTAAGGGAATGACAAGGTCATATAAGGCCATAGTTACCTAGAAAGAATACAAAAAAAACCATAAGGATTTAAATGAGTTCAGTAAGGGTATGAAAATTCTAGTAGAAGAGAAAAAATGAGGCAAAAGCCCGAGATGCATAAACGAGGCACTTAATGAAGACATGTTCAACTATTCAAATTATGTCAGCTACCCAAGACTATATCACTTTAATTATTAATTCTTCTAGTTAGAGTTTCAACCCTGCAAAGAGAAAACGAATGACCTATAATTTAAATAGAGTAACAACAAAAATAAGACATGCATATATATATATATATATATATATATATATATATATATAATCCTGGGGAAAACCCTATATCTCATACTTGTATATTGGTGAAGAAACCTAGAAACAAAAAAAAACATATGTACAAGCCCTGCAGAGTATGGGAAAAAAGTGAGCCCCATGGTCATTAGATGGCGATTGTTAGTGTTCAGTCTATGTGAAAAATGGGGAAATAAGGAAACATATTGTCTGAATGGGAGACCATCACAATATTTTGAAGAACACGAACATGGGATGACATTGTCTAGCCCAAAAATATTCTAGAGGTTGATATGCTGTCACAAGAAAAAAAAAAAAAAAAAATGAAACCTCGATGAGGAAATCACGTAAGGATGAAATTTTTGTTTTGAAAAAAAAAAAACTATAATTTTTCCTTCAGGATGAATAATCGTTACTTGTTGTGAGTTGATTTCTTTATGGTGTGATATTAGCCACTGGTTGAAAGGATTATAACAAAAGAGAAGGGAACGGTTGCAGAGATCCTCTCCGAAGGGCAAGATTGCAAATGGGAACAACGTAGCATTAGGGGATAGTGGTAGTTACTCCATAACTAATCCCCATGCCTCTACATCATTGATTGAAAACCCTAAATGTTGTGGGACAAGGATTTTTTGACACCTCAACATGGGTCCAACTCTACACCAGTAGAAGAATTTTGATTATAGCTCATACGTCTCAATAGTTCGAAAAGTCTAGTAATTTCCCCATTTCACTATGTCATGAGTATGGGATAAGATGGTATCTATAATATAAGTATAACATCATTACTGTCGACTATGGAAGAACTAAGTAGTAGCTAAGCAAGCCCTTAATTCCATGTCATGGTGTAATAAAATATGACCATCTCATAGATAACCAAAAGAGAATCAAATTTGTTGCAAGCATACCAAATAAATAACATTTAAAAATTCACCAATAATGGTGAAGTTGGTATTGCTAATAATGGTAAACATATTTTTTTCACGTAGAGGTTCATTCCCTAAGGATAGAAAAATGTAAACAAAACCAAGAATTTTTAGAAAAGAGCGAGAATGAGTCATGGTTAATGTTTAGTCAATTTAATGTCTTAAATTGCTTACATAAATTATCAACCGAGGTTTGTAAACTGATGAAGTGTGGTGCATTGTATGTTCTTAGTTAACCTTCTTCTTACTTCGTTGTTTGTATTTTATGTTTTTTTTGGGGGTTTTGTATCTTGATGTCTAAGAATGTTTAATCTATAACTATGAAATAAATTACATATATCTAATTAATTTTAAAGAGGAAGAGAAGGAAGTGTTCCTAAGTTAATCTAATTTACATAAAAGTAAATCAAAGACTATTGGTTAGTTAAAGTCTAGTCTGAAATATAGAGTATCTAACTTGATGAATTCTAACCTAGCATTAGTCCTATTCCATGGATCTAATTCCTATAACTGAGATTGAAATTGCAATGCTATTCTAAGGGAACGTATAAAAGTAAAATATATAATGTATGTATAGTTACTTCAACATTCAATATGAAGTATTACCTTCTTGAGATGTTGTGCAAGAAACTATCTATACCTTAACTTCTAATGTTCTAGGAAAGCAAGTAAGGTGTGCAAAGAAAAACAACTAATGTATGCTTAGTTAGTCCAACATTCAATAAGAAGTATTGCCTTCTTAAGATGGCGTTTAAGTAACCAATTATGCTTAATGAAAAAGAAAAAAAAATATGCAAAGGAAAACCTCAGTAATTGTATGAAGTAGACATTCAATCATTCAATATAGAAGCATGATTGAATCAATTTTTTGGAATGACCTTTAGGAACATCAATTATACAATTAAATGAAGATCTAAAAGTAAATGTGAAAACATGTAAAGCTTAACTGTAAAAAACTAATGTATGTTTTATTTACTCAATCGTTCAATGTCAAGTATTACCCTCTTGAGATGTCGTATGAGAAATCAACTATACCTCAGTTTCTAAATTCCTAGAAAGCAAGTAAAATGTGTAGAGGAAAAATTCAATAACTATATGAATTAGACATTCAATCATTTAGTTTAGAATCATCTTCTAAAAATGATCTGTAGGAACATCCATTCATAAAAATAATTGATATTTCTATTCTAAGAAGGTAAATGTCAGAACATTAAGGAAAAACTAGATAACTGTGAATTCTTATTACTTCAAACTTGATTCAATTTGAAAATAGGAAGATATATCTTTATGAAATGTTTTTAGAAGAACAAGGCCTACACAGTTATGATTTAACATTATGCTACTGATCAAAACTGGAATGAAACATTAATCTACTTAGAAAACAAAATTAGCGAAAACAGAGTAAGGAAAATTAAATTAAAAACAATAAATGAAAAAAAACCCTCCTCCAGTGCAAGGGCCCTCTCCAATTGATTCGGCTGAAATCCTAGCTAGTTAAGGATGCACTTAAGTAGTAATTGGTAACACAATATTTTTATTATGATAGAATGAAGTCTTAATACACAGTGCATCAAGAAACGATTAAAACTTAACTTAAAATTTAATTTATGCTTGTTCTTAGTTCTGTACAACCGGTATTTAAAGAAAATAAACATAACTGTCTATGAGATAATCTTGCTATAGGTGGCTAATTCAACCTATAGACTTGCAATTAGACTGTTTAACTCTTGATTTGCTACGATAGAGAAAATCAAGAGTCATGATTTTCTCAGCTAACATACTTTGACCACACCTTTGACCATGATCTTAAGCCTTCTTGTCTCTCGATCTTAAACGAGTGAATATGAAAAAATCCATGTGGAGATGATTCTGGAACTGCCCATGTGGCTCAATTCTCCATTTGACACCTAGAACCTGTCATGCCATGAGAGTAGCTACCGAATCAATGATTAGCTGCAGAATAGGATGCGTTGTGTAGCTAAATTGAAAAAATATATTCAAATAGAGATAACAGGGAATTCATTTAAATGCATTCCTTAAGACAAAACATGGCATTTATCATTGATTTGGATATGTGATATTATGATAAAGTAAGGGAAAAAGGTGAGAAAGGATGTCAAAGAGAGGGTAATTCTGAGGTTCAACATACCCCCACTGCGAAGTCATTGCATGTCCTCGTGCAATTTTCCAAAAATGTGAATTCTCCTCTCCTACTGCATCTGTTCACAAATTTCTGCTAAGACATCCAATTTCCTTCTTTTGCTTTTATTTGAAGTGATTTCCATCTCGGGCCTTCTCATAAGAAGCTTATACCTGAGATTTATGACTATCTTGTTTAGTTACTTGTTATTTCTTTTCAATTTTCTGTTCTTCTTGTACCATAGACCTAAATGAAAAAAGGTATTGTCGTGAATTACCTTTTCCAAATTGTTCTACTGCTTCAAGGGCTCATTCTCCTGTGTGATGTGTCTATTCAATATCTCTAGCTCATAAATATCCTGTTTGAGAGAATCAACTAGAGGTTCTTGTGGATTGATAGAAGGTGATGGATTGATTGATGCATTCTCTTCTCCAGTGATTCTACATAATCATATATTTCTTGTTGCACTAGGTCTATGCCTGGAGAATTTCTACTATAGCTACCTTCAAAATTATGAATAGGAGAATTTTGAGGACTAGGTGGAGCAGAAATATGGACAGGAGATGGTATTGGAGTTTCCTCATCTAAACTTACAAAATCTGTCTCTTTTGGTAGTGTTCTCTTCATCGAACCTCGAAGTCTGGAGCTCCTTCTTAGTTATTGAGGATTTACATTTTCTTCATTTGTATCTCTGCTCCTCTTTCGTATCTTTCCTCCTGTCTTGTTTTTATTTTCTTTTCTGATTTCTGCCAGCTCTTCAGAGATGAGCTTTTCATCATTCTTTTGTAGTAAAGATGAAGTTTTGTCTTCAATGTTTATATTGATCTTCTTCCTTCTACTCTTGCTGACATTGTCTTCTTTGGGATGTTCTAGTGCTTCTTGAAAATGGTTTCTAATAAGAAAGCTCTCCCAGGTATCTCCTATGATTTTTAAATGAAACTCAACCAGTATCTTTACCAACCCATGGTGATGCATGGTGTTATCTATGAACTATATTATTTTCTACACATTTGTGGACATCCTTTTTAAGCTAGTTAGAAAAAGGAAGGGAAGATTTATTTCACAATTTTCTAAGAAATTCATTAGTAAATGGATATGGTATACATACATGAAGCCAAACCTTCCTTCACAGGTAATAAATTTCTGTAAATTCAAGAGAATGTTCCTCCATTTACTTTTAAGAGCTGAGCTGGGGATACCTTTTCTAAAAACAGAGACATCCATACCTGGGTTTTTGAGTATAAATTTCCATGATTCACTGTGGAACTCCTTGTTTTTGAACCACCTTTCTCCAAGCCTTGGAATTTCTAGGGCTTCAGACATGAATGATTCAGTAACTGTGAACTTGATGTCTTCAATTTCCACTTCTATGCTATCAAGACACCGAGTAAAATATTATGTAATTTCCTTGTGGAAACCATCAAATTTCTCTATGAATTTGAGCCATCTAGCTTTCTGTAACATTTGCTTGATTTGAGGGTATCCTTCCTTATACTTTGTCCCCACCGATTCTGATGTAACTATCAGTCCCATGCATGTAGATTTTCCAACCTTTAGAATTACCCTTCTCTGTTTGTGAAGTGAATTGAGTTACGAAACTAATGAGAGGTATCGAGGGTTTTTATGAATAAATAGGTGGAAATGGTTTTAAAGAACCGTAGACAAGTATGTCACGTCAACCAGTCATGATTGTTAATCATCAATGGAGTCAATTATGGACC
The DNA here is from genome assembly GCA_034641835.2 of Pinus albicaulis. Lineage (NCBI taxonomy): Eukaryota > Viridiplantae > Streptophyta > Pinopsida > Pinales > Pinaceae > Pinus > Pinus albicaulis. The sequence goes on from CM076582.1 coordinate 526,388,189, forward strand.
GTTATGAGACATAATGCAGAAGATGTGGATAAACATTGGTATGAGGGAGATTGCAATAAAATTAAATGATGATCTGTCAAGGAAGCATATGACTATCCATATTATACATGCTAATGTTTTAACCTTTCTATTAAAATAAAAAATTTCACCTTTTCTTTTAGAACTAACCTTTTCATTTGTTGTTTCTTTTGTGTTGATCCTTTAGGTACCCTTTAGCATGTTGGTTTTCAAAACATAATTCTTCAATTTCCTGTAATCATCATTTTTTTGTAGGCTACACAATTGTGTCAAAACTGCTGAATGAAATGTGGCAGCAGAATAGAATTAGTTGCAGAATGAAATTAGTCGCAGAATGTGATCAGCTGTGGAATGTACTCAGCTGCAGAAGGTAGTCAGCGCCAAAATGTAGCGATATTTGGAATGTAGTACAGCTGAAAAATGTAGTCAGTTGTAGAGAGTGATTTGTAAAAGAAATGAAGTATGGTTTGTGGAATGGAATGTAAGTGAAGTGTGAAATGGAATATGGCAATGGAATGGAAGTGGAATATGACTGTGACAATGGAATAAAAGTGAATATGATTGTGGAATGAAACTTTAAAATGGAATTAAATTGCAGATTATGAGCTACACAGATGGAATATCAATGTAGTTTTGTGTTACTACTTATTACAGAAAAAAATGGAAAATATAGGATGTCAGAAATCTCTGATTTTCACCCAATATTTTATGTATAAGTATTCCAATCATTGATTGGTTTTCATACTTATACAATTTATTTTTTATTTTTATTTTTTTATATATATAATTTTTTACAAGAAAAATAAAATCTAAGTTAGTGAAGTAGAAGAATTCTTCTTCACTAACTTCATATCAGAATTACCTTGGAGAATATTGATAAACTCTTCTCTTGAAATTGGTTTATGATATACTTTCAACCAATGACCATTCACAAGAATAAGTACATTTTCTTCATCTATTGTCCTTATCTTCGCTACTCCATTATCAAATACTTTTTCAATCTCATAAGGCCCAAGCCAATGAGTCTGAAACTTTCCTTGAAAATATTTGAATTTTGAATCGAACAAAAGTGCCCAATCCCCTCCTTGAAACGTCTTCTCCTTGATATACTTATCATGCAATTTAGCCATTTTCTGCTGGACTATACTGGTTCTTTAAACTGCATCTTGCCTTATTTCATCAAGCTCATTTAGTTGCTCCAATCTATGTTTCTGTGCTTCTGATAAATCAAGTCCCAATTGGACTGCCATCTTGAAGGTTTGTATCTGAAACTCTATAGGGAACAAGACTTCCTTCTCACAAAAAAGTTCATAGGTACTATGTCTTGTTGTATTCCTCCATGTAGTTCTGTAGGCCCATAAGGCCTCAGGAAGCCTTTCTTCCCAATCTCTTCTGTGTATATGCATAGTCTTAGTGAGAATTCCTTTAATCACTTTATTGGTGGACTCTATTTGACCATTTTCTTGTGGATGAAAAGGAGTATAATTTATGTGCTTAATCTTGTAATTTTCCACGATATTTTTCACCAACTTGGATGTAAAATTGGCTCCATGATCTGTCACAATTTCTCTTGGAACACCAAAATGAGTGAAAATATCCTCAAAAATAAAATTAACTACAAAACGTTCATTAGCAAAAAGTAATGCTTTAGCCTCTACCCACTTGGTGACATAATCAATACATACCAAAATATACCTCTTTTGTTTATATGGTGGATTAATTGGCCCAAAAAAAACCGAGGCCAATTTTTCAAAAGGTTCAATAAGTACCTTAAGTTGTAATTCCATTTCATTTAAGGAGTAGGTTTCCTTACCCTTTGGCAGTTGTCACACATTTTGACATATTCTTTGGCATTTCTGAAGATGGATGGCCAATAATATCCTAAATGAAGGATTTTATAGGTTGTCCTCTTGTCAGCAAAGTGTCCACCACAAGGTTCATCATGACATGACTTAATAATTTTAGGCATTTCATCTTCTCGAATACACCTTTGGATAATGAGATCTGGACCTGTTTTATACAATTCATTAGTAATCCATGAGTAAATGCACTTAATTGAATGATTTTTCTTTTCTCTCTAGGAAACAAATGTGAAGGTAATTTTCTTATGACTAGGTAATTAGCAATATCTACAAACCAAGGAGTTTCAGTAGTTATTGCAAAAAGGTATTCATCAGGAAATTTATCTTCAACTGGAGTGTCATCTTTGATATTTTTAATTCTAGACAAGAAATCAGCAACTATGTTTTTTTTTCTAGGTATGTCTATAATGGTGATGTTGAATTCTTGCAAGAGTAATAACCATTTTGTAACTCTGCCATTAGTAATAGTTTTATTCTTTAAATATCTAATTGCAGAGTGATATGTAAGAACAAAGGTTTCATAGACTGTTATATAATGTTTGAATTTGTTGATAGCATGAACGACAACTAAGAATTCCTTTTTAGTTATAGTGTAATTTAACTCAGTGTGAGTCAAATTCTTTCTTGTGTAATAGATGGTATAGGGGATCAAATATTTTTGTCCTAATACAGCTCCCAGAGCTATATCTGAAGCATCTGTTGAAATGTGAAAAGGTAGTTTCCAATTTGGACCTCTTAATGTGGGTGCTTCAGAAATTTTTTCTTTTAAATTTTCAATTGCCAACTGGAAATCAAGATTCCAACTAAATTCACAATATTTGGTGAGTAACTTGAATAGTGGGGATGCTATTTTAGTGAAATTTTCTATAAATTTTCTATAATATCCTGTGAATTCTATAAAATTTCTAACATCATTTTGACAGCTTGGAATTGATAGTTTGGATATGACTTCAAATTTAGATTTATTAACTTTAATTCCATCTCTTAAGATGTGATGTCCTAAAACAATCCCTTCTGTAAACATGAGAAAAAAAATTTCATGACTTAGTGAAAGGTTTTCTTCCTTACATCTTTTAAGAACTTTTTCCAAATTTTATAAAGCTTCTTCAAATGTATTCCCATAAATTGTAAAGCCATCCATGTACACCTCTACACAATCATGTATTAGATTAGAAAAAATTGTTAGTATTGCCCTTTGGAATGTTGCAGGTACATTGCACAATCCAAAAGGAAGTACTTGGTAGGCATAAGTCCCCCATGGACAGGAGAATTTGGTCTTATCTTGATCTTCAGGTGCTACCTGAATTTGATTGTAGCCACTAAAACCATCCAAAAATGAGAAATGATTTTTACCTTCTAATTTATCCAATACTTGATCTATAAATGGTAAAGGAAAATGATAGTTTAGGGTAGCTTTATTCAATTCTCAATAATCAATTCATACCCATAATTTACCATTATTTTTAGGCAAAATCACTAAAGGGAAAACCTACTGACTGTCTGAAATTGGGTAAATGAAGTTTACATTCAGCAATTTTTGCAACTCTTCTTTCACAATTTCTCTAAGATTTGGATTCATCCTTCTTTGAGGTTTCCTGATAGGTTTAAAATTTTCCTCAATGTAGATGTGATTTATACAAGTATTAGGACTAAATCGTTTATATTAGTGTATTCCCATGCATATGCAAAAGGATGTTGTTATAATGTTTTGATTAACTTTTCCTGTTGTAATATTTCCAAGTATTGTTTATGTTCAAAGTTTTTCCTAGAAAGCTTTCAAATGTAGAGCTACAAAATTCTTCCATAGAATAAAGAGAAAAATACCTAGATGAAAAATAATCAATATTAGATTTCTCCTGGAATTGAGCATGTTCATATTTTGGAAATGATTCAAAAATTTCCATAGAATTTAGAATTTGACTATCTTCACTAATGGTTGAAATAGTGAAGAGATTCTATATATAATTTTCATCATCAATCCATTATTTGTCATCTAACTCTGTGATTGTCCTTTCTCGAGGATATAGAATGAATTTCTTTGTTGAGTTACCATCATAGATATACATGTCACCAGATCTACAGCTAATGAAAGCATCAACTATATCCAACCAAGGTCTTCCTAATATAAGTGGATGTCCCCCTAGATTTTTCTTAGGAAGTAAGATCATAAAATCAACAGGATACTCCCAAGAGTCTAAGGATACTAAAATATCTTCTAACACACCATTTTGTTTGATTACATATTTATCTGCTAATTGCAGTAATGTAGGTGTATATAGAAGTTTAGTAAGCTTGAGCAGTTCCATTGTTTGCTTTATCATTATGTTTATTGCTGCTCCTAAATCAATCAATGTATTTGGAATTTCAATTCCATTGATATGTGTTTTTACAACTTGACTTCCTAGATCTAAATATTTTTGTATGGAAAATTTTCCCATCATTATGTCTGCAAATTTTCCTACAAGTTGAATTCATTTTTATTTCATTTATTTTCCTTTCGGGTTTCTTCATGATCAACTCCTTTATTGGCTTGGCTAGAATTGGAATCTCTTCAATTTCCTGTAACAAATGGATTTTGACACAGACATTTTTCAGTTCATCTAGAAAATCATAATTGGACAACATAATATGCTTTTCTACCCATCTATCAACTTGTAATATTTCAGGAAAAGGAGGGGTAGAAGTAGGTATTGATGGTTTCTCTATGATAGGAGTTGATATTATTGGTTCTTTTTGTTTTTCATTTTCAAATTTTGGTTTTGAAGAGATGTTCCTTCCTCAAAACGTTTATTTGGTTGTAGAGAATTTTCCTCAAAACTTTCTTGTTCTTGAATAACTAGAGAAGGCTTTTTATTTTCTAATATCCTACTAGATCTAAGTTGGACATGATTAACATCTAGAGGAGTAATCATGTACGTTGGAAATTTCTTCCCTTCTATCATGTAGGTATTTTGAGGATTTTTATTGTTGGGCTTTGGTAATGGTTCGTCAAGTAGTTGATTTGGTCTCTATGGAAATGGTAGTGAAGGTTGTGGATTTTGGTTTTGGAGTTGGGATTTTTTATTTTGTTGAGAAATTTGTTAGGGAGGATATTTTTTATATGATGGAGGATATTGATAGTATTGAGAGAATATTCCATAGGGATTTTTCATTCCTTGAGCCCAAGATTGAGATTGAGATTGAGATTGAGGCCAAGGTTGCTACCAAGAATTCCAATTTAGTGGGGGTTGAGTATACATTTGATTGTTAAAGCCTTGAGCTTGTGGCCCCTCCCATGGTCTTATAGAGACAAATCAAAGATATTCTATTGGATTTGAAGTTGTTTCCTCTTGAAAAATAGCCTTAAGACCTAGAATTGAAGAGCAACTCTTAGTCTCATGAATTATTGAACAAATCATACAGGTCTTTATGACTTTTGCATCAAGAGGACATTATCTTAAAGCATGTTTCTTTCTGCATTTGGGACATAAAATATGTAAAGCATCAGTCTCAGCTTTATACTTGCTTTGTAATTTAATGGTGTCTATCTGTTCACTAAGACTCCCTAAGATTTATGTTTTAAATTCATCAAGCATGTTTCCAATTTCTGCCCTACTCACTATTCCAGTTGCAGATCCATTTATTCTAGCAAGAGAAGGATCTGTTGTATTTTTTCCAGTTTTTTATTTTCCCCTTGAGAGATTGATACATAATTCACCAATGTCAAATAATGGAATTTGAGAGATATCACCCTTTCTCATCATGTTGAGAATGTCTATCCATTCATCTCTAATGGTTTTTAATAAAAGAAATTTAAAAGTATCTTGATCTAAATTATCCATTTTTTCTCTTTTTATGTTAAAATTGAATCTTTCAATTAAATCCTCCAAATTATCATCCAATTGTTGCATCATTTTAAATATTTCATCCTTGTGGTTAATGAGTATGAAATAATCCAAATACCTTTCTAAAAATTCTCTTTTCATGCAATTCAATGTTCTGATAGACCAAGTGATTAAACTCATGAACCATTTTAGAGCTTCTCCTTTCAATGTTGAAGGAAACAATTTGAGTTTTTTTTAGTCTTGTAAATAATCATAAGTTCTACAAAAGAATTCAAATTCAAACAAAAAGGTTTCAGGTTATTCACCTTTTAATCCATGAAAATTTGGGAGGACAGAAGGTGCGATATTTTTCATTGTGGCATTTGTTTCTTCATCAACTATAGGGAATCCAAAAGAACTATCCATTGCCCTATTTCTTCTACCTCCTTCTGCATTTCCTCTACCTCTTCCTCTATCTCCTCCTCTACCTCTACCTACTCCAAATATTACATTTTCTTCATTTATAATTTCTCCTTCTCCTTCTCCTTCTTCTCGTCTTCCTGTCATTATAGATTCTTTGGATATGATATAAAATTCAACCTGCAAGGTTAATTTCTCTTCCTCTGGTTCTTCTATCAATGGTATGTTGAAGAAAGGATCTTATTCTTCCTCTCCACTAGGAATTTATAACTCTTCATCTAGAATATGTTCCCCTGTAAAGGTGAAAAAGCTTACTCCTTCTATTGGAGATCTATGATCTTCTTCCTATAAGACTGCCTCAGTGGATGAAGTATGAGATCCTCCTAATTGAATTTCTGACCTTAGAACTTTAGGAATTCTATGGCTAGTGAATTATGGAATATGAGTTTGAGATGGAGGTGTATCACTTCTTAGTCTTGGTGGAGTGAGTGGTGTTGTAGGGATTAAACTCCTGCCTCTAGCTCTGAATCTTTCCCTATAGCTTCTTTCTTTATGCCTATCATTTTTTAGATGTAAGAAATGAGGCTACCTAATTACAATTCCCTGACAATGGAGCCAAAATGTTTACTCAATTTTATATCGCAAATTGCTTACATAAATGATCAACTGAGGTTTGAAAAGTGATGAAGTGTGGTGCACTGTATGTGCTTAATTAACCTTCTTCTTACTTCCTTGTTTGTATTTTATGTTTTTTTTTGGGGATTTTGTCTTTTGATGTCTAAGAATATTTAATATATAACTATAAAGGAAATTAAATGAATCTAATTAATTTTAAGAAGGAAGAAAAGGAAGTGTTCCTAAGGTAATCTATTTGACATAAAAATAAATCAAAGATTGTTGGTCAGTTAAAGTATATTCTAAAAAATAAAGTATATAACTTGTTGAATTCTAACCTAGCATTAGTCTTATTCCATGGATCTAATTCCTATAACTGGGATTGAAATTTTAGTGCTATTCTAAGGAAAAATAGAAAATTAAAATAGCTAATGTATGTTTAGTTACTTTAGCATTCAATCTGAAGTATCACCTTCTTGAGATGACATTTAAGTAACCAATTATACTTAATGAAAAAGCAAAAAAAATATGCAAAGGAAAACCTCAGTAATTGTATGAATTAGACATTCAATCATTCAATATAGAAGCATGATTGAATAAATTTCTTGGAATGACCTTTAGGAACATCAATGATACAATTAAATGAGGATGTAACAGTAAATGTGAAAACGTGTGGAGCTTAACTATAAAAAAATAAGGTATGTTTTATTTACTCCATCATTCAATGTGAAGTATTACCCTCTTGAGATGCTATATGAGAAATCAATTATACCTCAGTTTCTAAATTCCTAGAAAGCAAGTAAAACGTGTAGAGGAAAAATTCAATAACTGTATGAATTAGACATTCAATCATTTAGTTTGGAATCATCTTCTCGAACTGATCTGTAGGAACATCCATTGATACAATTAATTGATATTTCTATTCTAAGAAGGTAAATAATAGAACATTAAGAAAAAACTAGATAATTGTGAATTCTTATTACTTCAAACTTGATTCAATTTGAAAATAGGAAGATCTATCTTCATGAATTTTTTTTAGAAGAAAAAGGCTTACACAGTTATGATTTATCATTATGCTATTGATCAAAACTAGAATGAAACATTAATCTACTCAGAAAACAAAATTAGCAAAAATATAGTAAGGAAAATTAAACTATAAACAATAAATGAAAAAAACCTCCTCCAATGCAGGGGCCCTCTGCAACTGATTCGGCTGAAATCCTAGCTGGTTAAGGATGTACATAAGCAATCATTGGAAACACGATATTTGTATTATGATAGAACAAAGTCTTAATACACAGTGTATCAACAAAAGCTTAAAATTTAACTTAAAACTTAATTTCTCCTTGTTCTCGGTTCTGTACAACCGATATTTAAAGAAAATAAACATAATTGTCTATGAGATAATATTGCTAGAGGTGGCTAATTTGACTTATAGACTTGAAATTATATTGTTTAACTCTTGATTTTCTACGATAGAGAAAATCAAGAGTCCTTCTATTCTCGGCTAACATACTCTGACCACGCCTTTGACCATGATCTTAGGCCTTATTTTCTATCGATATTGACCAAGTGAATAGGAAAAAATCCATGTGGAGATGATTCTAGAACTTCCCCTGTGGCTCTATTCTACATTTGACACCTAGAACCTGTCAGACCATGAGAGTAGCTACAGAATCCATGATTAGCTGCTGAATAGACTATGTTCAGTAGCTAAATTGAAAAAATATATTCAAATATCAAGTACATGAGAATATAATAGGGAAGTAATTTAAATTCATTCCTTAAGACAAAACATGGAATTTATCATTGATTGCGATATGTGATCTTATGAGAAAATAAGGGAAAAAGGTGAGAAATGATGTCAAAGAGAGGGTAATTCTGAGGTTCAATAGCTAATCTAGTAAAAAAAATGATCCAGTTGGATATTGGTGGCCATCCACTTATTCCACTTGGGGACCCACCATTGTCTCTTTCATTTTTTCCATTTTGGCACAACTTACCATTTTTAGCAGTTTTTCGGGTCCTAAACATCTAGAGCCATTTTGAGGCCCTAAACGATGTTTTTTAGGCATCGTTTGTAAGGGGAATATGATCACATTCTAAAATATACATTCACAATTGTCAATTGTAGTCCTTGGATAGATCTTTCTAATGATGTATCTTGTGCGTCAAACAGAGATAGTATGCCAAAGTTACGACCCCAGAAAATTGATGTACCAATTTACCCCAACAGGGCCCATAGTCTTGCCTTTCATCTCCTAGGGTTAGGCTTTTGGATTTTTAGGGTTTTCCATTATTTCTAAATAATATATAGGGCTTCAATCCTCATTTAAACATAGAGTTCAAAGGCCTATAGCTACCACATCGCTTCTCAGAGATAAGCTACTAGCACCCTTGCTAGTTTAATTCCATTCTATCTATAATCAAATTTCATTTCTTTGATATTAAAGAAATGAATTTTTATTTATGCTATATCTTTGTATTTATGGTTATATGCATATTCTGTTGCATTCATGCATAAATCTAGATCAGTGGTTTTAGAGCGGTCTGTTTTTTCTCGATCCTTCTTTGCATGTCCCCAACGAGGTTAGGGTATAAGGAGTTAGGGCTTGATCTGGTTGAACCTTTGAAAGATCAGCCTCGCAAACCTTGATGGTCACCTATGAGGGATGAAAAGAAAGATGAGGGAGTGGGAGATCCTATCAACATATTACTCGAGGAGGCCCTCTAAAAACAAAGGAACGTGATGATGGATAACGTTTCCTAGATCCTTCAACAACTGCCCATCGACAGTGCATCTGCATCCAACATCCACTCTGGAGGCACAAATCCCTTTAAGGTACAAGTAAATTTTGACATTCCCATATTTGAGGGTAAAATAGATGCAGATGTTGTAGATAAATTTTTGAATCTATTAGAAGGATATTTCTCGGTTCATGACTTTTCTGACTGGGAGAAGATTAGTTTTTCACTCCTCAAAGCTACCCCCCATATCAAGGACTAGTGGGACACCTACTGTGAGAAAAAGGATGAGAAATAACCCTCTCCGTTCTCAGCCATACCCACTTGGAATTATTTTCGAGATGCCATCAAGGAACAATACTATCCCATGGGGAGCTATGAGTGCAAGTACATAAAATGGACCATGATGCAACAACAAAGGGATGAAGATGTGCATGAGCTAACGAATTTGTTCCATACCTTGCACACAAAGTTCGGTATCAAATATTCAGAGATACATTTTGTGCTAAAGTATCGCAGTTGTCCGCACAGATATAGTCAGGAGGAAATGGAGTTCCTAGACATCTCCTTTCTTGGTACAACATACCAGTATGCTGCCAAGATTGAGTAGAAATTTAAACAGAAGAAGAGAGACTTTGGATCTATGAATCAAAATCAAGGGAAAGGTGCCCCCAGACTGCAGAACAAAGGACAAAGCCAAGGCATGGTGCCCCGAGACAACCTATCAAAGCTACAAGAAAATAAAAACACCACAAAGCCAAAGAAGGACATGGGAAAGTGGTGTGAGTTCCATAAGAGCTCCACTCACAACACAAGTGAGTGTCGGGCCAAGAAATCACATGTGGCTGATATGGGGGCTTTTGAATCAGATGCATGCTCCGAATATGAATCAAAACATGACAAGGGGAATGCAAGCAGGAAATATATTATTGATGTATATCCCAATGCCACTACTGTCACTACGAAGATCTAGAAGGAGGAACCAGAAGATATAGAGGAGGAGGAGCGTCTCTTCTACTCCAAGATGTGCATTAAGGGTTCCCCGCTATAATTCGTTGTCTACAATGGGAGCCAAAATAACCTCATTTCAGGAGATGTCGTGAAGTGGTTGGGCTTGCTGACCACAACACACCCACAACCATACACCATTGGGTGGCTTCACCAAGGACATGATCTCTCCGTCAGCCAACATTGTCGCCTTCCCTACAACATCAAACCCTTAACAGATGAGGTATTATGTGACATTTCTCCTCTTGATGTCTGTGATGTATTATTAGGCCAACCATACTTGTGGAAGTGACATGTTGTGTATGATTCCCTACGTCGCATTGTTATTGTTACTTCGGGAAAAAATTTATACAAGATTCCAAAGGTACCATCGCTTGCCACTATCTCTTTGGTTACTACAAAACAATGTAGTAATATCATTTCCAAAACTAGGAAATTTGTTTTCTTGGTGATCCATCCCCAGGTCAAGAAGAAGGTTGTGGCCATGACCTCTCGATAGGGCTCCTCTGCATGATAAAAACAAATGGACAAGGTTGTGTAGGACTACAGGGACATCTTCACCTCACCCACAGGGGTGCCTCTATACTGTTAGGTCAGGCACCCCATTGATATAACCTTAGGTGCACCTCTACCTAATGGAACGACATATTAACACTCTTTTCTAGAGAATGAAGAACTCAAGAGGTAGATCCAGGAGCTGCTGCAGAAAGGTCACATCAGGCCAAGTTCATCACCCTGTGGGAGCTTGATTGTGTTGGTACAAAATAAGGATGGGACTTGGAGACTCTGTATTGACTATCGGGCAATCAACAAGATCATTGTTTGGAATAGGTACTCGATCCCAAAAATTGATGACATTATAGACCAATTCAAAGGGTCGAAATATTTTAGCAAGATCGACCTAAATTCTGGGTATCACGAAGTACCAATCAAACCCTTTGATGTGTGGGATAATGCCTTCAAAGCCAAGGAGGGCATTTTCGAAGGGCTGGTCATGCCTTCTGGGATGACGAATGATCACGCAACCTTCATGAGCCTATTGATCGAAGACATATTGTGGCCATTCACCAACTCATTTTTAGTGGTGTACTTGGATGACATTTTGATCTTTTGCCAGACTTGGGAAGAGCACCTTCACCACATCTCAGAAGTCCTCCAAACACTTCGACAACACAATTTGTGTGTCAATTTGGAAAAGTGAACTTTTGGCATGACCCAGGTTCAATATCTGGGATACGTTATTGATGAAAGGGGGGTGCATGTGGTTCCAACCAAGATCCAAGTCATTCAGGATGGGCCAACCCCAAACAATCTAATAGAGCTTTGCAACTTTCGGAGTCTTGCTAATTTCTACTATAGGTCCATGTTGGGATTCTCTCGTATCACTTGGCCCTTGAGTCAAGTCACCAAGGGAGGAGCGAAAGAAAAATTATTTTTGTAGGAATCTCAACAAAAGGCATTCGTAGAATTGAAACATCACTTCTGTTCTTCCCTAGTACTCACATTACCAGACTTGCAAAAATCGTTTTAGATCGAGACGGATGACTTTGACTACGCTATTGGGGCAGTTCTTACTCAACAGGGGAATTCATTGGCATATCACAATGAGACATTTTCTGACACAGTCCGCAAGTATCCCACTTATGACAAAGAAATGTATTCCATTGTGTAGGCTTGTCGACAATGGAAGAATTACATTTTGGGGAAATAATCAATCATCCACATAGACCACCAACCCCTGTATTCCATACACCCAAAAGGGAAGTTCCAGAACAATCACCAACATAAATGGTCCACATATCTGCAACAGTTTCATTTGAACATAAAGTACAAGAAGGGTAGCACCAATAATGTTTCAAAATGCCTCACCTGACCACCGATCATGGCTCTAACCAGCATTCTCAACTCTTGTGGGCATGAGACTTCTGATTGGTTTCCTCTCTACAAGAGCGATCTAGAATTTGGTCACACATAGAAGGCACTCTTGGGGGGTACAAAAGCTCTAAATTTTCACCTCCAAGATGCATTGTTATGTCACCTGGGACACCTTTGTTTTCCTTCAAGTGATCATGCCAAGATGATAACGGAGGCACACTATGGTCGAGTCGTTGGGCATTCTGGGGTCAAGAAAATAGTGGCAGTATTGTAGAAGTATTTCTATTGACTGAACCTTGGACAAGATGTCGGGATGTAAATCAGATCTTGCACTGCTTGCATCATTGCCAAACCGACCATTAATAATCAAGGCCTCTATACTCTACTACATACCCCTAGTAGACCTTGCGAGTCCATATCCATGGATTACATGTTGGGCCTTCTTTCTACTAAGAATGGAAATGACTTTGTTTTTGTGGTCGTTGACAGATTCTCAAAGATGGCCATTATGGAAGCCTGCAAGAAGAATATCACAACAGAAGCCACTACTAAACTCTTCTTTGAATGAGTGTGGGTGCAATTTGGGATCCCAAAGTCTATCATCTTAGATCGGGACAGCAGGTTCCTCAGAACATTTTGGTCGAACCTCTTGTCAATGCTGGACACCAATCTCACCAAGTCCATAGCTTTACATCCCCAAATGGATGACCACACAAAGGTTGTCAACAACATGCTTCTACACATTCTTTGCATGTAAAATTCAAAGCATCCACACACATGGGATGAGAGCCTCCCCTATGTACAACACAGTTATAATCAGGCTCTCCACAGCTCAACTGACCAAAAAACCTTTCAGGTGGGCTTGGGATTCTAGCAAATATGTCCCATTAACGTAGCCATGCCATTTGAGACTACTCAGTCCAGCTCGGCTCATGTCCACTCTGAAGCTGAAAAAATGAACACTTTCATTGAGCACATTTAGCACATCCACCAATAGGTTCATGACATATTTCACAGAGCCAATGTTAAGTACAACCAATGACATGATCAACATCGGGTGCCACACAACTTCTAGGTGGGCGACAAAGTCTGGTTACATTTGCAGAGGGAGCACCTTACTGGACCCCACTGCAAGCTTCGCCCACACCAATATGGGCCGTACACAATCACCAAGGCTATAGGGAACAATTCCTTTGAGCTTAGTATTCCACCATTCCTTGTCTACACCGAGTATTCAATGTCGACTGCTTTCGTCCCTACTTCCCACCTCTACTGGAAACCTCTGACATTGCAGAACAAATCACACCAGCAGAGTAAAACCCAGACTGCATGAAACAAGACACCATAGATTGTATCATGTACATGCAAATCAATAACACTCGCCAACATAAGAACCAACTGTATCGGGTTCTCAAAGCTGGCAAACGCCTACACCAAGGGAAGTGGTTCACTAAGGACCAAGTTTAGCAGAAGTTTCCTCATCTCATGGAGGAACTCAATGCAATGGGGACCATTGCTTCCTAAGGGGGGAGGAATGATCCAGGTGGATATTGGTGGCCACTAGCCTATTCCACTTGGGGCCCCACAATTGTCTCTTTCACTTTTTTAGTTTCAGAACAACTTAATATCTTTAGAAGTTTTTCGGGTCCTGAACTTTCGGAGCCATTTTGAGGCCATAAACGACGTCTTTTGGGCATCAGTTATTCCTAAATATACATTTGTGGTTGTTATTTGTAGTCCTTGTATATATCTTTCTAAAAATCTATCATGTGCATTGAATGAAGATATAGTGCCAAAATTACGACCCCGAGAAATTGATGTACCAATTTACCCCAACAGGGCCCATAGTCTGGTGTCTCATCTCCTAGAGTTAGGTTTTTGGATGTTTAGGGCCTTCGAGCCTCATTGTAGCATAGTGTTCAAATGCCTGTAGCCACCACATATCTTCTCAGAGATAATCTACTAGCGCCCTAGCTATTTTATCTCCATTTTGTGTGTAAAAAAATTTTAGTTCTTTAATATTAATGAAATTAATTCTTCTTTCCACTGAATCTTCATATTTATGGTTATATACATATTCTATTGCGTTCCTGCATAAATCCGGATCAAAGAATTTTTTTTTAAGGTTAATGATGGATGTTACAGGTGGTATAAAAGCCACAGGTTATAGTATTGTGGCCTATAAACTTGTCTATATCTAAAATAACATACCAGTGAATAACCCTTGCCACTAGGAATTACTTATTAAGGATGTGGTAATGAAGAACCATTTTATCGGTAGATTGGAAAGAATTTTGTTACATAAGGTTATTAAATACCTATATGTTGGAATGCTCTTATTTACAAGAGTTAATGACTTCGGTGCATAAGTGAGCACAAGAAGGCTATGTGGTAACTGAGGGAAAGAGCGCAAGTTTGGTTTTAAGATGAAGAGAAGCAATCGAGGGTGTGATATTCCATCTAGAAAGTTTGAGGAGGGTGTTGCCTCTATGGTATTGCACTTCTTTCCTACAAAGCATTGGATTATAAAATAATAGAGATACAAATTTCAAATATTGGAAACCTTAGAAGGTATGGTGCCCATGTTGCTGAATTAATATTTATCCCCAAATGGTAACTATGAAAATCTCTAGTCATGATAAATAGAAGGTCTCTATGCATTTATTTCTAGTTTGGGGAAATAAACATGTTGAGCCTGATAAACTCGATATGTTAATGCAACTTAATAGAAATTATCATGTTTCCTTGTTTGAATATTAAAGAAGAACAATTTCTCATAAATATTTTGGACTTATAAACATTCATGATTAGTCATAGTTATCTCCATGTAATAGTTTTGCTAGAAATAACCACTTTAAGAAATCAAAAGTGAAGCATAGACACACACACACACACATTACTATTACTATTTATCGTAAGTCCTTTCGCAATACTATAATGATTTCATGATTAGTCATTTTTGAAGTCCACTCAAAAGAATTTTTATAGTTGGAAGGGAGTCATAGTTATAAGTCATGCCATCTGAACCATTGGTTAAGTGATGCACTTTAAATTTTGATTGGAATGTGCATAAAAAAAAATTAATACTGAGATGGATAAAATAAAGGGAACTCGTGGATATTAGAAGATGAGTGTATTATTTAATCACAGATTGAATTATACCCTAGATTACAAGAGTTTCTCGGTCCAACCAAGGTATCAACAATCTAAATGAACTCCATATTATACACGATTAAGGTGAGCCAGTTGTATTTTTCTTTCTTGAGAAAGAAATATTGGTTGTATGTTGGAAATGGAATTAAAGGGGCTAAAAATGTTGTAACACCTAATCCAATGATTCGGAAATTGGTTTATCTGACACAACCATCTCAACATACTTCAGGACAATTTTTGCCAAATATTGACCGAAGATATTAAAAACTTACAAAAAAAATGTATAAATAGTGGAAAAAATGGGAATCATTTTCATCAAACTAAGAAAATGACATGGCCAACATTGAAAATGGTGAACATTAAAAGATAAAACTTATAACACATGCATAAGTAATTCTAATATAGGAATCCTAGCTTGTACAAATTCTCTGACTGATGAAAACAACTTGATGAGGGAATTAATTAATTTCATTATTAAAAAAGTCCATGAGCAGCGTAGATTCATAGAAGAAAAAGAAGATTAAAACAATAAAATAATTGACAAAAGTAATTTAGAATTGCAGTAGAATCACCCATATTTTTTTTTTGATTGTTTAAGAAAAAAAAAATTGAGATAAGATTTCATAATAATTTTAAATGGAAAGAAGACTAGTCTTGGAAATGGTGAAGTAGTATATAGGAGGCTCGTAAGTTAAAAATACTATCTGAATCCCACAAAGACATCAAATAAGCACAAACACACATGAGAAAAATGTTGTTAACTCAAAAGCATATCAATTCTGCACCAAATTTATTAAGTATAGAGTGAGCAAGATAAGAATAAATTTCAACATATAGCATAATTTTCTGAGAAGAGTATGAAATGATCCTAAAATATAGAAAAAAGTACTCATAAATTTTAAATTTCATCTAGCCTATAGATTTAAGGGAGGAATTGAGAATTATGTGAGTTACAAACTCGCAATACTAAATCCTAGAATTATTCTCTAAATGAATTATTTTACAATTTCCTCAAAATTGGGAAGGCTAAGTATGATGGAAAACCATATGACAATATAATTTTGATTAACTAAAATGACTGATAATTTTAATTATGATATATAATTATTTGAGTGAAGTTGGTACAATAAGGTGAATAGGAACAAATGCACACTAATTTTCCTGGGTGGCTTAGTGGAAGTGCAAGACAAAATGGTAAAATTGTAAATTATAATGGGAATTCTCAACCAAGTCCGTGCTGTTTTGATGTCTTTTCTTTAATTTTTTTCCAATATCATAAGTTGGAAAGGAAAACATAATAATGTATGTATATGTGTATATATGTGTGAGGTATACATGAAAATGAGCAATTATATTGAAGATATCTAAAAATTCCATTGTCGTAACATGCTTTGACAAATAAGTAGCAAGTTCAGGTAAAATGAAGATTAGGAATAAACAAATATCCAAGTAAGATAAGTGAGGGATATGTCATCTAATTTAAAAAAAAAATAAAGTTGAGGAAAAGAGAGTGTTGATAGGACATTGATATATTTTTATCTATGCATGATGACATGGAAAGGGCAGCACACCACTAGTCAATGTTACCCTAGATTAATACCTCAAAGACGAATCATAGGGACACAAACTCAGTTTGGTCAAAAATGAAACTGACAGGAATGAATTTTTGTTTACAAATACCATATCAGGATGACCACACTAAGATCACGTGTTGAGAAGGTTATGCTCAGGAAGAATAAAAGGAAAGGGAAACTAATTAGACTAAATACTTCTACACGAAAATATTAAAATATATGTAATACAGACGAGACTAGGTCCACTTGAACAATAATCAATATATATATAAAAAGGTAATACTTGCTGCGAAAATGGTAAATGAAGAAAGTTTCCTAAGACCTTGGTAATGTTTTGTTCTAAAATTCTGAAATTAGATGGTGTCTAAAGAACACATCTTTAGTTGTGTTATCACCCTAGTGATTCTTAGGTCATGGGATTTTGGTTTATAGTTAAAGAAAACCAGGGGTAACCAAGAACCTCTTTTAGAATTTAGGATCTAGCCTTCTTGAGTTCTGAAGAGGGATCTCTCCTTAAGATTTAGCTTTGTTCTGTAATGGATTCTAGGCTAGCTATGAGTGGACAATTCAGTTTTATTTTCTGAATGTTGGTGGGAATAAAGGACTACAAGGGAAACCATAGAAAGATCTACCTAACCATTGGGCAATGGAGTCAAATTTATAGCAAACAAGACTAGAAAACTAAGGTCAAAAGAACAAATATACTAATGGCAAGACATATGATCTTCAGAGGGTTTGAAAAGGCTATTTTGATGAAGTGGTATGATCTCGACTAAGGGAAGTTAAGAATCCTTAGATCACATAAAAGGAAGAAGGAAATTGAGGTCAAATGAGACTAGAGAGAAATTAAGAATTCTAAAGTCTCGAAATCAGCAGAAAACATAAACATGAAAACTAGTAATAACACAGTGATTCTGTAATACCTTTCCTAGTTATTTATTTAAGATGGAAAATAACATAAGATGTATGAATTAAAATTAAAGAAATAAACAATGAAAAGTGGAAGATACAATACTCATCTGATCATCACGAGGATCATTAGTTATGATGTCTATCTGCTTCAGTTTCCAACCTGCTGCTTCAACTTAACTCACATAAAATCCCAATGTTTTCAACAAAAAAGCCTATAGTGGTCTTGATAATTTTTATTCCACACTCAATACTTCAAAGAATGAAGTATTTATACAAATTCTAAACTATAATATCTTGAAAAAATATCAAGATTGTTTCACAAATATCTCTAACTGTTTTACATAAATAGAACTTAAGTAAAGGACACTCAAGACTAATGCATCTATTTGGCACTATTTTTTATGGATAGGTGATGACTAAGAGGATAATTCTAATTTTATCCAACTCTTAGTTGATGATGAGGTATCCAAGTCACTAACTGCTTCCTTTCTTTGTGCATTCTGCTCCAACAATTCTGCAAACATGGGGTCCAATGATATATTTTTATTTCTCCATCCGTAATAGATATGTAAAAAGTGAAAGAGTTTATTGTAGATAAATATGTTGGTGAGGAAACCTCTTTCAGTTTCCTAAAATTATGCTCTAGCTGTCCATAATAGGCTCTGCAAAAAGATGTGTAAAACAGAGTTTTACAGAGTCTGAAAAATAGGTTGTAAATATGTGAATGTATCTCTCATTCTGAAATAACTATGCAAAAAGTGAGATATTTTTTTGTATATGGGTCTCATAGAAACAACCTCCTTCACTTTGTTAAGATTTATTTCTAATTGGCCAAAATCTTCTCTGCAAAATGACGACTTAACAGGAATTTTCTGCAAAACGTTCTCTCCAATATTGTTTAATATTTCCCAATACGTAATGGTTGTTAGAAAAGTGAGAGAGGTTTTTGTAGGTGGACCTCTTAATAACATAAACCTCCTTCATTTTTGCAAAATTAATCTTGCATTGGTCACAATAGTTTCTGCAAAACAATGGCTTAAACATGAATTTCTGCAAAAATGTTCCTTCTTGTTGTGTTTTCATCTTTTCACCTTTTTTTTCTTTTAATTGTTTTACTTTCACTTTGGATAAAATTCATTGTTGGTGAAAGTATTTTCATCTCTTTTTACTATTTATTGCCTCTGTATTTACATTTACTCTTTGCCATTGACTACTCTGTAACTTTGTTTTAACTTTCACTCTAACCTTTACCTGGTACACTTTAACCACTGATACTCTTTGACTGTTATGTTTTCAGTGTCATTGTGAATTCTGATTTCACTTTTACCATTCACTGTGAAAATTACACCATTCTGATGTCTCTCTAACTTGGCTTTATTTTTTCTTTGTATACAAACTGTTTGTTGAATGAAGCTTTTGATTTAAGATATGGGAATTTGGAGAAAATAATTTTGCCAACTAGTATTGAAGCTATTGGCCCAAATCCATATTCTGATAATATCCTGCAAAAATCAAACAATTTGTTAATGAAATACAGGTCTGCAGGGAGGTGATTGTAGGCTTTTTGAAAGACCTATGGAATGAGATCAGTCTGTGGAGGTTTAACTCTGTTTTTTAGGCATTTTGGGTAGATACTGCAGGATTAGACTATTTGCAGGAGTTCTTCACTTTAACAGAGATGAAACTGAGCAATGTAGGCTAAGGATGGATTCTTTTGGGATTTTTTGCTCAATTAGGTTTTTTGAATGGGTTTGATTGAAAACAGGGAATATCAAGGTAATTCCGAGGTTTTAGTTGTTCAGATCCTTGAATTTAATCTTTAAATTGTGAAAATTGATGAAATTGGCTTTGAAAAGGTTCATAGTCGAAAACAGGGCTTTCTGGGTTTATACCAGTCTTCAAACTCGTCACATTTGCTTGGCAGAAGGCACGAAGAGTAAACGGAGGTGAATTTCAGAGGGGAAATGGCTTTTAGGTTCGCAAAGGCTTAGAAATGGTGTCCGGAGTAGCTTTCCGAAGGACGAAGGCACAAATGATATGGAAACAATGCAGAACTAAGGTTAAAACCTTAGGTTTAATTGATATGCAAGGTATTAATTACAGGTCAAACTCAAACGGCGGGAGTGGTTTTTACATTTGAAGATGAAACCATTAGTGGTTATCACATTGCTTCTGGGCGGTAACTAGTTTTTTTCTTTTGTAATGCTATCCAGTAAAATTAGAACACGTAGCATGTGGTGGTTTCATAAAATAACTTTTATCGTAAAATTTGTTGACAACTTCGCCCGATCACTTTGGTAATGCGATACGGGATCTACTCTGTTGGATTTGGTTGAGCAATGCGAATGGCTGAGATGCATTAGGAAGCTGTGGGAAAATAAGGTGGGACCGGGTACTTTGATCAGCGTCGTTGATTTGATGAGAGAGGATCGACGATTTAAAATCAATGCGATAGGGAATGGTGGGGCATGAGGCCCAATGATCGCACTCAATGAAGATCGTTGGATTTGAATATAAGAATGTTCGGATGGTTGAGAATGATCGAGAGGGCGTTGGGTTAATAGATGGAGTTTTATGCATAAAGTGAGTTTATACATAAAATAAAGTGAACGAGGCGGGTTAATAAAGGGTTTAACCACGGTTTAGTCTATGGTAAGTGATATGTATTGGGAAAATGGGATAAAATTAAATCTTTAACCATGGGTAAAGCTTATGAGGGGAAAGGCGAATAAAATTTTTTTCTTCGTTATTTTATATACACACTCTGTAAATAAATTGAGCATTTTCAATATAATTTTTATTATATAGTTTCAGTTTTTTCAAAGGTCCAAAACTATAGGGGAGGGGATATTTTATAATGGATAAGTTTCATGTCAAATGGATAATTTCGGGATGTTTTTCAACATGTTTTTAATATCTTTGACATGAAAATTATATAATAAGAGGGTTTTGGGGATATTAAATAAAAGGGAGCTATATTAATAGGACTAGGATAATTGATATGGAGTTAATAAACTATGTTAAGTGTTAATATGAAAAGGAACAATGAATACTCAAAAGTCATAAATAGAGCTAAGGAAAGTGAAAATTAAAGCCATGCTTCATTATCAACTTAATCACTTTTACTTAGTATATCATGTCTTTGAGGGTTTTATGCTTTGTAAAATCGAGGAGGTTAATCAAGTGGACCTTTATGTGATTTTTTTTTAAAGTAAGAAAAGAGTTCTCACTTATGAAGTTAAATGGTGATGAGTGCATGAAGGGGTAAATGATGAAAACTTTCTGGGATTAATATAGAAATTTAACATTTTCAACTAATCAGTCATTGAGCCCTGGGTCCGATCCCAACAAAAGTCAAGGAAATGCCTTGAGTCTCTTTGACTGATAGTCTAAAATTTCAAATTGCTATGGGAAAGGGAAATTAGTTATTTATAGCTCGGTGAAAGATATTTACAATGATGTTTCCCACCTTCTTCTACCTACCTAGTCATTATATTCTAAAAATTTTTCCTTATATTTTAATCAGGTGCATTTGAACTAGCAACCTTACAACCTTTTATTCTTTTTGAAAGCAGAAAAATATCTAATTCTACACTTATTTCATCCAAGAATCTAGATTAAATTGTGGGATTATTTTATTCTCTACCTAACTATTGAATTATCATGATTAAAATGTATGACAATTCTTCATTCTCTATCTAAAACATTTGAAATTGAAAAATGAAGAGTCAAGATTAAATTGTTCAACTCATCACAGATTATGGCATTTATTGACACTCTTCCATAATCAACAACAAAAGGTAAAAGTAGTGGCATTTAGACTTGCACACTTTCATGTTTTATTCATCTGTTTCTTTTGGGGTATATTATTTTTTCTAAGTCCTTTGATATTTCTTTTAGGAATTTTTACCCTCTTTTTGATTTTTTTTATTTTTTACAAAATATGGGAATACAACTTTCAGAAAGAAAAGTATGTGCATATTTACAAGAATATCATCAGTCAAGTCAAAATTATGAATGCTATATTTATAGGTTGCAAACATCGGCTTCACTTGGGGATGGAATTTCCTGGTGGAATGTCAAGAACTTTGAGATCAATAGCCTTCATCTTTGATCTTTGATGATCTTGGTAAGTGTCTTATGTCTTCTGCAAACTAAAATATGATCTGAAACTAAAACAACACACAACAATTTTCAAACCAACTTATAGATCTTAAACATCTTTAGGACCTCATCCTTGGCTTTAAATCTTAATGAAAAACTAGTTGAAAATTAAAAACTAAAAAAAAATGCTAAAAATTCTGAGCTTATTGGCACTCATATACCTACTTTGATCTACTAAAAATCTTATTGAATCAGGTAATACAAGAATGCCAATGAAGCCAATCAAGTAGCTGTAAAAATAAATGGATAACTTGATTGCTTGTGTTCAAAATTGGAAGTATATTATGATCATGTGCCTTTATAATAAATGATATGATGTGTAAAGGCCACTTTTGATGTATTTGATCCTTTTAGAGAAAACTTGTTTGCAGATTTGGGCTAAAAAGATTCTCCATATAATCTGATATAGTATCAATAAAAGCATGATGTATGTTATTTACCTCTAGGCCTTCAATGACTAATTTTTTAGTTGAATTATGAATATTAGACCATGAAACTATTTCTTCAGTGTTGTGTTTGGAAGAATAATCATCTTCAATATGCAAGTCAAAAGGTATTACAATTTCTTCTTTCTTTGGAGAAGGAATATTTTCAAAGAAACTTTTAGGATTTCGGAAATTGTATGACTAAATTTGAGAATGCAAAAGTTTGATTTCAGTTTCATAATTTTCAGAAATTATATCAAGAAGCCATTTTTTAACTTGAGGAGAAAATTTTCTTGATTTAAAAATAAGAAAGAGAATTTTTAGAAAATCCTCATCAAATTGAAAATCTAATATCTCATCCTTCAAACTAGCTAGTGTTTGTTCTGTGAAGTTATCTTGAATTTGAAGAACAAAATTATCATCATACTGATCATATTTAGGCAAATCTTCAGAAGAAGGAATGTCATCAATTATAAACATTGGATCAGCAGACTTCTCTTCCAACAATCCTAATATATCTTGATTAGATTGGTTGCATTCTATTTGAAAGTCATTATTTTGCTCAATAGGAGTGCTATCAAGCAATGGGCCTTTTTGGGAAGATATAATAACATGAGCATCAACTTGTTCTTCTGTCTCTTCATGGATAAAAACTTTAGTACATTCATCAACATTAGAAGAAGTAGAAACAATTTCTTCATTATGTAAATATTTTGAGGATGGTTGCATGTTTAGAAGCAAATTGATTTCTTCTTCGGTGAGGGCGAGTGGGAATCTCTGAATTCTTAGATTGAAATGACAATTGTTTTTTCTCTTATCTAAAAATTGATCATGAGGTTGACTATTTTCTTTAAATCCATTCAAAACATTAAATGAAGCATCATTTGTTAATACATAGGGGCTTTGGGGATTTTGATTCATATCCTGATCTATTTCATATTTTTTTAACTCCTTTGATTATTATGACATTTAACTTGAGAATGAATGTTCTGGACTTATTCTAATAAAACTTCAGGATGCCAATTTCTAAAATATTCATCGATATTTTTAAGGTAATGTATAAGATCTTCAGCTTGATCACAACAATTTTCAGCTAATGATAAAGATGGAAAATCTTCTTTGTAATGCTCATAAAATACCTTATGAAAATATTTTAGAGAAAAAAAAACTTTCAGGTTTGAGAGCTTCGTACCATTCTGTTTTTTTTCCTTATAAGGTTGCCATGAATATTTTCATGAGGAAATCCTCATGCCAATCACCCTTCAATCTTGATGAGTGTATATGAAATTTAATGAGATGCAGTAAAGGATCATCAATGTTCTCATCTTGAAACATGGGCAGATTGTTACCCCAATTTACCTTTGGAAGCTTGTGTGGAAATCCAGGTATGTGATCTCTGCTCATGGGAGCATCTCGTCATTTTATTCTTGGATCATCTTGAAAATTAGCCATAAAGAAAGGCCACGGTATCTGTAAAACCAAGATAGATCCTTATATAAAATACAATACATATTGAAAAACTTTCTTAATGAGAAAGAACATAATGTATTTTATTAAGATCTAAGTTCAAAGCCTGATATTTCCATATTTTTCTTCCAGGTTCATTCCTCCAGTGGAGTCTTGATTGTGAAATTGGTGTGGAGTCGCCAGGTGGATGATTTTAACCTTTGTGTGTCTGATCACTGTCCATCATCATAGATCAGATCTGAACCTGTAAAATATTTTTGAAGAAAAATTTAGTTTCCCCAATAGATTTTTCATTATATTACCCAAAACCTTTAAACTTAATCTTAAAGTAGAAAAGATATGTTTTAAAAATCTTCTTCTAAGATTAAACTTAAAACTGGAGAGTAGTTAGTTCCCTTGTTGAGTCGCGAGTATGTTATCACCCTAGTAATTCTTAGTTCGTGGGATTTTGGTTTATAGTTAAAGAAAACTAGGGGTAACCAAGAACCTCTTTTAGAATTCAGGATCTAGCTTTCCTGAGTTCTAGAAAGGGATCTCTCCTTAATATTTAGCTTTGTTTTGTAATGGATTTTAGGCTATCTATGAGTGGACAATTTGGTTTGATTTTCTAAATGTTGGTGGGAATAAAGGACTACAAGGGAAACCATAGAAAGATCTACCTAACCATTGGGAAATGGAGTCAAATGTATAGCAAACAAGACTAGAAAACTAAGGTCAAAAGAACAAATCTGCTAAGGGCAAGATAGATGATCTTCAGAGGGTTTGAAAAGGCTATTTTGATGAAGTGGTATGATCTGGACTAAGGTCACTTAAGAATCCTTAGATCATAGTAAAGGAAGAGGGAAATTGAGGTGAAACGAGACTAAAGAGCAATTAAGAATTCTAAAGTCTCGAAATCAGCAGAAAACATAAACATGAAAACTAGTAATAACAGAGAGCTTTTTACACTGATTCTGTAATACCTTTCCTAGTTATTCATTTAAGATGGAAAATAACACAAGATGTATGAATGAAACTTAAAGAAATAAACAATGAAAACTGGAAGATATAATACTCATCTGATCAACACAAGGATCATTAGTTATGATGTCTATTTGTTTCAGTTTCCAACCCGTTGCTTCAACTTAACTCACATAAAATCCCAATGTTTTCAACAAAAAAGTCTATAGTAGTCTTGATAATTTTTATTCCACACTCAATACTTCAAAGAGTGAAGTATTTATAGAAATTCTAAACTAGAATATCTTGAAAACATATCAAGATTGTTTCACAAATATCTCTAACTGTTTTACATAAATAGAACTTAAGTAAAGGACACTCAAGACTAATGCATATATTTGGCACTATTTTTTATGGATAGGTGATAACTAAGAAGGGAATTTGAATTTGATCCAACTCTTAGTTGATGATGAGGCATCCAAGTCACTAATTGCTTCCTTTCTTTGTGCATTCTACTCCAACAATTCTGCAAACATGGGGTCCAATGATATCTTTTTATTTCTCAATTAGTCATAGATATGTACAAAGTGAAAGAGGTTATTTTAGATAAATATGTTGGTGCAATAAACCTCTTTCAGTTTCCTAAAATTATGCTCCATATGTCCATAAAAGGCTCTGCAAAAATCTATTTAAACCATCATTTTATAGAGTCTGAAAAATAGGCTGTAAAGATGTGCCTGTATCTCTCATTCTGAAATAACTGTGCCAAAAGTGAGATGGGTTTTCGTAGATGGTTCTCTTAGGGAAAAAACCTCCTTCAGTTTGTTAATATGTATTTATTGTTGGCCAAAATATTCTCTGTACAACGATGAATTAATAGGAATTTTTTGCAAAAAGTGCTCTCCAATATTGTTTAATATTTCCCAATCCATAATGGCTGTTAGAAAATTGAGAGACATTTTGGTAGGTGGACCTCTTAAGAACATAAAAATCCTTCATTTTTGAAAAATTCATCTTGGATTGGTCACAATAGTTTCTGCAAAACAATGGCTTAAACATGAATTCCTGCAAAAATTTTCCTTCTTGTTGTGTTTTCATCTTTTCACCTTTTTGTTGTTTTAACTGTTTTAGTTTCACTTTGGATAAACTTCATTATTGGTGAAATTATTTTCATCTCTTTTTACCATTTACTACCTCTGTATTTACTTTTACTATTTTCCATTGACTGCTCTGTAAATTTGTTTTAACTTTCACTCTGACTTTTACCTGATACACTTTAACCACTGATACTCTTTGACTATTATGTTTTCAGTGTCATTTTGAATTCTGATTTCATTTTTACCATTCACTATACAAATTCCATCATTCTGATTTCTCACTAACTTCGTTTTATTTTTTCTTTGTATAAAAAATGTTTGTTGAATGAAGATTTTGATTTAAGATATGGAAATTCAGAGTAAATAATTTTTTCAACTAGTATTGAAACTGTTAGCCCAAATCCATATTCTGATAATAACATGCAAAAATAAAACAATTTGTTAATGAAATACAGGTCTGCAGGGAGGTGATTGTAGGCTTTTTGAAAGACCTATGGAATGAGATCAGTCTGTGGATTTTTAACTCTTTTTTTTAGGCATTTTGGGTAGCTACTGCAAGATTAGACTATTTACAGGAGTTATTCACTTTAACAGAGATGAAACTGAGCAATGTAGACTAAGGATGGCTTCTTTTGGGCTTTCTTGCTCAATTAAGTTTCCTGAATGGGTTTTATTGAAAAGAGGGAATATCAAGGTAATTTAGAGGTTTTAGTTGTTCAGATCCTTAAATTTAATATTTAAATTGTGAAAATTGATGAAATTGGCTTTAAAAAGGTTCACAGTAAAAAACAGGGCTTTCTGGGTTTATACCAGTCTTAAAACTGGTCGCATTTGCTTGGTAGAAGGCACAGAGAGTATTTGGAGGTGAATTTTAGAGGGGAAATGGCTTTTAGGTTCGCAAAGGCTTAGTAATAGTTTTCGGAGTAGCTTTCTGAAGGAAGAAGGCACAAATGATATGGAAAAAATGCGGAACTAAGGTTAAAACCTTAGGTTTAATTGAGATGCAGGGTATTAATTACAGGTCAAACTCAAATGGAGGGAGTGGTTTTTGCATTTGAAGGTGAAACCATTAGTGGTTATCACATTTCTTCTGGGCGATAACTAGTTTTTTGCTTTTGCAATGCGATCCAGTAAAATTAGGACATATAGCAGGCGGTGGTTTCATAAAACAAATTTTATCACAAAATTTTTTGAAAATTTCGCCCAATTAGTTTGGTAATGCGATATGGGATCTGTGCCATTGGATTTGGTTGAGCGATGCGAATAGCTGAGATGCATTGGGAAGTTGTGGGAAAATAAGGTGGGATCGGGTACTTTGATCAGCGTCGTTGATTCGATGAGAGAAGATCGACGGTTTACAATCAATGCGATAGGGAATGGTGGGGCATGATGCCAAATGATCGTGCTCAATGCAGATCGTTGGATTTGAATATAAGAATGATCGGAGGGATGACAATGATCGAGAGGGTGTTGGGTTAATAGATGGATTTTTATGCATAAAGTGAGTTTATACATAAAATAAAGTGAATGGGACAGGTTAATAAAGGGTTTAACCACGGTTTAGTCTATGGTAAGTGATATGTATAGGGAAAATGGGATAAATTTAAAGCTTTAACCATGGGTAAAGCTTATGAGGGGAAAGGCAAATAAACTCTTTTTCTTCACTGTTTTATATACACACTCTGTAAATAAATTGAACATTTTCAATATAATTTTTATTATATAGTTTCAGATTTTTCAAATGTCTAAAACTATAGGGGAGATGGGATATTCTATAATGGATAAGTTTCATGTCAAAGGGATAATTTTGGGATGTTTTTCAACATGTGTTTAATATCTTTGACATGAAAAGTATATAATAAGAGGGTTTTGGGGATATTAAATAAAAGGGAGCTATATTAATAGGACTAGGATAATTGATAGGGAGTTAATAAACTATGTTAAGTGTTAATATGAAAAGGGACAATGAATACTCAAAACTCATAAATGAAGCTAAGGAAAGTGAAAATTAAAGCCATGCTTCATTATCATAACTTAATCACTTTTACTTAGAGTATCATGTTTTTGAGGGTTTTATGCTTTGTAAAATCGAGGAGGTTAATCAAGTGGACCTTGATGTGATTTTTTTTTTAAGTAGGAAAAGAGTTCTCACTTATGAAGTTAAATGGTGATGAGTGCATGAAGGGGTAAATGATGAAAAATTTCTGGGATTAATATAGAAACTTAAAATTTTCAACTAATCAGTCATTGAGCCCTGGGTCCAGTCCCAACAGAAGTCAAGGAAATGCCTTGAGCCTCTTTGACTGATAGTCTAAAATATCAAATTGCTATGAGAAAGGGAAATTATTTATTTATAGCCTGGTGAAATATATTTACAATGATGTTTCCCACCTTCTTCTACCTACCCAGTCATTATGTTCTAACATTTTTTCCTTCTATTTTAATCAGGTGCATTTGAACTAGCAACCTTACAACCTTTTATTCTTTTTGAAAGTAGTAAACTATCTAATTCTACACTTGTTTCATCCAAGAATCCAGATTAAACTCTTGGATTCTTTTATTCTCTATCTAGCTACTGAATTGTCATGATTAAAATGTATGAAAATTCTTCATTCTCTATCTAAAACATTTGAAATTGAAAAATGAAGAGTCAAGATTATATTGTTGAACTCATCACAGATTATGGCATTTATTGACACTCTGCCATAATCAACTGCAAAAGGTAAAAGTAGTGGAATTTAGACTTGTACACTTTCATGTTTTATTCATCTTTTTTCTTTTGGGGTATATTATTTTTTCTAAGTCCTTTGATATTTCTTTTAGGACCTTTTACCCTCTTTTTGATTTTTTTGATTTTTTTATTTTTTACAAAATGTGGGAATAGAACTTGCAGAAAGAAAAGTATGTACATATTTACAAGACTATCATCAGTCAAGTCAAAATTATGAATCCTATATTTATAGGTTTCTAACAAGTTGCAAGCCATTATGGGGAGAATATGACAAAATATCCTTTGAATGAAAATTTAAATTAGAAAAAAAAAATGATGATAACAAGAATGACTACTATGAAATGAATAAGTTAATATTGTTATTTATTTTTTTAAACTACATAGGATATAATAGGATAAATGCATTAAAGTAGCATTCTGATTGAGTGAAGTGAATGACATGCTAAGAATTGACATTTAAGAAAGGCACTATACTATATCAATAGGGGAGTGTGGGATGATTAATAGACATACAAATTCAAGAGAGGAATTCCATGATTACACATGGAAGAAAAGTTTGTATCACTTTTATCCACCACCTGTAATCTATCATGACAAAGAGTTCAAAATTCAAAATGATACAAAGGTGACTTTTGGTGTTTTGTGAAAGGAAAAAAAAATGCAATCCAAGATGAACATAATTAAGCTACTTGGATAAGTAGACAACAATATAGCCATCTTGAGTAAGGAAAGAAAATGAAGCTATCATAACACGCTACTTGTGTATGATTAGCGTGTATGTAACATTAAAATTAAGATAAAGGTATAGAAGTATTATTTAGTACAATTTCCCATAAATGAAAAGAACAATAAATGGTCTCTGAACATATTATTATTCTTAAGCAATAGTATAGGAAAAATTGATACCTTTGTGTTCTAAAACTTATAATGGACCTATTAGTGCCTATGAGTCACCAGTGATTCAATATACTCTTTCCATGTGATTGATAAGGTATTAGGGTGAAATGGTTATATTTCCAAATAAATTTGACAGCTCTTTGTTGGCATATGGTCACTGGTTATTTTCTAGGTCAGTGTTACTCCCTTCAATTTCTCATGGTCATCATCACTCATCATGGTCATGTCACAATTTAGGTGTCCTAGGTTATCAAAAGAGTTAATGTGTCATCATATAGATCATGGTATAGGATTTTCATTTGATTTCCGTCATAATGTTAGTCATAAAAAGAAAAAGGGGAGCCATGTCCATCATTTGGGTCATCGTCATGGAAGTCAGCAAATCAGGGAATAAAGTGAAAATGTAACCTTTCCTTTTCAAGAAATTATATTTGAGTAAAATTAGCTCATCAAGTCGATTCTCAAAAGTACATATGATGTTACACTACCACCAAAGCAAAAAATCAAGTTTCAAGCTATGAAAAGTCCATCCAAGCATTCAAGAAACATCATTTCATGCTTCAAGCTCTATACTCCAACATTGTGCCTTAGCTTAGCCATCAAAGCATCAATTTTCATCACCAAATTCCTTGCCTATCAGATCGCTACATTTCTATTGTGCATTCGCTACACTTTAAAACATTCGCTGGGTTTTTGAGTTTGAAGGTCAAAGTAATCAAACAACGGGTCATTTCTCATCGAAGAAGTTTTCAACACTCCTAAACAAGTAAGTGAATCATTCATCAGCCCTATCATGTAGTGATTTCTTTAAAAAAGTGATGAAATCCCTCTCGTAGGGTTTTATGCTTTTGTTTTTAATAATCCATGGTTTTTTCTTTCTACCAAAGAGAAAATCCCTATGTTTTCTGCCTAATCCCCTACCATTTCCCCTATCAAACTAGGGTTTTCCGTCAAGAAAAACCAACAACATGGCGAGTGAAAAGGTGGAATAAATCAAGGCGGGACATGTCTCAAGGTATGAGCTAACTCCTATGTAGGATATCAATGCTTCATAGTTCATCAAGAGGTCATTTGGACAAGTGGGCTACCTAGGGTTTTGTGAGAAAGTACAAGAGGTGGGAAACCATTGTAAGCTGATTAGTTTATTTTATACCAATTTTAAGAGGAACAAGACGACCATAGCAGGGATGGACTTATTGGTATCAAAAGAGGTCATAGCTTCATATACTGCTATCCCTAACTAAGGAGAAATTTGGTTAAAGGGATGGATTTGGACATAGAAAATTATAAATTTTTCCTGAAACCACAATATAAGGAAGCTCCCTCTCATATTTTCCCTTGCAGGAAATTTTTGGATAAATATACTCCTTTGATGAAGATGATTAAGAAATATTTCACTTGTGAAGTCAGGTTTAGTAGGTTGTTTCATTATCACATAATATTTTTGATGCACTTCACTTCCATCAAACCAGTAAATCTACCCAATTACTTGTTCAGAAGTTTGGTTAAAATGATAGATAAGGTGCAGTCAAAGGGAAAGGACCATTCAGGTAGATTTTTTCATCATGCTTTGATAAAAATCATAATTCTCCGCCAGCTTGCACAAAACAACTTGCCATGGGGAACCTTCTTGGAGGCAACATGTCTTATACCCACCTCAAGTCATTCAAAGAGCTCAAGTTTTCCTTCATTAGCTAGACCATAGGAGGTTGGGTCATGAAGCAAGCCATTAGTGACAAAAAACTCAACCCACAACAGAGGTTTCAAAGACCTACAACAGAGATAAGAGGCTATTTTATTCTCCTAATATTGAAAAGGAGAGGCCTATACCTAGAACTAGAACTAGGTCTCATGCTAAGAAACTAAATAAGGAAGTTGTGAGTGATAAATAAGTGCATATTGAAGCCATGATGGAATCACCTAGAGACATAGATAATTCACCTTTCCAACATCATGAAGAAGTGCCTCCTGCAATAGAGATGACTCACCTACTAAAATACCATGAAGAAAAGGCAACTAAAGGCACATTAAAAGAAAAAGAGGCATAGATAAGAGAGCTCAAAGATGATCTTGCCAAGGAAAATTTCATGGTGTATTTTTTGCAACAAGACAATAGGCAACTCAAACTAAACCTATTGTTGCAAAGAAAACCACAAGGGAAACATCCATCATCCATCAAGGTAGATGTGGTAGAAAATAACAAGGGAAAATCCATAATTGATGTGGAGAAATTAGAAGACAAAAACATTCAGACACAACTAAGAAGGCCTAAAGCTAGAGCAGAAGCGAGAAGAGAAAAAATTGAAAAATAGCCATCTCCTCCTCAATCCCAAAAAGACATTAATGACATCATAACTATTCAAGTTGAAGGATATAGAGACTTTTGTCTTGGAGAGAAATTTTGGAAAAGTTTGAGAATTTTTGAGTTTTTTCTATCACACAAGAAAAACTAGTGCATAGAAATGTAGTGTGTGCTCACTGCAATTTTTCCCAGAGGCTCCCAATAAGGATTGAAAATCACGTGGAGGTGTATTTTTGTTAGTACATTCCAAAAATATACTTGGGGTTAATTTTTATTTCATGGATTTTCCAAAAAAAAAATGTCAAAAACCACCTATTTTTCACCCTTCTGCCACTGTTTTGAGTTACTAGCTGCGCTTCTGGAGTAGTTGTGCTATAATCCATTTTTGGGTGTATTAAAGATGCATTTTTGTGATTTGAAGCTTTGAAGGTGTAGTAGAAATCCTATGCTACATGTACCAACCTTCAACAAAGCTTAATGATCCCTCAAATTCATCCAAACACCTAGCCAAAGTTCGCTATGCTTCTTTTGCCAGAGCATGCGCTTCTGCAATTTTTCGTTTTGTTTCTTCATTTGAGGATGTTTCTTGACACAGGGAGGTCAAAAATTAAAAATGGTCAATATAATAGCTATCTCATGAGTTTTTTTATGGTTAATGATCATATTTATGGTCATGTTTCTTAAAGGATCTTATGTTTAATGACTTGAGAGAAAAATTCAACGTGTTAGCTAAAAAATGGGAAATTGTTTGTTACTCCCATAGAATTATGTTATGAGTCATTAGGTGCATTAATTAGTTGCTTCTTATCAGATTCTTCTGATATGGTTCGTGACAGTGTTTTTCCTCATTTTTCCTCTTGCATTTGATGATTAAGTAATTATTACAACCATCTATGTTCTTCATGTGGTAATCTCACAAGTATTAAGGAAAATACATTGCTTCATATGATATATTTTATATGATATTTTGTTGTAAATTTCTCAGTGTTCTAATTAAATCAATTCATACTTGTATGCTCATTTTAATTTTTCTACATCACTTTTCCCTCACTACATTACAATGACAAATTCCAATTGTGTCACTAGTCATATTTGTCTTGCCTCATCCTATGTGTCTGCAACTCACGTTGTGAAATAATGGACCTAGTTCTTAGAATGATACTTATTAGTAGAAAAATTAAACAAAAAATCCATAATAAAACCCTATTGAGCTTATAACTAGCCTAAAATCCTTATTCTCGAATCATCTCCATCGGCTATGAGCTTGACATAGAGAGAGCCCTATCTGATTTGGTAGGGCTAGCTACCAAAATTAAATATTGGTTTGTGGTTATTCCTTTGGCTTCCTTTCTCAGCCTTGGGAAACTGTGGGTAGTTAATAGGGACCACATGATCGGGCCTTTGTTAGTTTTCCTAACTAGTAGGTAAGTAAGAAATTTACATTGATGAGTTATGATGACATTGCTAACTCTTATTGAATGCACGTTACTGACCATTGTTAGGGTCATCATGCATATTGATAACCTTGTTGGGTATATTAATAACAATTGATATTATTCATAAGGAATATTGAAACAATATATATATATATATATATATATATATATATATATATATATATATATATATATATATATATATATATATATATATGTCCTTGAATAATGATGGAAGGAA
This sequence comes from Pinus albicaulis, assembly GCA_034641835.2. Classification (NCBI taxonomy): domain Eukaryota; kingdom Viridiplantae; phylum Streptophyta; class Pinopsida; order Pinales; family Pinaceae; genus Pinus; species Pinus albicaulis. Next base: position 526,421,873 of record CM076582.1, read on the forward strand.
ACTAATTACCATAATAATTGTGAATCTAGGTCAAACCGGACAAAGTAACCCTGGTGGAACCTCTGCACATTTTCATTTAGAGAAGATCATGTTGCAGAAGCAAGTTATTTACCAAGTTAAATGTGATGGAAGCTTTTCAACTAGGAATGGTGACTTGAGAAGATGAGATTAAAAAACGTAATGCTCAAGGCACATTCCATCCTATCACTACAAGGAAAAGACCTTCTAGAGGAGGTTATAAAGGAGGTTTTTAGTGTTATAAAATTGGCCAAAATTGTCAAAAAAAAAAATTCTACAACATCTGTTTTCAGTAACGAAGGTTTTAGTGGAGCTTCTAACAGAATTTGAACACAACTAAAATTAAATGGGTGGCTGGAGGTTGTTACAGATGTTTTTCTCATCTATGTGTGCATCAATTGTAAATGCACCGATGTGTTGTACCGTGAATGCACCGGTACTGTAAACCCACCAAGCACTGGGATGGAAAATAAATTTGCGATGCCCTAGAGCATTTAGGAATGGCCTAGTGCGTGTCAGCCAGCGAGTCACTCTAGGCTGATGGAAGGTGCATGCACGGGGTAGTTAAGGTATAAAACCACACTGGGCCCTGTAGGTGATAAAACACATCAGACCGTCAAGTCATAAAAATGCATTTGCGGGTTAAAGGTAAAGTGCACTGGTGTAGGCAATGCCTATCACACTGCCTGGGTGGTAGTCGTTGATAAAGTGCACCGGCCTTTCTAATTTGTATTGTTATTTGTGTGGTGCCCATAGGTCATAAAAAATGCACCAGCACATGGTATCATACAAACACACCAATGCACAATGACTAACACGCACTAGTGTTCATTTTGTATTCTTTAGAAACATGGACCTGTGACCGTGCAATTATTGTGATTTCTTTAAATTCATTATTCATCAAAAGTCGACACATATCTTATAACAATATTCATATCAATTAATTTTTTATTATTGCATTTGAATGTGATGCTTAGATTAATTTGTTATATCATATCATCAGATTTCACATCTCTTCATTATAATATTTAATCATCCATATATTTAATAAGTGGTCTAACATTTCAGAGCGACAATGGAGAATACAATAGAATAATTTCAAATGTATTTTATTATATATATATATATGAATAAGGCACTCTTTTTCATACAAAATGGGACAGTTATTGGTATCCCTCTATCTTTAAATTGGGACAATATGTCCATTACATTAAACAAATGCCTGATTTCACAAACAAATATTTCAAAAAATAAAAAATATTTCTTTGACATCGAAACATATTCATCATCATTTTACACTGGAACTTTTGTCACTTCTCGAGCTACTTCCATGACTTGGGTTATTTTGAGGAATTTTGTGTTCACTATCTTGATTGTTTTCTTCTTCTTTAAGTTCAGTCTACAAACATAAGAATGAATTGTAATTAGTGTATATACATTGGTGATAATAACGAGAATTGCAATATTAAATAATATACATCGATGTAAATCGAAAAGAAATGTACCAAAGGATGAATTGACTCGTGAACTATACACATTCTTTCAAAACCAAATTTCCTGCCATTTTTCAACAATTCATTTGTTGGTGAAATTCCATACTTTGTTTCCTGCGAGTTTTATACCCCATAAAAAATCAAATATTTATTATAAAATCTTTTTCTATTCTGTTAATTGTAGACGAAGCTAAGTAAAACAATATAGATGCTTACAAATTCCACAATTAATTTATGTTATGCCAACATTTATTGACAACCCATATTTAACCCAATGTCAATCAATTCATGTGATGGTTCTTCTTTGTATGTTAGCACCTCTTTGAATACATTCAATTATGATTGTTGTAAAACAACTTAAAATATACAAAAATGAAATTTAGTTAAGTTGTTATAAGGAAGTAAAAATTACTCACAAACATAGATATCAACCCTTTTATTCCTCGTCATCCTATTTTATGTACTGAACGAGTTCCATTTTCTTTTCTTGTTTGCAAGAAAATACTTGAAAATTAATTTTTAATGATAAATTATTTATTTATTGTACCTAATCGGAAAATTCAATGATTACATATTACATTTGAAGCACATTTTTGTTGAGATGGCTCCTTGAGAGATGAAATTATGTCCTTTTCTTTGACCATCTCCTTGTACACCTTTTTGGAAATTCACTAGCATATTTACGATATTATCTCGTTCATCCTTTAAGATGTTCATAATCTTCCTGAACATGTAACATGACAATAAGCTATTTAATTTTAATATTGATATATGAAATGTCAGTATAACAAAATTGATATCTATAAATGATCGCTTTCTAGTAATATATACATATAATTCTAGAAAAACATTTAAAGGAATATTACTTTTTAATCCCTTCTTTTTTGGTTGTTGTACATTTTTGCTATTAAAACTCTGACATGTCTCATTGACCAATTCTCTGGAAACTTATCATGTAGTTCAAATAAAATTTGGTTCCTGGAATCATTGGATTGATTTTTATATTGTAAGTGGAAAGAGCGTCTATACATTCATTCCACTAGATCCCTCAAAGTTTTGTAAAAGTTTTTTACTTCTTTCATTAACCTCCAACACCACTCCAAATGAGCTAAGGAGAAATTCATTTTCATTTGCATGTTCTATTTTTTTCCTTCTTATAACAACATTACTTTTCTTCATTGTTAGTTCATGTAAAACATTAAGCATATGTAAATTAATAGATTTCTTGAAACACGTTTTATAATATATTTAATTATGTTATTAATGAAAATTAAAAAAATAAACTCTTATTGGATCGATAGTATTTTTCATTCACCTGATTCATCCTTCTACAATTTTTCCATCAAGCTTTTATGCTCTTTTCGTCTTAGATCATAAATAATCTTATCGATCTTTTTCATTTTGTGGCTCTGCATGATACAAAATAAAAAGTACATATTATTTAAAATTACATATAGTTCAAAAATAATAATTTTTGTAAAGAATTTACAAATAAATTGACTTTTTTTTTCTATTCTTGATGTGCTATTAGTATTTTTGTTACTTGATCTGTTTTCAACAATTTATTTACCAATATGAAACATGTACCATACCATTCATTAATATTTTTTATAAATAAATCACAAAATTTTCCGGTAAAAAAAAAAAATATTTCAAGAAAATGATGTGCCTTTCAAACAGTACGCATCAAAGGCGGTGCAAAAATTTCATTTAAACGGAATGTGAAAATAGTAGAAACACCATACGATGTTGTATGTCAAGAAGGAGAATTGGTGCATTATATGTTAACTGGTGCACCGATTAACACGGAAAAATTAATAAAAAACATCTAGTGTTAGTTTTTGTAGCACAAGATGTCATGGAGGAGGCAGTGTGCCACGTTCTTATAAATGCACCGCAAAAACAGTAGAAACACTATACGGATCACTCTGTCAATAAGGAGACCTGGTGTGTTATCTGTTAATCGGTGCACCAAATAACACATACATAAATTAATAAAAATATGTTTTTATGAAATAGTACGCACCCTATGCATTAGAATAAAATAGAGCACCGATGCGATATTTTATATAGGGCGCATCGATTAAAAAAAATTCTGTTTTTTTTAAACCATGCAAGGGCCGATAGGGATTGAGATATGGCTCTCCAAGTCATCCTGCAGGTTAGATGTAATATGCCTATATATATATAGCAATACAAACCATAAAAATATAAAATGAAAATCCCTAATTGTGAAGTCACAGAATCAAGAAGAAGCAAGGGATTAACGTAAAAATGGTTTTTTTTTTTTGTGAAAATGCACAAAAATAATTTAAATGTGTTTCTATGCATGTATTAAAATACAAAAAAAACTGTAGAAAAAACAATTCTTACAATAAAATTTAACATTCTACTACACTATAGGTTTTTTGTGTGAATCACCAGATGTTTCGAATTATGTTTCTATGAATAGTGTTGTTGTTTGAAAGTATTTGTTACTCTAGAGTGCTTTCCTGCTCTCCTGCTCTAGATATGTCTCTCATGAAAATCCCTCCCCTATTTTTTTTGCAAAAATAATGAAATAATGAATAGATTTTAGTATAAAGAATTTTTTATGAAATTAGATTTCCGAAAATAATTTTTCGTCCATTTTTCAATTTACCTCTTTTTTTCACTTAAAAAGAATAAAGTTGCGCTTTTTTCGGTGCATTTTTTAACTAACCACCCAGTGCATCAGTGAATAACACAGCACCAGTGTGCAGTAACTAAAACACACTGGTGCAGTTAACTGCACTTTAGAACCGATAACAATAAGTCCATTTTTAAGGCACCGAAATTACTTTTAGGTATGTAAACCAAAATTTATTTTTTATTTTGCTGAAATGCAGGGATAAAATATCATAATTATATCAAATGGGAAATTCTTCAGAATCCATCTCGTTCCATAATATTTCTCAAACTCCATCACAAAGTTCTCCCTATCCATATCCAGAAGTAATATTTATTTAACATTTTATTTATATTTTCATTATCTAATTAAATTTATTTATATTATCCATTTCAATCATCTGAATAAAATTAATGTATATAAATTTGAAGGTTCACAGAGATTCAAAATCGAGTTCATATGCACAAAATATTCAAACAACTCCAAAACGTCGGAAGCTCTTATCAAGAGCTTCATGCTGCAAGGCGAATTTGGTAGATGAAAATGGACAACTGCTTCACCCTGCCGATTGTGACATTACATCTTCTAGACACAATCCCGGGACAATGATGGTAATAATTTTTTGGTATATTAATGTAATTATTTCAACGTGAAACCAACTAATCAAGCATTGTCGACGTGCTTACTAAATGACGTCATCAATTTTGTACTAACCATGTTCAAACTTGTTTTTTGAAATTATAAGGATTCTAGTGATGATGAGTGACCTACCTACCATCTTCCTTTGCACCACACAACAATCTCAAATCGAGAGAAGGTTGATTTAAGAGAAAAACTTAGAGAGGAACGATACCAAGAATGGTTGAACCAACCACCTATTCAAGTCCCACTACGTCCTAATTCACCAATTAGGAATGACTACAATAATAGTATTTCTTCACAAGCTGGTAATGGAGGAAATCAAATAGAGGTTGGTATGGATGATCACTTAAGGGATATGACTGCCATGGAGAAAATGTTGTTAGATGCATTCCAAAACATTGATAAGCTAGGGGACGATGCTCATATCGCTGATACCTTTTTTGAAAGACTTCGAATTTCTTCCACAAACCCTCTCTTTGGACGTGGAAGTCAGTCAAAGTCTACCCAGTTGGGGACAATGATATTACTATACAACTTGAGAGAAAATTTTGGCTTGTCGAATGCATGTTTCATGTAAATTTTGAGGTAATTGACCATCAAGTCCTCCATTATATTTTGAGAAATATAATCACACAACGAACATTACAAAAGGTCAATTTTATGAACATTAATAATTATATCGGCATTAATGTACATTTAATATTGTCCATGAAAAACTACAGGTTATTCAATGATAAATTTCTTCCAAGTGATAATGTCTTACTCGGTAGTTGCGAAGAGGCAAAGAGATTTTTGAAAATTTTGGGTGTTGAGTACGTATCATATCATGCATGTCAAAATGATTTTATTATATATAGAGGAAAATATGCTGACAAATAGATATTTCCAAAATGTGGGCATGAGAAGTATGATAAATCAAAAAAGAAGGGTAAATCACGTGGTCCTTCTTTTAAGATATTAAGGCACATTCCTATAATCCCAAGGATTCAAAGGATATTTCATTCCAAAGAATTAGCTATGTTGCATGGATGGCATGCCTCACACAAAAGCAAGTTGGGAGTTATGCAAATCCCAACAGATTCAATATCCATGAAGCATATAGAGGATACATGGCCCGAAAAATTCAAGGATGAAGTATGAAGTGTACGACCCAGCATAGCCATGGATGGCATCAACCCATTTTCCCTCCAGAACACGAAGTATTATGTTTGGCCTATAGTAGTTTTCAATAACAATATCCCCCCATGGTTTTCCATGAAAAATGAACATCTTATGTTGGTTTTCATAGTCCTTGGTAGAAGAAAAGTGAATAATATGGATATCTACTTACAACCACTAGTAGATTAATTGAAGGAATTATGGGTGGGATAAATGTATATGATGTATCAAGACCCATCGCAACAGAGCAGAGTTTTACATTGTATGGCATATGTGCTTACATGACACATGATTATCCAGGCTTAGGAATTTTCTCTGGCAAACTACATGTTTATTGATTTGTTTATATACGTAACTATATTCTTTCACATATTGGTTATTTAATTCATTGTAATTTTTCTTCTCTTCATGATATTCTTTAACGTGCCCTGCATATATATTGTATACAATAATTTTGCAGGTCCTATAGAAAAAGGGTATTTTGGATGTAACTGATGTGGAAATTCTTTAAATGCTAGATGGTCCAACAACCTATGAAAGCCAATTTATGACTACTCTAGGGTATTCCTCCCAGAAGAACACCCTTGCAGAAGAGAAACATCCACTTTCAATGGTAAATGAGAGAGAACCTAAAGGCCTCCAATAACGACACCAGCTAAATGGCTTCGAGAATATGAGAGAGAGAAGGAGGAGTTCATAGAAATGTTTGATTCAAATGGGGAGCCTATGTGCGATGATCGAGAATTATTCAACACCTATGTTGAGAAATTTCCCATTGGAATGGAAAGTAAATCTATATTTTATAATCTCCCATTTTGGGAGCATCTCAAGATTACCCACTTATTAGATCCCATGCATATATTTAAAAATGTTTCATCTTCTTTATGGAGGCACATATCATTGAAACAAAGTGACACATCGGTTGTTACGAAAGATATTACTACTTCAAAACTAAAAAGAAACATTGGCCAAGATGATTAGAAAGTACAGGATCACAATAAGGCACTGGTCCCTCTAAATTGTATTTCAAAGAAGGTGATGTACCATTGATCCGGGTAAATTTTTGCTACCCTTTTAACCAAGACCTTTTTCTTCGAATGATGAGTTATAATTACACTTTATCAAAAAGCATTAATGAAAACATGTTTAGATATAATTAAGAGGAAAACATGTCAATAATCACACAACAAAATGCAAGATGTTTCATAATATATTTCAACCCATGTCGACTACGTCTTTGGGCCTAGGTATCTCAATGTTGTTGCCTACTTCATTTGGTGCCATATATAGTTATGGTTTACATGGACATTGTTGACTTCTCATACAAGGAAATGGGCCCTCAACATGAGTGGAAAATTCTCTCCATGAGACGTTCCGATGTAGAGAAATCTCACTCATATAGACCTCCTATCAACATGACAAATTCACACATGGTGAAAAATAGTATCCCGCCATCAAGGAAATAAAGGGATATCACAACATAAATCACCATCTATGATAAATACATACCACATCAATTACAAATAAATATTTTGCATCTTAAATCAAGCAAGAATCAACAACAACAAATATACATAAATATTTTGCATCATACATCAAGAAGGAATCGACACAACATAAAGCATCTCACAACCATAATCAATGAAGTACATGGTAAAAAAAATTTGTATACCTCAACTATGATGTTGGTTGGATAATAAGCTACTCAGTTGCTGGATTTGAATCCATCATCGAAATCGTGGCTTCGAATGGCAAGAAATCGATTGTCCACATGCTGAAATCCAACACCCTCATTCCATTATAGAAAATGGCTAAAAATCCAGACCTCTATTGCAGAAACTGACAATGCCATCAGGTTCGTGTCACCAAGAGCTGTAAAATCCATATAAAATTTATCTAATTTGGACACTCGGAAATTTTGGCCCTCTTGAAAATGAGGTTCAATCATGGTTCCACTGCCCCTTCATACTGGTTTAGGGTTTGACCTGCCATTACTTAATACTTGTCTCACACTCCATGCTCTCCTTTTCCTGGGTAGATCTATGGAAATGAGGTTTTATGTATAAAATCTCAGGCGGAATTTAGAACACTGGTCATTGTGGTGCATTGGTAAGTTTCCAAAATTGGAGGAGAGGGGTTGGGAGATAAAATCCCATGACTCTCTTTTCTTATTTTGAACTTGTTTGAGGTTTTTATGGTGGGAAGGAAGGTTGGCTCTACGTAACCTGACCCAACCCAACCCTAGCATGGTTCAATATAATACTGGCTCTGTTGTTTTTAGATATAGGAGTCTCACGAGGGTGGCGGGGTTGAAAACCCGTCCCCTCAAATGTATTGGTTATACTATGTTTGATGGTGGCATGGGGTCCGGAGGGGGTCATGGACCTCCAAACCTTTAATAATAATTTTGATATTTATATGGTTTTACCGTGTGGCAGGATTGGTGGCCCCGCCACCCTTTTTTTTACTTTTTGATTTATTTTTTAACCAACATTAGAGAACTTATTGAACCAGAGGGATCATTGGAGAAATTAAGTGTATAAAAATTTTTCCTAGAATCTGGCCGAAGCTAGCAAGAATCCAGCCACCAGAATCCTGTGAAATTCCATCATCCTTAACCTGCCATGTCACCTAGTCAAACCTAGAACTTTGACCAACTCTAACTTTCACATGTGAACTTGGTTTGATGAAATGTTCACACTGTTGTGATCAGGACGATGAGATATTCAACTTGAAACTTAGTTTTCCACATTTATGCCACTTTGATTTTTGAGCTTTCATAAGCCCTCTTTGTCCTATGTGTGTCTCTGGAGCCACCTGGATCATTCCTGTCTATTGAGGAGATTTTTGTCCTTCAAAATAATAAACAATAATATGCAACTATTGTGTACGATGTATGCACCACAATTTTCCTGAAAAAGGTCACCCTTCCTTCTCCTTCACCTTTGTCCTTCGGAGCCATAAGCGATGAACTGACACCTGCATCCTCTGCAAACCTGGACTAAAATATTTTGAAAATTTTATGCTCAAATATGAACAACTATGACCCAAGCATTCCATACTTGCCACGAGTTTAAGAGACATACTCATTAGTCAAGATTACATGGAAATGGAATCAATAATACCCCAACTATTAATACAAGGCCAACTCATTGTCACATTGAAAGTGATGCAAAAAAACATCATCACTTTTACAATTATAAATACAATACATGATTTACAAAACATGGCCATGACACACTAACACATCTAGGAAAACCATCATTTTCCTAATAAAGATGACCACCATGAATGTGGTGGATTTGTTTGTGGATGAATTGTTCTAACTGGTTCATGCACTGATTCTTCATCCTTAAGGTTTTCCTCTAGATGGAGCCTCGAACACGTGGATATTTGATGATCACTTTGGTTGGAATGGTTGCAAAAGGTTTTCTTCCTCTAGACCTTCTTAACTAGTTTCTTTCCCTCCTGTGGAGAAGGCTTTCCACACCTCATCCTCCTTTGTGCTGCCATTATTTTTCAACGCTTAGCAATGACATGGTTATGTAAACCACAAAAGCAAAAAGTTTTCTTATTCCATGATTTACATTCATAATTGGCAACACGATTATAATCAAAATTAACTTGTGAATATCAAGACTTATTATACCTTTCCTGGTGATCTCTGGTGCGATCATGGTGACGAGAGCTTAGCTCATCTCTTCTATTGCGACATGCACTTCCATGGGATGATGGTGAAGTGGTTCGATCATTCTTTACCCATGACGAGCTCAATAATGTATGTTTTCCTTTGATTTCATGATGGCAATGAGAGGTTGCCTCAACCCTCTCTTTGAAATACATGTTTTCATAAGATGACGGGGAAGTGTTCCCATCAGTATTTTTCCTCGACAGTTTCATCATTGTCGTGGGAGATTCTGACACCTTTGAGAATTCTCTTTCAGTGTATCCCAAACCTACGTATCGAGGTCTCAGCACAACCTCCAATGGCTTAGTCATGCCTTGGCGATGAATTCCAAGTCCTCCTCCTTTGTAACCCATCTCTATAAGGAATCTCATTCCAATTCCTGTAATGGGGATCTCTCATTTCTAATAGAAATAATAGGATTTGAATATCAAACCAAAGCATGTGATGAGGACTTATGTGAGCCTTCCTTGTGCTTCACATACTCCAAGGCCTCTGTTGTAGCTTATTACTACTGCTTCTCCTCCTCTCTTCTCGTAGAAGTGTCTTTAATGCATCATGATTTGCTTTAATACTTTGGTCATTATGCTTCAATTCTTCTAATGCCTTTGTCATGGCTTGTAATTGAAGCTGCAATCACTGCTTGACCTGCTTCTCGTCTTGTAGAAGTGTTTTCAACTTACCATTATCGATTGTTTGTTTCTCATAAGCTTCATATAACATGTCTGCCCTTTTAGAAATCCTAAGCATGGCCTCATACATGCCTTTGACATCTTCCATTGTTTCACATTCACTGGTTCACACTTGCAATTCACATTAGCAAGAATACTGCCCTCATACCACTTGATCCGAGTAAATTTATGCTACCCTTTTAACCAAGACCTTTTTCTTCGACTAATGTGTTAGAATTACACTTTATAAAAAATAATTAATGAACACATGTGCAGATATAATTAAGAGGAAAACATCTCAACAATTACAAAAAAAAATGTAAGACGTTTAATAACGGAGTTCGTCCCATGTGGGCTACGTCTTTGGGCCTCTGTGTCTCGATGGCATTGGCTACTTCATTTGGTGTTGTAAATGGTTATGGTTTACATGGATTCTTTTGACTTATCATACAATGAAATGGGCCCTCGACATGAGTGGCAAATTCTCTCCACGAGACATTTCAGTGCAGGGAACTCTCACTCATACAGACCTCCTATTAGCATGACAACTTCAAACATGGTGACAAATATTATCCCGCCATCAAGGCAATAAAGAGATATCAGAACAGGAATCACCATCTATGATAAATACATACCACATCAAATACACATAAAAATGATGCATTTTACATCAAGCAGGAATCAAAAACAACAAATAAACATAAATATTCTTCATCATACATCAAGCAGGAATCAACATGACATAAATCATCTCACAAAAATAATCAATGATGTACATGGAAACAACACTTCATATTTCTCAGCTATGATGTTGGCTGAAGTATAAGCTCCTTATTCGCTAGATTTGAATGCACCATCGAAATCACGGTGTCGAATGGCAAGAAATGAAATGTCCACATGTTGAAATCTGACATCGTCATTCTATTCTATAAAATGGCCAAAAAATCGAGACCTCTATTGCAGAAACTAACACTGCCATCAGTTTCGTGTCTTTGAGAGGTGTAAAATCCATATAAAACTTGCGCAATTTGGACACTGGGAAATTTTTCCCCTCCTCAAAATGAGGCTCAATCATAGTTCCACTGCCCTTGTATACTGGTTCAAGGTTCCACCTGCAATTAGTTAATACTTGTCTCAAACTCTGCACTCTCCTCTACCTGGGTGCATCTGCAAAAATGAGGATTTATATATAAAATCTTGGGCAGACTTTACAACACCGATGGTTGTGGTGCACTAGTAAGTTTCCACAATTTGAGGAGAGGGGTCAGGGGATTAAATCATGCCCCTCTCCTTTTTTATATTGAATGAATTTGAGTTTTTTATGGTCGGCAGGTGGGTCAAATCCATGCAGTCTGACCTGACCCGACCCCGTTACGGTTCAATATAATATGGGATTCGTTGCTTTTATAAGGAGGAGGCTCGCAAGGGTGGCGGGGTTGACAACCCGCCCTCTGAACCATATTGGTTATGTTATCTTTAGTGGTGGCATGGGGTCCGATGGGAGTCATGGCCCACCGACCCTTTAACAATAATTTTTATTTTTATATTGTTCGATCAGGTGGCGAGATTGGTGGCCCCACTACACTTTTTTTAAATTTTTATTTGTTTTATAACCAACACTATAGAACTTCTTGAAAAAAAGGGGTTATTGGACAAATTAAGTGTCCAAAACAATTTCTTGGAATCTGGTTGGAGCTGGCCAGAATCTAGCCACCGGAATCCTACAAAATTGCATCCTCCTTAACCTGCCATGTCACTAAGTCAACCCCAGAACTTTGACCAGCTCTAACTTTCACATGTGAACTCGGTTTGATAAACCATTTTCACTGTTACGATCAGGACGATGAGATGTTCAACTTAACACTTATTTTACCACATTTCTGCCACTTTCATTTTTGAGCACTCATAAGCCCTCTTTTCCTGTGTGTGTGTCTCTTGAGCCACCTGGATCACCCATGGATTTTAGAAAATGATTATCTTTATTTGGAAAAGGAAGCTATAATGTGTGTGAGGGTGTCATCTTCATACGAGTCTTCATTATGATTTTTCTTCACCGTGGATGACCATTTGTTGCGGTTGAAATCACATGACCATTTGAATCTTCTAAGAGTAAGTATAATGTCAAAAACATGATTTTATTATTTGTTATATTAATAAATTTTATCCAATGCAGGTATCATAAAACATAAAAAAATTTGTATATTATTGCATGCTTTTATAACTTTGCAATGTCATTATCCTTTGTTCGTGTGTGGGTGTGTGAAACATGAATTCCCCCAAGACCTAGGATGTGCCAAATCTAAATTATCTACATTTTTATGTTGCATCATGTCAAAGGAGATTCATGTGGCTAGCATTCCATGGTGGTGTCAAGAGATAGTTGAGATTGTTTTTATGTTTGAGGTGAAATTCCCGACGATTTTCATGGACTTGCAGGTTCATCTTCTCATCCACCTAGTAGATGAGCTTCAATTATTTTGGGTGGTTTCTTGTCATTGGATGTTCTTCTTAGAGAGGTACATGAAGAAATTGAAAGGTTTTGTTCGAGAAAGGGCAAAACCCAAGGGGTCTATGGCAAAGGGGTACATATCGTATGATTCTTTCTATTATGCTAATGAGTACATAAAATAGATCAACAACACACCAGGTGCGGTGATTTGTGACGATGAAAGGGATGAAGGCAAAAGAGAAGGGGAGCTCATCCGAATGAATGGAAAAAGGCACTTGATAAAGAGTAAGTGATTTATAATTTTTCAAATTTACACAAAGTAAATATTCATGTTGAACTTCGATATAATATATATTTTGACCTCATATGTACTATATGTTGTTTTTATTTCATCAGTGAATTCAAAAATTGAAGCAATAAATAAATTCATTATTTACAATTCCAAATTGACAAAACTGTGGGTTGCATTGTATGAACATAAAAGGGTTAAATGGGATAGTGACAGGAAATAATTCAGACAATTGAATGGTATAATTTTTCCTTATCTCGATAATTTAAATGTAAATATGGCAAATATATGACGCAATAGTTGGCTCGCTGACCAAATCAGAGAGAATTACGATGCAACTGGTCGTTACCCACGTACTGAAGAGGATGCTCTAAACGTAGGGATTGGGTGCACCCAATTGGTAATAATATATTTATCTACATTTCAAACTTAATAATGAACATTTGAAATTTAATTACATATAAATTTCATATTTTAACATTTGGGTTATTATAAGACACATGACACTATGCTTTTTAAATTTTTTATAAGTGAATTTGTTCCCCTCTATGTGGGCATATGGACACCATTTTTTCACATAAAATGATGATGATGGAGACATGACACAAGCCTGTGTAGTGGAAGTAGACTTTGATCATTCTAATCGAGCTAGCCACCATGGTCAAAGCCTAGTATGAGAGACGTTATGTTATGTTGGAAATATATAAGAGACCTTTAGATGTGAAACTCAGAATCTCCACAGTCTTCATTATTAGTCAACGTTTTGAGTCTAAATAAAGACTCATCTTCAGGACACACCTTAAGATGAGTCTATATTTAGACTCAAAACATTGACTAAAAATGAATACTATCCAGAAGGTTTGTCCTGAAGATGAGTCTTTATTTAGACAAACCTTAAGACGAGTCTTGATTTAGACTCGAAACGTCGACTAAAAATGAAGACTGTCCTGAAGGTTTGTCTTGAAGATGAGTCTTGATTTAGACTCGAAACGTCAAATAAAATTGAAGACTGTGGAGATTTCGAGTTTTACATCTAAAAATATACACCACATAAACCTCCAATCTATCATACAAGAGATCATTAAAATGGATCTATCTTCAACATTTCAAAGAATATTTGGTGTCTACCCCTGATGATGGACTCACTTAGGAAGTCTAAAATGTTGGGTTATTAAAAAAACTCAAAAACAGGCTATTCCTCTCTTCTATAATTCTTTCCAATGTGTTATTTTTAGGTGAAAGTGGTGAGACAACTTTGATGGAAATAATGTAAAGGAAGATCGTGATACTAGGATGATATGTATCAACTCTATAAATATGTGGGATGAAGCTAAGGAGCCCTATGTTTTCCCCAAACACTGCAACCAGATGTTTCTTTACCTAGATGTGTTGTATAGGGATTGGTGGTTCGTATTGAGACATGACCCTAGATCAAAACATATTTTTGAGAACAATAGTGTTATCATGCCAAGCAAGATGGAAGATAATGAGGGTGATCATGAGAACTAAGAGTGATATGGTACATGTTTAATTTCATCATTTATACTTTTTAAAATGGGTTTTTATAAAGAAGATGACTTGATTACCTTATAACTAAGACTCTTTTTTTCTAAACATAATAATATGTATTTTGAATTAATTGGTTTGCATTGTGTTAATGTTAAAATCATTTCACTTGATAATTTGCAATTATGTTGATCTTGAAAACAATGGCGTACTGTATAAAGTTTTTTTTTATAATGTCAATTCCTAACATAATTCAACTACTTCATTGCTTTAAATTTGTGTCAATGATATCTTCAAATTTATACTCTTATTTTCGGTATGTAAGGTCATAATAAAATAATGAAAATTATAAACCTAAATTTGTTTGCATTATTTTCTAAACTTTATTATGTTACAAAAATTCATATTATTTTAGATTTATTATTTTACAATTATATATATTCATACAAATTTACAATTATGGTAATTTAACAATATTTACGGTATACATTTTTTTATGGTAGTAATATGGTTCAAAATTGAAAATTAGTTTACAATTTAAAAAATATAATAAAATTGAAAGATGGCAATACATACAATTACAATTTTTCAATTTCACAATACAATTACAATTACAATTACAATTTTAGAAAAAATTTACATACAATTACAATTAGAATTTTACAATTTTAGATACAATTACAATTACAATTACAATTTTACAATTTTACATACAATTAGAATTAAAATTCAAATTATGATCATGATACATACAATTACAATTACATTTTTAAAATTTTACAAATTTACAAATTTTACAATTTTAATAAAATTGAATCGTAACATGAATACATACAATTATAATTACAATTTTACAATTTCACAATACAATTACGTACAATTACAATTAAAATTTTACATACAATTAAAATTAAAATTTCAATTACAATCACGACATAATATTTAATAAATATCATGATTTAATATTAAAAATAAACATCATGATCATGATAACCATCGTACAAACATTATATTCAATTAAAAAACACATTCAAATTGGCTAACATCATCTAATCACAGTGATCATGATCATCTAACAAAACACAAGAATTGTATAATTTCATCACAACACAAACATCAAATATACGGCGCCTGTCAAATAACTAATATCACATACACATCTATCTGCAATCACATTAAATGAACATATCTAACATGACCTAACAATATACACATCATGATGAACAGTAACATGTAAATTAAGTACATCAACATGAACATAAAATAAATGGGCCATATATATATATATATATATATATATATATATATATATATATATATATATATATAATGTCAAAAATATAAAACTATAATATAAGTGCATATAAATGTCAAATATATGGTGGTACATCGATAATAGTACTAGTGAAGGCATTCTTAGTCGATGGTGCAGTCTGCTCAGGAACTACATGCTAATGACTTGTCGATGGAGTAGCTTGCTCAGTGGATGGTGCAGCCTGTGATGATGGACTTGCCTCCTCATATGGACCCTCTTTCTCAGGATCACGTGCCTACTCAGGACTAGGTTTCTGCTGAGATTTCACAGACTGCTCAGACGATGCCTTCTGATCAGGACTGGATGCTCACAGATCATCATGATCTCTGCCATGAGGTGAAGGAGGAGGAGATGGATTACTAGAATGATGATCACTACCCTAATGATTATGATCATCACATGAGGCATTGCTCTATCGTGCCTCTCCACGATGCCTACCCCACCTAGCCTGCGGGAGTGCTCTGGAGGCTCCAATGATATGATGCATGAGGGTCAACATATCACAAGACATGCCTCTCGAAATCTCTATGAGCCTACGACTAGCCTGAATCTCTTTGATCGTAGCCGAGAAGACTCCCTCATCAACTATTAGTCAACAAAGTTGGTCACCTAACTCCATCCTAAATCAAGTGTCCGACTTACGTGTCATCCCCATAGGTATCTCCACCCAATCAGGATCAGGTCTGTCACTGGCCCGATCCTCCAACTTTTCCATCTCCTCATCAGCATCTACGCCTGGATCATTCGGTGGGAGTGGAATCTCATCCCCAACAAATGTCGCAATATCTACCAAATATATAGTACACAACTATAATTATACATTTTCATTAAATAATTTAATAAAGACAAGTTAAAGAACACGTTAGAATAAATTTAATTCTAATTTATTAATTATGAGAATAAACTTAAACTATATTAATTTTAATAAAACACTAATATTACCTCTCATATCCGATGGCTCATCCCCTGTGAAGAGAATTTTGTTACACCCTCACCAATCAAAACCAGAATACAAACATGGCACCAGAATGAAGGACTGACCATCAACACTGGATAACAAATCCAATGCATAAGGAGATATCTTAGCGGGAAAGTTAGACTAGCCCCTCTTGGGCATCATCTAGCCCCACATCTGCATCTATACATGTAGCATCGACCTACGAGGCTTTCAAACAAAAGTAGTCCTCATCTCTGGAAATCTAGCAAAAAATAAAAAATATAACTTTGAAGAAAAAGGGAAGGTCAACCTCCCATGTTCCTGAGAACTACGTCTATCTAATGTTGTACAAAATTGCAGCAAAAAAATTTGCAGACCATCTTACAAGTCATGGTGCCTGGAATAAAAAATCAACATAAAATAAAAGTGTGAAACTAATGCGTTGACCATCACTAGTATGTTTTGAAATGGTCGTCAGCAGCAGTGATAGGCACCTCACCTCCTCTACAACAAACAAAGAAATATGTAATTGACCACTAGACTCCTGAAAATCTGCAGGAGAAACTATATCATCCCTAATTTATCTCTTGGAGTACACCAAATGACTCCCTACTGCATAGCCAATGGGGTTATCCAGGAAGTGGGGAAAATCCTGCCCTCTCCTATATAGGCCAGTAGTAAAATATATATCCTCCTCAGTGGGAGCGTACCACTGGCCAGGACTGACTCGAAAATCCTGTCGGTGGGCATCCCACTTGTAGATGTGATGTGTTAATAACCCATTATGGCCCTTCAGGGATGTAGCCTCCTCATAGAACTTGAGGAGGCCTACCTCCCTTAAGAGCAACTGCGTGGCTGCCATAATAGGGTGAGGGTACATAAGTCTCTCCCTCTCTGCTGCATCCCACAGGTGAATCACATTATATTGGTCCTCCATATGTTCTTGTTGTTCCCTTTGTTCTCTCCATTGACGTCGCTGAATTATTCACATATTAAATGCATTTTTTAAATTAAATGAGACATGTATATATATATATATATATATATATATATATATATATATATATATATATATATATATATATATATATATATATATATATATATATATATATATATATATATATATATATATTTGTTTGAAAAAAAATAGTCGGTGCACCCAAAAAACAGTCACACACCCGTAACGGTGTGTACGTTTTTATAGCCCACCGCAAAACATAATTTTTTTTTTCCATGCTGCGTTGACGAAACTGTCCATCCTGGGGTGAAAAGTTACGTGAGTGCACCACTCCACAATAATACATGGTCAACGGTGCATTCATTTACAGGCCCTCATCATTGACCATGTAATGTTGTTGGAGGGGCGGTGCGCTAACCAAAATATCTGCCCCAGGTCGGATATTTTAGTCAACACACCACTCCTCCAACAAAATTAGGTGTGCAACAGTGCAGTCCTATAGATGACTTCACTCTTGAATATGTAAGTATGTGAGGAGGGGGATGCACTGACCTAAACATCTAGCTTGGGGCGAATAGTTTGGTCCATGCACTGCCCTCCCAACAGTAGTACATAGTCAACAGTGCAGTCGTTTAAAGGACCGCACTACCATGTAAGTTTTAAAAACAAGCACAATGTACGTTTTTCGGTACTGCACCAGAACCTGGTTTATTTTCCACTAGCACCATTAATGGGGTGGCTTGTAAGTTTACAGGCAGCACTGCGAACGGTGAGAGCCGAATGTCTTGAGCGCATCATGTAGATTTTTTATTTTTTTTAACGGTAAATTTTAAGGATTTTTAGAAAAATAATTTGCTAAAAAATTTAATTATTGAGAAAAAAAGTAAAATACTTGTACATTTGTGCATCAAGGAGGCATATTTATTGAGGAATTGAAAAGACCAAATTTTCCCACCGTTTTCAAAAATTCGAACTCCACAAGGTGGGCAATGTCTGGCAGCAGTGCGTGGAATGGGAGAACTGATTGCATGGTGCCTCAAACAAGATAAATTCACATGAGTGGTTGAGAGTTATGGAGCACTGAAGAAGTAAAAATGAAATTTTTTAGCCAATAATTTTTTTTACTTAACCTTGTTTCATTGCGCAGCTTTTTGAGACGCACTGGACGTTATTATCGATGCTGCACGAGATGTTTTACGGTGCGCTGGATTATTGAGATGCACCAAGCCTATTTGTGTGTAGATTACCTGTGTGCTAAATTAATTAGATGCACTGGGTAGGTTTGTATAGGGAGAAGAGTGGCTCGGTGTGCCAAATGTTTAGTACCCATGGGTGCGTTATGAGTAAAATGCACCGGTGTAGTGTAGGATGAGAAACACACCGGACAAAAAACATTCCCAAAAACCTCCACCCACCAACCTCCTCTACGGACATTTGCTACAAATGGATATCTTGGCTATTTTTATAAGGGGTTACTCAAAAACCTCTGCTAGAGAGTCTTTTCCTTGTATTGTATTTTGAAAGCTAGGAAACACCAAGGAAGGTGTTTCACTATAGGGGAGGAATATGTAACACCCGTCAATAAAAATTGTTAATATTTTGTTTTACTGCAAATGATTTAGTAAAACTGTGGGCCATGTAAAAGGTGAGACATGGATGATAAATGTTATTTTATCTTTATTTTATTTTTAAATAATAATATTAACTATTTTTAGGCAGAAAACAATGGAAAGAGTGTTAGATGAGATTTTAACTTACCATACATTTAGAAGACATTTATTCCTCTCCCTAGAGATAAATAATCTTAGTTGGGACAAGGGAATGAAAGGGTAGAGGGAGAAAATCCTAAGGAAACCTTGAGGAGAAGAGAATGTAAGACTACACCCTCTGGGAGGACGCTACCATGATACATATTTTTTTGGGTGATAGGAAAATACAACTCTATCTAAAGCCTAAGTGCATAGACTAAAGGCCCTAGACTGTAGCTAGTTGGGACAAGGTAATCTTAGGTGAACTTGTGTGGGTCCTTGATCCAATAACTGTTTGTAAGTGAAATTGGCTAGGGGGGAGTACTTCTAGCCAATACCATAACCTAAAAGAAAGTTGAGATAGAAGTAAATTATAATTTAATACTTTTTACAAACCTTACCACACACGTAAAGGAATAGAAAATAGATAATTGGGTCAAGTATCCAGGAAGAGAACACATGATGCCTTATAATGAATTTAAATCATAAAATTAATATCAAGAAATATGAAATAAAAACCTTGACAAACCTTGCCCCTTCTCAGCCTCCAAAGCATACCATCCAGTGTGCTTTGTGTGATGTTGTCAACCACGCCACCCATACTTGTCCGAAATTGCCTCACCTCAAGTCCATGGTCAATGAGCCATTTTTAGAGTCTGATATCCCAGAGGTATATGTCATTATACCCAATTCAATATCGAAACTCAAACCATTGCGCACAAATCACCCTTGTGCTTTGTGTGATTTCCATGGTCACTACACTCACCATTGTCCTCGCCTCGAAGAGTATCATTCCTCTTTATAATCCTTATGCCAATTTGAGGCCAAGCGCAATGAGTCACTCGCTCCGTTATTTTTTCATCTTGCTTCGGCAACACCCGAGGACGCAGATGCTCCCATTAACTTTTCCCCTTATGATGTTGAGATAACGGGGCCTTGTTCGGAAGTCCACGATGAGACCTCCTCTGATGTTTCACCTGACCTCCATTTAGCACCCTCCCTAGTCTCAACATTAGTAGATCCTCTGTCTACTCACTCTTCTGTCACCCCTTGTGATGATGTTCATGCGAACCTCTTCTCTCATGATGAGGAGCAAGGTCTCTTCGCCGTGTCAGGTGGTCTTTCTTCCATCAGTCACCCCATCTTCTATTACGATGATGAAATTATGGAAGTAGCGAATACTCCTGACTTTATCTATCCCCCCTTACATCGAATTCATGATTTCGAACTACATGCACCTTGTGGCCATTACATTGAAACCCAATGTTTGGGTAAGGGGGCACCCATATTTGAGAGACCAGAAGTAGTTCTCCACCACTATCCTAGTGAATCTATTCATGTCGACTCTAGTCCCATTATTCTTCCACATTTAGAAGTACCTATAGAGTCCCATATCACTTCAAGATCGCTACAGGGATGATACCTGTCATCATTCCTTCATATTTCATCAACAACCCAGTCTCATAGACATTGTGGTTGACCAAACTATGAGCTTTCTGGGAGAACATCAGCTCATTATCCCCAAGTCCTACCTTTGGGATAGAAACACCATGTATGCAAACCTAGAAACTTAAAGTCCATTTAATTCATATATGCAGTACCAAAAGAGATTGGTAATAATTTATTTCCTTTCTCAAACTGCATAACCATACCGAAAACAAGTGGCACACCACATCATAATACATTTTGGCATGTCCATAACATGCCTACGGGCACCCATGCCCCTCAACCATAAAATCATGAATCTCAGCCCATAAGAGTACTGAAACCCCCTTCTCTTTGATAGTTCACATCTTCCAGGTCCTTCCCTGAGATAGGTAGTAGTTTTCTGCCCAATACCTCCTATTCAGGTCCTGGAACAGACCCCAAGAAAAGTACGACTTGACCTGTTCATGAGATCTGGGTACCTAAGCTGAACTTTCAAGTCACTAAAATGAAAAGTAGGATGAGACATCTTAACTACAACTGTCAGATATTAAATTTTGACAATCGGTTCCTCTGCTACAACTGCTGCAAGATTTAAGGCCTCCTCTCCTCACGATATTCACCACAGCTCCACTGGAAAATAAGTGAATCTGGAAGGAAAATGCCTTATTAAAAGAAAACCCCTGATTTTTCTTTTGTTTACTGCAACCAAACCATAGCTCAGTTTGACGAACCATCTATACCATTGGAAGGATCCCACCAGGCTCTCAAATTGGTATCTATTAGCTTTTTGTGATTTGATACTTCACCAGGACACATTTTCTCCAAGAAGCACCACTTCACCCTTCCTAAAAATAGAATTTATTCACTTGCAACACTCGTACCCGAGGCACCCTGTTGCCTCCATACTTTTCCACGCTCGTGTCGACTTTCGTCATGAGTTACCATCTTGTACTCATGCTTTTATGGTCCCCATTAGACCCTTTTCCTGTGTGGCAGGACCATCGAGTCACCCTTCTTTAGAGCATCCGAGTTCAGTCATCATTGCTTTCATGAAGTCTATCCTGAGCCCCTTCGCACCCTGCTATAGTCCTCCATCCTTCATTGCTTGGTCCCTCTCTCGTGGTGCACAATATGGCCTTCAGTCCCACTGTCCCCTATCCCTCATGATATTGTGTCAGTCGCTACCAGGTCATCCATGCCATTTATACTCTAACAAGGGAAGTTGTCCATTCACTACTGAGTTCCCCCCATTTCATCATCATCATTGGTGTCAGTTTGTTAGTCACTCTACTATTTTCTCTCGTACCTTAGTTGAGGATCCCTTATTCCCTCGCCTATGGAAGACATCCTTCTGTCAACATTAGCTCATTCATTCCAGAATACAGGTATAGAGGGCGGTGTACCTTGGTTCTAGCTTCCACTCTTGTTCGGTGCCTGGGATCAGGTAAAGGGACTCCTCATCGCCCTTCGACTTTATTGTTTCTCAGCTCCAGCTCCTTTTCATCATGATCGAGGTTCGTATACTTGATGGTCCAGTGATGCAGCAGCTGACATCGGTGATTCCCATGAGTGTGTGAGATGTCTCAGCCCTCATGAGGGGGTAGCCCTACAGGTAGCCCCCCACACACTCGGATGGCCTTTTCATTACAGCCTTCGATGTAGCTCCATACATTTGATGATGTCGGCTTTAGCCGCTTGCAACGCCTTTTTGTTTGCATGTATCAGTCAGATTTTCAGAGCCCTTTCCTATTTTTAGGGGCATCTAGGTTGCATTTATATCTCATGTACTCAGATATCATTGTAAAAGTCTTGGCTATTATCCCAGGCACAATATGTATGTGGGATTCATTATCGTGTTATTTATCTGGCTCATGTTTATGCCAGCATTATGTTGTATCATGGTTTTCCGGATGCCTTATTGTTTGTATTATTGCCTCGGCGAGCATAGGTATGCCTCCCCCGTCACCTATAGCAGGTACTCACTTATCAAAAACACTTGTCGCACTTGCAAGTCACCTCCTCAGGGTCTAGTTATTTCAACACTTTTTTCTACCTTACAATCCTCTCTCTTTTACTTCCCCATTGTTTTCTAGTGATTGAGTTCTTACAATGTACTTCGGTCATAGGATTAGCTTCTAACGCTTGCACACCAGGGGGAAATATGTTACACCATTTTTTTTGTCATCTAATCCATTGTTAGTAGATGGACCCAAGTACACCAAGTAAGACCAATTTTACCCCAAGTAAAATCGCATTCACAATGAAAAATAACTTAGTAAACAACCTTTATTAAGTTTTTTATGGTCTAAACACGAAACCCCATGGGGAAACATTAGATAAATCCATATTTGTTTGATTTTCCTCAAGGAATAATTAGTTAAACAACAGTTTAATTAATAGTCCCGGTTATATTTAACCCAAAACAAGGAAAGTAATTAGATAAATCATTATTTATCTTAATATTTTCTAAGAATAATTATTTAAACATTACTTCAATAATATTATTTGTTAAATATGACTAAATCTCCCTTAAATAATTAAATAAATAATTATTTATTTGGTTATCATACAAAACCATATCCTTAAAATGATAAATAAATCGTTTATTTATTTATTATTTTTCAACCACATCCTTAAAATGATAAATAAATGACTTATTTATTTATTATTACTTAATCACATCCTTAAAATGATAAATAAATCATTTATTTATTTATTATTTACAAATAAGGGGATTTGACTCAAGTCCATTCCTTTTCCCTCCAAAAAATATAATAAAATATTCCATAAAAGTTGGATCTTGATTTGGTTAATAATATCTTAGTTATGCACTAATATCTAGACTAAATCAATATTTTGTTATAAATAGAACGGGTTTCCCATTCATTTGTCACCTTTTGTTGCTAAAACATCACTCTGGATCTCAACTCTTGCTCTGGCTATTGATCCATTATCATAGCCATATTTTTCCATTTTTGTCTAGGTTTTCTACACCATCAAGAGAGAGGAATTCTAAATCTGAAGTGATGAGGACTAACAAGAGCCCATCCCATTGAGGAGAACAGGGAACACCCTCTTGTGTTTTCCTCCCAGGTGCCATTAATAAAAATTTCATTGGATATATTCTTGTCTTGATTATTGGATCTATGGAGTAAATCTTATTTTTCTACTATTTAATGTCTTCTAATGCATAGATCTAGATTTTTGCAGCATTTGTCTTGATCATCTAACTGCAGTTCTGAAGATATTAGCAGTCATTTCTACTGTTAGGGCTATTTTTTATGCGCAGCTAAAGTGGTATTTTTCGTACACCTCGAATCAAGATTCATACTAAAAATCTTCTCCACTATTTTGCCGATAGTGGGCTTTGATCACTGGCCCATTCAACTTCAATGTATGCGCTCTGGAAAAGCCTGCAACAAACCCTTCCACTTTGAGAAATTCTGGCTCCCCCATCCTAGATTTAAAGAAATGGTGATTAACTGGTGGTGGAGCATCACCCCCCCCCCCCCCCCAAACCCCCACCCGGAAGGTTCGAAAATGTATCAACTCGAACAAAAGCTAAAGGTCTTGAGATCTCGCCTAAAGCAATGGAACCAGAATTCCTTTGGCAATATATTCCAAAGTCATAGGTACCTAGATAGTCAGATGGAAGTCCTAAAACAAACCATCATCTCAGAAGGGCATACAAAGGACCTCGTTCACCAAGAACAACAACTCATGAACCAAATAGAAGAAATAAATCAGCAGGAAGAGATCCTCTAGAAGCAAAAAACCAGAATTCGCTGGCTCAAAGAGGGGGAAAAAAACACCAAATTCTCCCACAGCTCTACCATACAATGTAGAATGATAAATCACATCTCCATCCTAAAAAATGATCAACGAGTCAACCTAGAAGCCCATGAGGACATATAGCAAGAACTCCTTAATTACTTCAAGGATGCCCTCAAGGAGCCCTCTGTTGATAGACATGCTGACATCAACAAAATCCCTTAGCATATTCCATCTCTTATAATGGATGATCACAATCAAATGCTCTTAAGACCAGTCCAATTGCAAGAAGTAGATCAAGCAATGGCGCAACTAAAAGCTGGGAAAGCTCAAGGGATGGATCGAACACTGTTACCGATGAAATAGGTAACCTGACCTCAAAACGGGAACTCTAGCCCAAAAAGACTCAAAAAACATGAAAAAACACCCCCAAAACAAAAAAAGTGTATTTCAGAACGCACTTGGTTTTTTCTAAGGTCAAATTTCAACATTTTATAAAATTATGCTAAAAACATAATTGTTTCTTGAAAAAGGGATTGAAAAAACACCCTCAAAACAAAACCAGTTGATGCTGGAATAACAAAAAAAAAATTGTGTCATATTTTTGACATTTTTAAAAATAGAAATAACATTTTTTTTATTTTTAAAATTCAAACATTAAAAAAAACCTAAAATTTAAGAGAAAAAAATAAATTTAAAAAATAAAAACATTTTAAAGCTTAAAATTTAAAAATATATAGGAATAAAAAAATAAAAATAAAAACAAAACAAAAATTTTAATTCAAACATTAAAAAAAACCTATAATTTAAGGAAATAAAAAATAAAAAAAATTAAAGATTAAAATTTCAAAATATATAGAAATAAAAAAATAAAAATAAAAACAAAATAAAAATATTAAATTAAAGAAAAAAAACAAGATAAAAAAAGAAAAAAAATTATAAAAAATAAAATATAGAAATTAAATTTAAAAAAAAAAAGAAAATGCTTATTAAATTAAAAAAAAATTAAATTAAATTTTAAAATAAAAAATTAAATTTAAAGAAATATATTAAATTTTAATAAATTTAAAACTTAAAAAAAATTAAAAAAAAAAAACATTATTGAAATTAAAAGTAAAAAAATGAAAAATTAATTAAAAATAAAAAATGAAAAATAAAATACAATAAAAATATTAAATTTAAAAAAATATATATTAAAAAAAAATAGATTTTAAAAAATAAATTCAATTTAAATTATAAAAAATAATATATATATATATATATATATGAGCTTAAATTAAAAATATATATATTAGATTTTATTAAATTTAAAAAAAAAATGTTAATATTAAAATAACAAATTAAATTTAGAAAAAAAATATTAAATTTTAATAAATAAATGAATAAACAAACAAATTTTGAGATAAAAAATAAATTTTAAATATAAAGAAAAAAAAAACGTTGTTAAAATAAAGAGTTAAAAAACTTTAAAAATCAACTAAAATTGAAAAATTGAAAAAAATATATTAAATAAAAAATAAAATAAAAAACAAATTAAATTGAAAATATTAAGTTTAATTTAAAAAAAAAAAAAAATTGTTTTTAAATACACAATTTTGATTGAAATAAAAAAAATATAAAAAATTTATGTAATTAAAAAAAAAAAATTAAAATTAAAAATAAAAATAAAAAGTATTAAATTCAAATAAATTAAAAAAAAAAATACAAAATTTACTAAATTTTAAAAAATAAAATGAAAAAAGTAAACATAAAATTTAATAATAAAAAAAAAATATGAAAAAAAAAAATCAATTAAATGAAAAAAAAAATACAAAATTTAATAAAAATCATTAACAAAATTTAGAAAAAAAAAAATTAAAAACAAAAAAAATTAAAAAAAATTAAATTTCAAATACAAAAATTAAATTAAATTCAAATAATTTTAAATTTTTTGAATTTAAAAAAATTAAAAAGAAATTAAATTAAAAAAAATTATTAAAAATTATAAAAATTATAAAAAAATATATATATATTTTTTTGATCGTGGTGGCACCACCAATTGGCCTCCTACCCAGGTGGCAGCGGAGGCCGGCCGCTGGGCAGCAGGCCGATTCCAAGAATCAGCCTCCCGTGGCGGGAGGCCGATTCAGGGAATTGCCCTCCTATGGCGGGAGGCCGATTCCGGGAATCGTCCTGAGGCCAATTCCCGGAATTGGCCTCCCGCAGTGGAAGGGTGATTCCCAGAATCGGCCTTCCACCACGAGAGGGCGATTCCCGGAATCAGCCTCCCCGCCGCATTAGGGCGATTCCCAGAATCGGCCTCAGGGTGATTCCCGGAATCGGCCTCCCGCCGCGGGAGGGCGATTTCAGGAATCGGCCTCCCGCCGTGGGAGGCCGATTCTCGAATCGCCTGCCCGCCCAGCGGCCAGCCTCCGCCGCGACTTGGGTGGGAGGCCGATTAGCGGTGCCACCATGATCAAAAAATTCTTTTTTTTTTTTTTTAATTTTTTTTAATTTTTAATATATATATATTTTTTTAATTTGATTTTTTTTTTAAATTCAAAAATTTTAATATTATTTTTTTTTAATTCAAATTTTTTATTTTAAATTTAATTTGTTATAATTTTTTTTGTTTTTTTTTTTTTTTAATTTAATATTTTAGATTAATTATTTTTTAAAATTTAAAATTTATTTATTAAATTTATTAAATTTTAATTTAACTTTTTTTTTTAATCTTTTAGTTTATTTAGTTTTTCATTTTTAAAATATTTAAATTGTTTCATTTATAAAAAAAAACAGTAAATTTATGGATATTTGTTTTGTAATTATTTGCATGTGGTTTTTTTCATTTTTTTCATTTTTTAATGATAGTTTTTTTATTTTAATTATTTTATTTTAATTTTTTTTTCAATTTTAATTTTTTTTTTTTTTTTAATTTTTTTTTTTGTTAATTTTAAAATTTGTATTTTTTTTTCTTATTATGATTATTTTTTTAATTTAAATTTTTAAATTTAATTTTTTCTTTTTTGTATTTTATTTTTTTTATCTAAATTTTAATTTTCTAATTTAAATTATTTTTAATTTTCTATTTAAATTTTTTTTTTTAATTATATGTTTTTTTTAATAACTTAGAAAAAAATGTTTTTGATTTTTTTTTTTTTGGGTTAATTTTTGTTTTTTTTTCTTTTAATTATGTGTTTTTTTTTCAAATTTTGTCATTTCTTTTGGTATAATTTTCGAATATTTTTGTTTTTTTTATTTATTTTTCTTTTTAAAAATTTTTATTTTTACGAGTTAATTTTGTTTTTTTTTACATTTTTATTGGTTTTTTTTATTGTTTTTATATATATTTTTTTATCTAAGTTTTGTGTTTTATTACCGGCATGAAATCACCACTCTAAAAAAAAAAGGTTGATGCTGCATCACTACATTTCAAAATAAAAAAGTTGATACTGCATCAATACAGTTCAAAATTAGCATGAAAATCGCTCATAAATAAAAATATTAGAGTGTCAAAAATGTGCTCAAAATAAAAAAAAGGTGATTCTGCATCACCACTTTTCAAAATCGGGTGTTTTTTATGCTACCAAAACAAAGTAGGTAACAGTGCGGTTACCTATTTCATCGATAACAGTGTTATCGCTTCACATCAAAATTTCTTCTGCTTCTTTTCAAGACATAAAGATGGAAGCATGGGAAATGGTGGAGGAATCCCGGAGCATGCCTTGGGTGCTCTCACACACTCAATGCCTTTCTCAACTCCCAAGACAAATGAGAACATGCCACCACCACCAATAAATACAGACCGATCGCATTATGTAATGTCATGTACAAGATTATTTCCAAAGTGATAGCCAATAGGATCAAACCATTTCTACCGCTTTTGGTCTCCCCAGAGAAAACTTGTTATGTTGAAGGGAGGAAAATTCTGGATGGAATTATTCTCACTCATGAGATCACACTCTCTCTTAAGACTAAGAAAATTCCAGGTATGCTTCTCAATATTGACCTTTCAAAAGATTTTGACAAACTCAGCTAGAATTACATCCATCAAATGTTGCTAGCATTTGGCTTTAGCCCAACCTGGGTTCGATGGATCATGAGCCTGATCTCCTCCCCCATCTTCTCTATTTTTATCAATGGCTCCCCCTCCATTCCCTTCTCGCCCTCCAGATGCATCCGTCAAGGTGATCCCCTGTCCCCCTTCCTCTTTATTCTGATGGATGAAGCCCTTGGCCGGCTCATCTACCACTATGTTCTTTCTGGGTCTCTCAAAGGCCTCAACATCCATCGTTGTCCTCCCATTTCCCGTCAGCAATACATCGATGAAAGCATGCTCTTTAGTCACCCTTCTGTCTAAGAAGCCCAATATTTCAAAGCCATCCTAGATAGCTTCTCCTCTGCTGCAGGCACCACTATTAATACCAAGAAGTCCCAAATTTTCTTCTTCTATACCCCTATCATCACCCAACACAACATTACAAGAATCCTGGGCTTCCCCATTTCGTCCCTCCCCTAAAAATATCTTGGAGGCCCCCTCATTGACTCTGCCATCAAACATTCCTCCTAGCGAGAACTATTGGATAAACTGGAGGCCAAGCCCTTTCAATCCCTCTGGACCCATAGATCCCTCAACATAGGCCGGGTGCCTTGTCACAATCAATTTTGTTCTTCAATCCATGCCTTTATATCTCTTTTTAGTCCTGGATGCCCCAAGTAAGGTTACGAAATCAATCAGAAACCTCCAAAGAAACTTCATTTGGGGAGGAAAGAAAGATAACAGGAAATGGACGCTAGTCGACTGGAATGAGGCCTGCATTCCTAAAATTTTAGGAGGCCTAGGACTAAGAGACACTCGCTAGAACAATGTGTCAATGGGAGCAAAAATTTTGTGGAAATGGGTCTCCAACCTAGAAGTCCCCTAGGCCTAGCTCTGGCTCTCCAAATACGAAAATAACAGGCTAGCTTAGGAGCTTATTCACCTTGACATAGAGATGACTCATTCCCTCATCTGGAAGGCATCTAAAAAACATAGATCTCTCGTTCACACATTGAGGATCATAGCTTTTGAAAGTCCACTCGGGTTCTCGGGAGCCAAGTTCTAGGAGGATTCTTGGCAACAGATGCCCAAAATAGCCTCCCTCTTTCCCAATTCTCACTGGCAGGAAATCCTCAACAATCAGGAGAACACCTAAATCAATCATTTCTGGACTCACCTCCTAAACTCAGGCTATCAACAATGGCTTCCTACAGACGAACTACACATCGATTAGATGCTTGATCTCACTGAATACATCAAAAAAGAACTTCTCAAAAGAAAAATTCGTTCCATAGAGGGAGAAGATATAGTTAGATGGGCATACTCCACTCAAGGCACCTTCAGCAGCAAACAAGTTTATCAACCGATCCTCCCTAACCCTCAGGCTCCTCAATTTTTCATTAGGACATAGATATGGCACCCCAAAATTTGGCCCATGGCCCAAATCTCCACCTTCTTATTGTTGCACACGATGGGCGCATTCTCACTTGGGACAACCTGCTCAAAAAAAGCTTCACTAAACCATCCAGATGTTCAAGCTAATGTAATTCTGAAGAAACCATAGAGCACCTTCTCAACTCCTGTCCTATAGGAAAATTTTTATGGGATAATGTTGCTTTGCTGAGCAGAATATCTGATAGATAGTGAGGGGATATTCTCAAAACCATTTTCCATTGGCTGACTTCCCCCTTCCACAATGATCTTCTTAATTCCCTCTGCCTCATCCTCCCCGGTCGTATCCTCTGGTCGACCTGGAAGGAGTGTAATAGGTGCATATTTAGAGATCAATCCAACCGTCCCGACATCCTCTAGACCAATATTTTCAACAAGCTTCAGGAATCCCTTGCATTGCACCGTTGGAAATATTTTGATTTCCCCTCCCACCCTCTGGAAAAAATCATCTGGGCTAATTGGAATCTCTCCCTCCACTCTCATCAGATCATTGAGCCCCCTTCAAACCATTCCCCTAGCTCTTCCTGCTCCTATTCAACCCTTCCTCTTGGTCTGTTCAAACTCAGCACATTGAATTGCCCTCAAGGGAATCTGGAAGCAGGTTTGGAGGTATTTTCAAAAACTCTAGTGGAGATGCCCTCTTGATTTATTTCATTTCCATTGGATGGGACACCAAAAATTTGGAAGATTTAGAAGGACTCTTTCAAGGCCTCCTTCTGGCACAAGCGAACACTTTTTTTCCTTTATAAATTGAAGGTGACTCTAGGTCATCATCGACATAGACAATCGCCTCCTGTTGGGATCTTCAACATCAAAATTATCGATGAGCTGGCGACTTGTAGTCCATTTTGATATTCTCGGGAAATGGCTCCTTTGCCACACAACAGTCTCTTTCAAGCACATATGAAGAACTACCAGTAATAGGTATGGACCTTGGGAAAATAAGGGGTCTCCCCACAGTTCTCCTCAGCTTGGCGGTAGGGAACAGAACTCTTTGGATTGTGACGCTCTTCGTGCGGGTTCTGCTCTTGTAGTACCTCAAGTATTTCCAACTCCCGGATGCAGGTGTGATTGTAGAGGAGAGAGGGCACCACTTGGGCGTTAGGTGGCAAGGCACCTCTCCACCACACGTGCCTTGACATGGCTGCTAATTATTTTAATTGCCGGAGCATGGGGCATTTATTCGCCACCTAACCCGGAAGCCTTCCATCGTCATCCTGCCGCATTTGCTCTCCGGCTTCTACTCTTTAATTATGTCCGTCCTACTGCTGGCCACCTCCCATAGCCCTTAAATCCTCCACCCCCTGCTCGATCTTCTTCCACCAGCGCTTCTCCCTTACGTACCTACAAATGCCTTTGGTCGGTTTTCTCTTGTTGTACCTTGGTTCCTTTGTTACGCCACCCCACCCATGTGGCCGCCTCTCCTTGAAATTTGGCATCTGGTTGCCGAGCAGTAAGCTTCTTCTCCTCGGACTTCTTGTCGAGTCCCTTGCCTCTACCATGCCCGGAAGACACGGGATGCGTTTCCCGCGGAAGCGGGAGGTGGGGGATCCCTTTCAGGCCTCCCGCCTCGGCCTCTATCGGTAGGGAAATTAATTTCTACGTCGAGTTGGGCAACGAGTGTCCTCGACCATGTCGATCTTATTTCCCATCTATCCCTCCATCATCCAAACCCCACCCTGCGAACCCTCGGCTCCGGCCCTACGCCGTGAAAAAGACATTATAAATCTACCATTTCGTCTACTCCAACCTTCTCTCCTTGCAAAATTAAAGCCTTGTCGATTAAGGAGCACTTCAAATGCCAGAGATGATTCAAGCATGATACATGTTCAAGCTCGGACGGTGGAACTGATGTAGTCCTGGCACTCAAGAATCCTCCTCCCATTTCGCCCAACACCCAATTTCTTCTTCTCCCTCCATCAACGGCGCATCCAGAAGGAGGAGGACGGAGTCATACTATTCATGCGGGATTTTGGAGAGAGCAACCTCTCCCTCAGGAAAGCAGTAACCCAACTCTCCTTCGGCTTCACGGCGGATGCTCATCTCTTTTTCTAGATATCTTTTAGCTATTTCTAGTTTTTCTAATGTTTTGATTCATCACTATTATGGTTTCTGTCTCTAAACTTATAACTTGTCAATCTGGTTTCCCGCTATCGGAAACTCATGATCAACTCTTCTCTCAAGTGGTTTCCCCATTTGAGGCCGGTCCATTTTTTAGTTTTGTACGGAAATTTCCCTCCAGATGCTTTCGCAACTACGGAGGATGAAAAATGTAACTTTTGGACCTGTGATATAAGACATGTAGCTAATTTGAAAAAAAGAAATGTATTCTTTTCAAATAAAATGATTGTTTATTTTCTCAAATAATACATACTTATTTTCAAGAACCCAACATAGTTTCTCTATATTTTATGTACAAAGTTCTCATGGATTTGTTTTCAAGAAAGTATCATAATCAACCCTTCTTTTGCGCATAAGAACTAGGAAATCATTTTTAAAATAATAAAAATGTTAACCTTTTATGCATTAAGCAATGCAATTAAATAAAACTATCCAATATACAACACAAAAATAATTTATCTTTTTCCAAACCAAAAGATGTAACTTTTGCAAACTCCTACAAAGGAATTAACACAATTGACTTATATTTCACACACAAGAAAAACATATTCTTTGCAAAGAAGATTTAATTCCCCTTTTGTATGCGCTATTACATTTCTTGATATATACATAGGTTATTTATTTTCTCTTATGGCAAAATCCATGATCTCTTACGCATGAGAATCCATGGAAATATTTCTATGTATTTATTAAATAACTTATATTTACCAACACCATGAAAATGTTTTACCATGACTAAACACAATAACATTGTGTTCTTTTTTTTAGATTGAACACCACAAACATTATCCATTCTATTTAACCAAAAGGTCATAGTTACTTATATTTTCTTCCCCAAATCCTATATCTCATAAACACATAAAATTAATTATTATTATACAAAACTTCATATTCCAAAAAGAAAATCCCACTTTCCAATGTAAATGGTTGAGACTATAATTCAAAATAAACCCTTGAATAAGGTAAACTTATTTTACCTACATCACTGTACTTAAATAACTCATGAATGTTTTTCCAAAACATTAACTAGTCTTAAATATCATGAATTGTTTTTTACAAATTGTTAGATAATATTTGTTCATAGAGAATAACTTGTTAAATAGTGTCTACTAGTGAGATAATGTTGAAATATTTTGCAAGGATGTTAAGTGGTCTTTACATACTAGTGGTTTGAGAATAATTTCAATATTTATGTACCATACATTTTCCAAACGAGGTTACCTTAAGAAGCGAAACCATTTTTTCAAAAATATTCGGTTTTAGATCATTCAATCTTCCATAGCCATCAAAGCATGGGGTTGTGACAATGATCTCTATGTATTGGGTATGTAATCAATGGAACAAGTGCATTATTCACTTTCTTCATTCCCAAATATTTCTTTTATTAACGATTCACTTCTCTCAAGGATAAAGGATGTTACACAAAAACCTCCATACTATATATTATATTTAGAACAAAGAAAAAACCAGTTCCGTAACTAAAACTGTTGTTTGAAAATTTGAAGTCATGAATGAAATTATAAATTCCACTCATAATCCACAAGAAGCTTTCCCAACACAGCTTCTCTAAAAATTTAATGTGGCAAGCTCTCAAGAATCACTTTCTAAAAAATATGACCTATGGTTCTACATTTTAGCAAATAATAACTTTGATAAATTTCATTTACTTCCTATTAACAACCAAGACAGATGAAATAACCTCCCCTTTAATTAGTTACACAAATCACAGTTACACAAACCTATGAACTCTTGGGATCAACAACAACAGCATTAAGTTAACGATATACTTCATGCTAATAACTCATATATGCTACGTATTTTGGTTGGGGATATTACATACTTCCTCCCTTAAATATAACTCCATCCTTAGTGTTCATAATTGGCGTTCACTTAGTATATAATAATCTAAACAACCAAAGGAATAATTTTCCCATTTAAAATGATGAATTTCATTTCTAGAGTAGCCATTAAATGAAACAATAATGTTTTATGCATAGTTATAGGCATGCATAGGGATTGCAAAACTTATTCAATTTCTATATTCAACCACTTAATCATTATTTCAATTCACAAAATGAAAAAAAATATCTATACCAACTTACCGTTACTTACCAATTACTCTTGGAAGTCATAATTACTTTTACACAACCTCTTCAATGGTTTAGCAACCCAACAAAAAACACCCTATAATCTAGTATCAACAAATCCAACATAATCACATTAGTCACAAAATTTTCAATCAAATGAAGTGCTTATAATGTCAAGTGATATTTTAACCACACTACTTTTCCTTGTCTTGAGAGAGCACTAATCCTATAGTCATCAAAATGATACATCATTAAACCACATGCAAATTGTATTATCTCTCGCTAAATACATCCAAATAGTACTTCTAAGAGTACTCAGAGAGCACCTAAATATCTCTAATCATCGAAATGATCAATAAATGCACCAAATGAATACTTTATTAGCCCCTACTAAGACATACAAAAGATCATTAATATAATAAAGGAACTTAGTAATACAATATGGGAACTTATACTCCCTGTAATTCCTTCCTGAGCACCAGGCTCCCTTTCCCCCAAGATTTACATGAAATAAACATATAAAAAAAATTCAATTTTTCTACGAGAACTATAGTGGAAAAATAATTCTCCTCCCAACTCGTGGGAACTCGTTTCCACAACCATATTAAGTCATTTTCATGTCAAACAGCACCACGCTGAGACACTTTAGGTCTGGTATAGAATTCCACTAGCAAACCAGACTCAAGAATTCCATTGAACACACAAGGTCCAATACAAGGTTCCTCATGGAAGTGTTATGCCGAGTTCATCTAAAAATGCTCCCATATACGAGGAATTTCTTGAGCCTCCTCCAAAACAAAATAAAAAATAAACATTTTTTCGGGATTTTACCCTCTTACCATCTTGGAAAACTCTTTTCCCTTGCTGAGATAATCTATCTATGAGAGAGGAAATCCGAGCAAGAAAAGTTACATCAACCCCTACGGGTAAGAAACCACCATCAGCCCAGAAGGCCTCCTAGCCTTTCACCACTTTTTGGCTTGTATGACATGTAAAATTCTCTTTTTAGAACTCTTTCCTACTTAAGTAAACCATATGCACATGTATACATTAGAACAAAAGAAACATATATGTACACCATGCATTTATACCTGGCCCTTAGCATGGGTCCACAATATCGATATTGACAAGAAACATAGCTAACATACAGAATTTATATATTCTCATTTTCCAAATAACACAATCATGTATATAATAACATTATACTTTCTCATTTACAGTTGCAATTCATATTGCAACATTTTACCTTCACAGGTTCTCATCTTTCCATTAAGCTACCCATTCTTAATCCTATCAACAACGTTACCATAAATAAGTATTAAATTTCATAATAATTGTTATAAAACCAGCTCCAAAAATAGAATAAAAGAGAGATCAACGCCTAAGAAATCATCCACTTCAAGGGGGCAACCTCCAATACATTACATAAATGAACAATTATTTGACAAAACAAATGACAAGACCTCCTTTCTATATATAGGAGTCCATGGGGTCACAATATAATCCTAGCTAACCTAACAATAATAATTTAAGGGCACAATAATAACAATATGGGGGTTATAGGGGTACAACAATAACAATAAGGGGGTTACACTAACAACAGTAAGGGACTATACTAGTAATATAGGGACCTAACATGCTCCTCTCCTTCAAACAAGTGTTGTCCTCAACGCTTGAGTAGCTACGGGTGCTTTTGTATAAAATTCTCATCCTCCCATGTAGAATCTTCAGTGGGTAAGTTCTTCCATTTGATGAGATACTCTGAAATTTATCGATTTCATAGGTGTCTAGTTCTTGTTTCTGTGACTGCTTCAGGTTCCAATATGGTTTTTCCTTCCTCTTGAGTTAAAACATTGTTTGAACTGGAATTTTGTCCCCTATAGCCTTTTTTAAGCATGGAACATGGAAAACTAGATGCACTCGCGAAGAAGCGGGAAGCTCCAATTTGTATGCCATAGTACCAATATTTTGCAAAACCTTGTAAGGAACATAGTACTTTGGTGATAATTTATCATCCTTCTTAGCTTGCTTAAGGGACATTTGTTTATATGGTTGTAGCCGTAAAAATATCCAGTCTCCCACATAAAAAATTCTCTCACTGCGATGTTGATCTGCCTGTTGTTTCATTCGATTTTGTACCAAATTTAGGTTATCCTTTAAGAGTTGGAGAACTTCTTTTTGATACTCGATGTGATCCTCCACTGCTTGGAACTTGGAGATTTTCTCTTAAATTTTCCTGATGTGATGGATGGTGGATGATATCCATAAATTTCCATATATGGGGTCTTGTGCGATCTGGAAGGAAGTGTTATACCACCATTCAGCGAGAGGTAACCACTTGACCCATTGTATTTGTTTATCAGATACAAAACAATGAAGATATCCTTCCAGACATTTATTTACTATCTCAGTTGGACCATCAGATTCAAGATGATAAGATGAGCTATGAGCTAATTGAGTACCCAAACAAGAAAATAACTTCGTCCAAAAATTTCCAATAAAAATAGGATCTCTGTCGCTCATAATAACCCTTGGGTTTCCATGTAGCTTTTGAATTGTGTCCATAAATGTAGTAGAAACTGTACTTGCTTTAAATGGATGAGATAATGCACAAAAGTGTGCATACTTGGTAATTCTATCAACTACCACCATGATGACACCCTTTCCTTCAAACTTAGGTAAACCTATGATAAAATCCATTGAAATCTCCTCCCAACGTTGACTTGGAATGGATAAAGGTTGTAGAAGACCCGAGGTCTTAATTGTCTCAAATTTATTCTGTTGGAAAACCAAACTTTCCGCCACAAACTTTTGAATATCATATTTGAGGCCATCCCAAAAAATTTCTTTCTTCACCCTGTGGTAAGTTTTTAAAAATCTTGAGTGTCCTCTTAAAGGAGAAGTGTGCAATTCCAAAAGAATATTTTGTTTTAGTTGGGAACTCTTACAAATATATAAGCGATCTTTGTACCATAAGGAATAATTTTTGCAAATAAATGTATCAGATGTACTAGGATCTTGCTGCAACTTTTGTATAAGTGTCCACACTTCTTCATCCTTCTTCCGTTCATCCCTTTCTCTGATTATCTAATCTAGTTGGATAATAGAAATGGCACAAGGTAATGCTTCCACCTCTTAATTATTTCTTGAGAGTGCATCTGCAACAACATTTAGCTTCCCTTTTTTTTAGATTATTTCAAAGTCATAACCCAACATCTTTGTGACCCATTTTTGATGCTCTTCTGAAGATATTATTTGTTCCAAAAAGTGTGTAAGACTATCATGATCAGTTTTTACCTTGGAGTGTCTTCCCATTTGGTAAGGTCACCCTTTCTTTAGTGCATGTAGTATTGCTAATATTTCCTTCTCATAAATAGATTTTGTAAATACTTTCCTTTGATTAGACAACCACTTTGATTAGACAACTTTCGAAAGCAATGGGTCTTCCTTCTTACATTAAAAAAACAACACCAATTCCATTTCTTGAAGCATACGCATTCCAAAATAAAGTTTTGTGTAATCTAGCGTAGCTAAATTTGGTGCTATGTACATTTGGCTCTTTAAGAAGTTCAAAGGCCTTCGGCCTTGAGAGTCCATGAAAATGCATCTTTCTTCAATAATTTTGTTAGA
This sequence comes from Pinus albicaulis, assembly GCA_034641835.2. Taxonomy (NCBI): domain Eukaryota; kingdom Viridiplantae; phylum Streptophyta; class Pinopsida; order Pinales; family Pinaceae; genus Pinus; species Pinus albicaulis. Next base: position 526,459,899 of record CM076582.1, read on the forward strand.
GGTGTTGCTATTCTCCCATAATTCTTAACAAACTTGCGATAATACCCTGTTAACCCAAGAAATCCTCGCAACTGCTTTATGGTTGTGGGGAATTTCCATTCCTTAATAGCTTTAATTTTGTTTGGGTCTACCTTAGCACCCTCGTGAGATATAATATGACCCATATATTCCACCTCTTGTACTCCAAAGAAACATTTGGATGCTTTTTCGTATAACTTTTTCTCCTGCAATAGTTTGAGTACCCTGTTAACATTTTGAACATGATCCTTCCAAGACCTGTTATAAATTAGTATTTCATCAGAAATTAGTAGCACAAATTTTCTAAGAAAGGGTTTGAAAATGGAATTCATCAACCCTTGAAATGTAGAAGGTTCATTGGTAAGGCCAAAAAGAATGACCAAAAATTCATAATGACCCTCATGAGTGTGAAATGTTGTTTTTGGAATATCTTTAGTCTTCATTCTAATTTGATGATATCCTAAATGAACATCCAACTTGGTGAAATAAATTGCTCCATGTAATTCATCAAATAATTCATCAATCAAAGGAATGGGAAATTTATATTTAATAGTGAGCTTATTGAGCTCCCCATAATCTAGACACATGTGCCATGATCCATCCTTCTTGTGCACCAATACTACTGGAGCAGAGAAAGAACTTTGACTAGGTTGAATTATACCATCCTCTAACATTTCTGCAATCATAAGTTCAATTTTTCTCTTTTGGACATAAGGATATTTATAAGGCCTGATGTTTAGAGGAACACTTCCTAGAATCAAAATAATAGCATGATCATGATCACAAATAGGTGGGAGTCCTTCGGGAGTTTCAAAGACCTTGGAATGATTGTCCAAGACTTTTTAGAGATCTGCAGAAATAGATGATTTTGATGTTGGAACTTCTAGTGAGCATAATTGTGCAAATACGCCTCATTGTTATTTATTCAAAAGATTGTCATGAAATTAGAGCTTATTATTTTTCTTGGCTTTCCTACGATACCTCGTAATCGACTTCCTTTCCTTCTGAAAAAAAAATCAAGAAAAGTTGTTGAAATTTAAAAGCTACCGCCCCCAAAGATTGTAACCATTTTACTCCTAGTACAACATCAAAGCCTCACATTGGAATGGAAAGAATTGGACTATTCAATACATATTCCCCCAGGGTTAGCTTGATATTATGGTATTTTCCAGAGAAATTTATAGTTCCTCCATTTGCAACCATCAATTGACATTCTGGTGCTCGATATAGGAAACAATTCAATTCCTTGGCTACCTTACAATGAGTAAAATTATGGGTACTACCCAAATCAATGAACACTATTACATTTTTCTTCTTGATATGTCCTTCTATCTTGAGAGTTTGAGGAGTGGTAATTCCCGCCAATGCATTACACGGTATGGTCAGACTCATTTCTTCGTTGTCTAGGGTTGGTTCCTAGTTTATATCCTCTTCTTTTGAATATTCTTGTTCATTTTCTTCTTCCTGTTCACAATCTATGTAAAATAATTTCTTCTCAGCACACTTATGACCTTTAGTGTATTCTCTATGACAACTATAGCAAATCCCTTTTGCTCTTTTTTCTTCCAATTGTAGGTTTTGGAAGTCTAGGAGTAGCAACACTTCCATCTTTATATATGTGAGAGGTAGGCTTCCTTGTTGCCATAATTTTACTTTCAGCTTTTCTTGCCAACCTGAATGCATTTTCGAATGAATCATGTTCCCAAACACGAACTTCATGTTGTCTGTTATCCTTTAATGTCCCTATGAAGACATCAATCCTGTGTTCTTCTGGAATATCAGTTACCCTTATATTCTATTTTTGGAAGTCCTCAATGTGCTCCACCACTGAACCCATTTGTTTCAGATTTATCAATTGGCTAAAGAAGGTGTTTCTTTTTGTATCCTCATAATGTGCTATCATTTCCTCCATAAAAATTGACCAAGTGACATTTTTTTATAGGAGAAAAGCCATCGATACCATACAAATGTATTTTGTTCTAAATGTAAAGTTGCAATGTGTACCGTTTGTGTGTTTTGAACATTATTAAGATCAAAATATTTCTCCATCTGCAATATCCATGTTACGGCATCCTTTCCATCAAACTTCCTCATATGCATCTTTGGAATATGGTGGTTCTTATTTCCAACATTAGAGTTTATGAAATCGTGATTAACATTTATTTTGTTCTCATCGTGATTTTCCTCTATTATCTTTTTGCCATTAGGAAACATTTCCTATATGAAAATTTTCAAACCTTCCATGTCTTATTTTAGATAATTCTTCATGTTCTCCATGTTTTCTTTCATTTTTCATTGATCTTCCCTTCTATTTCATCCATCTTAGCTTCCACGACATCCATATTAGCTTCCATGCCAACTTCTATTCTAGCCATCTTATTTATTATTTCTCTTTCTGAGAGCAAAATTTGGTGCACTTGCTCTTGTAATTTTGATATGTCATGTTTCATTTCTTCATCTTCATGAGTCATAGTAGAGACTTCTGAAGGCTTAATGGGTGCTGAATTCTTTTTAGGTCGCATTTTAAAACCCAATACTGATATCTATGCTACAATATGCCCTTGGAATCAATTCAAACTATTTTTTCATGAAAGACTTATAGAATTCGAAAACATATACACACTTTTTTCTTACTTTTGAGGAGCTCTAGATTGAAACTGAATTATATATGTGACTTCCAATCTTCAATATCTAAAATTCAGCCCTATAGTAGCACTCTCAAGCTTCTTTCAAATGCCACAGGTCTGACCTGATTTGAATTCTTCAAAGAAAAGTTATACCAAATCTCCCACAATGACCAAATTATGGAATTATTCGGCAGATCGAACTTGAACGACGTGCCACATGTCACTGTTTCCTCCTTCAGCTCTAAAATTGCGCCAAACGAAACGTCAATTCGTGTTCTTGTGGCCAATTGTTACAGAATTCCAACCTGATTCTCAAAGAGAGAGTTATGACAATTTTCCCATGGTCACCTCTTTGAGATGAAATTAGGGAGCCTGAAACAACTCTAACTTCCACATATGGTATGTCTAAAAATATTTCGAATCGAGGTCTAAAGCTTTTCCACTACATTCCTCATGATTTCATCTTCGCTCTGTAAAAATTTCAGCTTCTGAACCCTCGTATAAAAAAATTTATAGCGAAAATTCCACGATGACCTGTTTAGGTTAAATTCAGGAGCCTACAAAAAGACTTACACTGATGATATCTTCGAAAATATTTCCAACCAAGAAATGAAGTTTTTCCACTACGTTTCTCAGGGTTTATTCTTCGCGCTTTAAAAATTTAACCTTCTGAACCTTCGTAGAAAAAAAATTATAGTGAAAATTCCACAATGACTTGTTTGGAGCAGCGAAACCCTAGAATCCAAAGCTCTGATATCAAATGTTATGAAACTAGCTCCAAAAATATAAGAAAAGGGAGATCAACACCTTAGAAATCAGCCACTTCGAGGGGGAAACCTCTAATACATTACATAAATGAATAAATTTTTTATACTACAAATGACCAAAACTTGCTTCTATATATAGGAGTCCATGGGGCCACAATATAATCCTAGCCGACCTAACAATAATAATGTAAGGGCACAATAATAACAATATTTGGGTATTTGGGTTACATGGGTACAAAAATAACAATAAAGGGGCTACACTAATAAAAATAAGGGACTAAACGAGTAATATAGGTACCTAACAATAATTTTAGTTTCATGCATACAATACTGACATACATAAAGGTATATACAAATATTCGTTAACGCGTAAATTTTAACAATACTTAGTGTAACAATCCAGCATTTCCGATTTCCCACAGGGTATTATAGAGCAACACATGATGTGCTACCATAATCACTTATTTAAAAATTACACTAAGATTTAATAAAAAAATATTTCATTCATATAAGTTTTAAGAGGTAGTCATGCAACACTAACTATTCACTGCCACCAACCATCTTAGTGCAACCATGAAAAGACTCAATAAAAAACTAGCTATTACAGTCAAGTCTCAGTACTCGACTCATTGTTCATTTTTAACATCTAAAGGGATTCTTCCAATGCTCTTTGAGAACACTTTATCCTTCTCTTCAAGGACATTCCAAATATTTTACATTCATGAATTCACGCATTATAAGTATTTCATTGTAATTTTAGTCATGTTCTTTGAATGTATCAATAATATTTTCATATCTACAAAGGTTGGTAATTGATTCTAACTTTCCTTAGTGTTTTTTCAAGATTTTTCATAGGTGTAATAGAGGTTTTATTATTCTTTATTCTCATTGATATTTAAATGTCATCAACATAGATTTATAGTTGACTTTATTACATACTACACTCAATGCAGTTATAAACACGAATCACACATCTCACGTCAAAATAGTTTTCTTCATTTATCAATATGTATATTGTTAGAATGAAACCTAAGATTATTCCCATTACTATCATACCTCAATTTCTTTTTCTCTTAACAATTCGAAAAGGAGACAATGCTACAACCTTCAGCTATAATACCACTTGTAACATACCCCGGTAACCTCGCATGAAAACACATGGAGTTAGAATTTTTTTTACATAATTTTCCTACGAGTAATTATCCAAATTACTAATGTAAATTCCTCATTAACCACTAGACAAAATCTTCATCATTACATAGAGTAACTTTAGTAGAGGAATAGTAACCTACATAACCATTAATAACCACTATTTTCACATATTGACGTAAACTTCCTGATGTAACCTTGCATTGTTTTCATGATTCCTCTAACTAGATTAGTTAATCACACACTTGATATTATAAACATATTCTCGTGCAAGGAATCCATAACATAAAAGTAGTACAACAGAAAAACACATCATTAGATACCAATATACCATGGAAACCCCATAGGGTGAAAACCGACAAACGTTTAATTTTAGTATTAAACGGTCATGAAGGTATTCACCCCTCACTCAATGGCTTATAAGGGAGTCCATCCCTTAACCATTGTTATAAAATACTACAAGAAAATATCATTTAAATACAACACATCAAGCTAAAAGTTGCTACAATCATCATGATACCATTTAACTACAAATATTCAATCTTTATATCTTTGTGGCCTGTTTTTTCCATCATTGGACCATCCTACACATGATATTCATGTGCATGGACCATTAGGTCTCTTCCTACCATCATATTAAACATAATATATCCTATACAAAAATCAAAATAATTTCTTTCCATTTCTCTTGCCAACAAAATTTGATATCACAATTACATAAATTATTAATCAACCAATAATCAATCATTTCTAGTGATTATTCAACATCCATTCATGTACATACATTAAATGGAAATAAAATATCGCAACATGCTTCCTTTAACAACACTACTTATGCATTAATTATAAGGATACAACCATCAAAGCATGTATATAATTAAAAGCCACATCAACTATTATTCCGCCTGACACAAATACATGTTCTTGCAAGACAATCACTACAATTATTGAGACATCACTTTAAAATAAACTAACACATTAGTTATGATAATTGTGCATTCGAATTAAATTAAATTTATCAAAATAACCAACCCGACAACTATTATTTTTAGTGCATGCAAATATGTAAAGGAAGCTAACACATCGAATGTTGTTCCTATGAGAATGCAGACAATCTCCTAAAGAATATTTGAAAAATAATGCTTAACAAAATAGAGCATGCAAACACATGTTTCCTTTTCGAGGAAATCTAGCACAGTAGGTCATACAAAACATGTATTTTTATCCATAAAACTAATGCAATAAAGCATATCAACATTACCCATATATATATATTCCAAGGAAACCAACACATTACTATGTTTTTTTTGCATGTAAATTCATCTTCTTTCCCAAATAATATTTTCCAATCTAAGCTAACACAGTTCATGCTATCTTTTCCCGCATACAACTCTATATTTTTTTTTCTAAACGAAGGCTAATACAAATCATGCATGCATATAAATGATGTTATTCCAAAAGAAACTATAATAATAGCTTAATATAGCTTAATAGTTCTTCTATAAATGCAAAGAGCATATCTCTATAACATGACTATTCTTTGTGTATGCAAGAGCTTATCATAATAATATTTTTTTAATGTATGAAACACATATCCCTCCTTTAAGATGGTCTAGCAATTTATGTTATATATGGGAACATTTTCCCTTTTCAAAACAAAGGGATGCAATTAACTATTGTTTCTATGCTTCTTCATATGTGTTCTTTTCAAATAAAATTATTTTTTATTTATGCAAATAATAGATACTTATTTTCAAGAACCCAACATAGTTTCTCTATATTTTATGTACAAAGTTTTTATGCATTTCTTTTCAAGAAAGTATCATTATCAACCCTTAGTTTCCCCATAAGAACAGTAAATCCTTTTTAAAATAATAAAAATGTTAACCTTTTATTCATTAAACCATGCAATTAAATCAAGCTATCTAATATACAACACACAAATAAATCTTTTTGCCCACCAAAATATGTAACTTTAGCAAACTCTTGCAAATAAATTAACACAATTAACTTACCTTTCAAACCAAAAAACATGTTGTGTAGAAGTTTCAAAATATTGTTTCCAAAGAAGATTGCCATGTCTTATATTATCTCTATGCATTTGATCTATGAATAGGTTATTATCTTTTCTCATAACTAAGTATGAGCATTTTAAAGTAAATTACCATAACTCTCTTACTAATGAGATTCTCCATGATCTCTTACCCATGAAAATCTATGGAAATCATTTCCATAGTTTTATTAAATAACCAATCTTTATGAACACTATGGATCTTTTACATCAAAAAAATTATCCATTCTATTGAACCAAAAAATCATGGTTAGTTATCGTTTCTTAAAAAAAAATCTAAGTCTAAGTCATTATTTTGATACAAAACTACACATTCCAAAAGAAAATCCCACTTTCCAAACAATGTAAATGGTTGGTACTAGAATTCAAAAGAAAACACTTCAGGAAGATAAACTTATTTTACCTACATCCATGTTCCCAATAACTCATGAAAGTTTTTCCCAAAACATTAATTAGTCTTTAATTTCATGATTTTTTTTTTATAATTATTAAATAATATTTTCTCATAAAAAATAACTTAACTAGTGTACACGGACAACATAATGATGAAATATTTGCAATGATGTGAAGTGGTCTTTATATACCAGGAAAATTTGAGAAATACTTTCAATATTTACGTACTTACATTTTCAAAGCAAGGTTACCCTAAGAAGGACCTCCATTTTTCAAAAAAGATTCTGTTTACAGTCATTCTATCTTGCATAACCATCCTGACATGGGGCTGTAACAACGATATCTAAGTGCTGGGTATGGAATCAATGGAACAAGTGCACTATTCCCCTTCTTAGTTCCAAAATATTTCTTATATTTAGAACATAGACCTTCGATGTTTGTACATTTAAAATTTTGAATAAGCATTGTAAATTCCACTCATAATTGCAACCTTTCCCGACGCGACTTCTCAGAAAATTTAATGTGCAGCTCTCAAAAATCCTTTTAAAAACTATGATTTATGGTTCTGCATTTACGATAAATGCACCAGTCATTTCATTTCCTTCATATCCGAGGCGGATGGAAAAAATCTTATTGAATTAGTAACACAAATCACAACTGCACAAAAACCTAACGAATTATTGGGTTCAACTCACCGACAGTAAGTTAACAATATGCTTAATATGCTTCAGGTTAATAAAAAAGTTACATAACATTTTACATCAGAATTTTTTTTATAATTTTGTTAACTCCATTAAGAAAGACCTTTGAAATTAAAAATCTATGATATATAAAAACGATATAACATGAAACAATGATGCCCCTGAAATGTCCAATTTTCAAAGTTAACGAAGTTTCTAGTATATATATAAAATAATTTAGATAATGTTTAGTGGTTATTACGTGTTGTTTGGTTTTTCATTATTATAAAGTAAAATGTATGTTGATATTTTTAAAAATAAATTTTGTCTTTTTAAGTTTTGAATTTATTTTTATTTTGCTTCCAATGGAAAGCAATTTCACAGGTTATTCAAAAACGGAAAGGTGTTTTATTTTAAGAAGTATGACCAGGAAAACAAATATTTTTTGTGTTATTATTAAGAATGTTTTCTATAAAATTTTATAGTTTACAATAATATTTAACTTTAATATTAACATAGTGGGATGCAATCTTTTAAGATACAAAATTTATTTTGAAAACAAAATTTGAAAAAAAATAACACCTAAATAAATAATTCTTCTAAATATTTCAAAAACCAAAATTATGATGAATTTCTACTTATTTTTAATAATATTATTTATATAGATTTCATATTTTTATAAATATAAATAATATTATTTTTTATTGTATATATTAATAATAAATATAATTAATATGTATGATTTTGGTTTTTTTTTTCTTACATATTTTATTATTTTTTTAATTGTAATATATATAAATATTAAGTTTTTATATATTATTAATTAAATTTGAAATAAAATTCGAAAACATAATGATTATTAATAAAAATTATTATTTCTATTTATAAAATAGAGTATTTCTCTCACACAAACATGTTAATTCAACATTCTCATATTCTTATATTTGTTTACAAAATTTATATATTATTAAAATTATATGAAAATATATCTTATTTTTAATTTATTAAGTTTTCAGAAAAGTGTAAGTATAATTTTTTCAATATTTAAAATAATTATTTTCCAAATATTTTTATACTAATTTATTTAAGAATTTATTATGTATATTAATTATGATAATAAATACTACTGAACATTCCCCTATAGGGTGTGCAGTGTGGTTGTATGGGTATTAGTTCTTACCACATTGGCAATAGAACCTATGAAACACATTAAAGATAAGGAGCACCGTGGCCACCCCTGTGCATGCAAGGCATTGAAATTTGGAAATCTTCGAGAATGGATTGTGTTAAACGGAGCTGGGTACAATCGCTGGAATTTTTTTGTGGGAGCCCCTTCTCCTTGTTGGAAGACCAGAGTGGATTCACTGTAATATCTGAGCAACGAGTCATGAGGCATGTTGCAATTACTGTGGTCAAAATGCATGCAAGCCCACTGGAAAATTGGGATGAGTAGAGACACTGGTTTAGGAGGGAAACTTGGAGTGTCAGCATGAAAATAAAGGAAAAGCTCTTCATTGGTCACCACACCTACAACTTCTCGGACATCCAGCACTTCTCGGACATCCAGCACACCTTGTATGTGGAGGTTGGAGCTTTCCTAAGTATACCGTCTAAGGCGGCTTTTTGTTTTTTTAGATCTAGGACAATCGGTAACTGGTGAGAGAGTTGCCTGAGCAAGGCTCGGGTTCAAATCCAACTGGCTGCCACTATAAACCTAGGCTAGGTGCAACAGCCTGCAAGCCGCACACAGTAGCAATTAACTTATGCCTTAACAAGAGCCGAGACGTCCACTATGGGGTCGCCTACTCTTCTAGCCAAGATACAACAGACGTATGTGTCCACAGAGGTTTGATCCTGGATGGATTTGCTGAAAGTCAAGTGCTTTCACCATTTGCCTCTGCTTCACGGACACCGTCTAAGGCTTCTTCGTTCTGTAGTTGTGCTGTAGCTTAAAGACTAGCATGTTAGATGGTGTCTTATTCCCAATGAAGAAAAACCATAAGTATTATTTCTTGTGTTTATTGTCCGAGTCGTGACATGACTGGTGACATTTCTAGTTATTTATTGCTGATTCCTGGGCTTGAGGGAGGATTTTTGCTTCTGTTAACGGGGCCTTGGTTGTATTTTGGTTCAATTACTGTGTTTTCCAGTTTAACCGTGGTTTCAGTCGAAAGTTTTAGTTTGCAGCTTCAGTGCAAAGAATCTTGTTGTGGGTTTTACGTTGCCTCACCAATCGTATTATGTTAAGTCATTTTCTTTGGAAACCACCCTGCTAGCTTGCGACCATGTAGCGGCAGTGTATTGTGACCACTGCGGAGTCAGAGACGCAGCGGGGTTGGCTGAGGACCGCAGGGCTAGAATTGTGACCACCAGCAAGCCCAGGAGGCTGCCAAAGCCTTCCACTTAGCCACCGATGAGGAAATTTGTAGTGAGATACATAATCTTGAAGCCATGACCAGCAGAGACCAACATGGTATGTCTAAATCGAATAGTGTAGAAGTTTAAGCAGCTTATTTCAGACCCTGGCCATACTAGGGGCGATAGGAAGCATTACATTCACGCCGTATTTGTCTACGGGAAGATTGAAATTTTAATGGGCAGAATCTTAATGGAAAGGAAGGTGAACCAATGTAATGTCTTTGCTCACCTCACAGGTGTGAAACAAGCTGAGAAACACGAGAAACACAACATCAGATTCTACACGGAGAGGATGGATGCCTGACTGACCGAAATCGAATGTCACATCCCATGCATTGCCACCTCATCCGCTCCTCCAGGCTCTAGTCTACAGGCGTACAAGATCTGGCAACAGTGGGTTTTTCTAATTCATAGTTGTTAGATGGTTTTTGTTAGACATTTTTGGCATAATGTTCTCTTAGATTCACTAGTGTGCAGCTAGTGTCACACTTTTTACGTTATTGGACTTGCTACACTACTAATAGATGTAAAAAATACCTTGTTTTCCACTCGGTAGGTTTAGATTGCTTTAAAGTTGAAGAATAATAAATCGTTTAACTCTGTAATAACATTCCAAATATTTTAGCTTTTTTCTTTAGACGAGTAAAGATTTCTTCGATTTTAAAATTTAAAACTTAGTGCAAAAATTAAGGAAACATTTGTATCTCAAGAGATTTGATTTCTTTGGATTTAGTAAATTTGGAATTTAGTGCAAAAATTGAGGAAAGATTTGCACATGGAAAGATTTGATCTTTCTGGACTTAGTAGATTTGGAATTATATATATATATATATATATATATATATATATATATATATATATATATATATATATATTCAAATTTACAATTTTGGAAGATGCATAATCTTATTTACATTGAGATTAATCTTAATCTATCTTATGTTTTTATAGTCACAGCTTTGACTCTTGTCATGTTTTGAAAAAGACAACAATAACTATACTAAAATAAATCTTAAATTTTACTGTTTGCAAAATATTTTGATGTAAGAAGTTAAGACACTTTCATAAAAATATCTCATGCTTGAAAGAAATAATAAATAAAGGAAGAAATTAAGATACTTTCATAAAAATACTCTCATGTCCAAGGAAACTAGAAAACCAATAAATAAAGATATTTTCGGCCTAGAATTTTCAGGTTTTTTTTTTATAGAAGTCATTTGTAAAATATTCAAAATATAATTAACAAAAATTAAAATATTATAAAAAATTTCACAATTATTTTAAAAGTTTTGTTATACGTCGTGTAATATTGGAGGACAACAATACTCATACAAAAATAAACCTTAATTTTAAAAAAAGAAATCATTAAATTAAGTTAAGACAATTCTATAAAATCAATCTCCTCTTCTAGCACAACAATAAATAAAGGTACTTTTGTCTCCGTATTTTTTTAACATGATTTTTTGAGTAGAAATGTCATTTACACAAAAGATAATAATTATAAAAAAAAAAAAAAAAGCCATATATGTAAAAGGATTCACATGAGTAATAGATAATTATATAAAAATAAAGTCTAAATTTTTAAATTTAAAGATTATAAATACACAAGTCAAAATCATTGAAATGTGATTTTTTTTTTTTTTTAACTTTTTTCTATAAAATATTTATACAAAAATTAATCCAAAATTTTTTTGGGTAAAGACCATTCATGATAACTTTAAAGGAAAAAGTTAAGACACTTTGAAAAAAATACTCCTAGGACAACATTAAATAACATTAAATAAAGGTATTTTTGGTTACAAAATTTTATTTTACTTACACAAACTATTCGAAAAAGCTTTAAAACATAATTAAAAAAATTAAATTAAATTAAAACAAAATATCTCTAGCTTTTATAATTTTTATCTTTTTTTAAAAACTCTTCCTATAAAACACTCTCATATAAAAAGAAAACCTAATCTGATGTTCTACACGGGAAATATCACCCCTAACAATATTAGCCACCTATAAGATTCACAACTCAAGGTTCTAATCCGTGAATCACTTTGCAAACCTTCTATGTCTATATATAACTCTCACATAGAAGGATTCAAATCTCAAATTTGCAACATTAAATTTATGCTTGGTTTCCTATAAAACACTTTCATGCTTGAGGAAAACAATAAGTATACAAAAGAAAAAGAAAAATTTTCACATAAAGAATATAGATAAATAAACAAAACCATTGAAAAGATAAAAATTAGACTGAATTGAAAAGAAGGAGTTGCAGCTCATAGGTGAGTACTGCACCTGGAGACTGCACTCAAACAAAGAGATCTCTCTCCGTACACTCAACTATTCATGAATGAGAAATTACATCATTAAGTACATTACTAGAAATCAGGAAGTTGCAACCAAACTCCTAAACTCTAGGAACAAATCCTAAACTAAGGAGATACGTTACAACTTGTGTAACCATTTCTCCATTAATACAAAATAATATTAATTATTTTCAACTCCCCCCTTTAATGGAGAAAGGATTATCCTGAACTCCTAGCATCCCTCTAAACAATTCAAACTTTACACGCCCAAGAGGCTTAGTAAAAATATCAGCCATGTTATCACAAGTTTTACAATATTCAACACATATCTCTTTTGAGTGTAGTTTCTCTCGAACAAAATGGAACTGAGTATCGATGTGCTTGGTATTTTTATGAAAGACTGGATTGTATGCAAGCTTGATGGTAATCTGGTTGTCATTTTTGATAATAGTTGATTCTTTCTATTCTTCTCCTGCATCGTTGAGAAGTCTTCTCAACCAGATAGCTTCACATGTGGCTACAGACAATGCTTCGTACTCAGCTTCACATGAAGATAAAGCTACAGTGCTTTGCTTTTTGCTGCTCCATGCTATAACCCCGGATCCAATGCTGAATGCATATACTGTGATAGACCTTCGATCATCCAGGTTACCTGCCCAATCGGAATCTGAAAAACCTGCTAGAGTAACATCAGATGTGTCAGTGTACAAAATACCATAATTACTAGTACCACTAAGATACCTCAACACACTTTTTGCTGCGACCCAGTGACTTTCGAGTGGTTTTGACATAAAATGGCTCAACATACTAACAGAGTATGCCAAATCTGGTCTAGTTGTAGTAAGATATATCAAACTGCCAACTAGTTGTCTGTACATAGTGGCATCGACCTCTTTAGTACCATCGTCACTGCTCAATTTTAAGTTCTGATGCAATGGTGTTGCTGCCGATCTACACTACTCCATTCTGAACCTTTCCAGTAAGCTTCTGGCATACTTCCCTTGAGTAAGAAAAGTCTTTCCAGAATCTCTCCATACCTCCAATCCCAAGCAATAATGAAGATTTCTGAGATCTTTCATCTCAAACACTTGTGACATCTGCTGTTTGATTTCTTTGATCAGATTGTTAGCATTCCCTGTTATGATCATATCATCTACACACAAAGAAATAAAAATAATTTTCCTCTGTTTATTAAACTTGGTATACAGATTTGGATCATTCAAGCTCCTATGAAAGCCATGCTGTACAAAAAATGAGTCAATCTTCTCATACCACGACCTGGGTGCCTCTTCTAAGCCATAAAGTGCCTTTTTCAATTTACAAACAAGGTGTTCCTGCCCCTTTTTCAAAAAACCTTCAGGCTGTACTAAATAAATTTCTTCCTTCAAGTCACCATTCAAAAATGCAGACTTAACATCGAGTTGGTGTAGCTCCCATTTATGTTTTGTTGCTAAGGAGATTAGCATTCTAATAGTGTTTAATTTGGCCATAGGAGCAAAGGTGTCATCGAAATATATTCCCTGTTGATGTGAGTAACCCTTTGCTACCAGTCTAGCTTTAAGTTTCTCTACACTCCCATCTACATTTATTTTAGGTTTATACAGCCATTTGCATCCTATGGGGGTTTTACCTTCAGGCAATTCAACCAAATCCCAAGTATGGTTTCTATTAATTGATTCTATTTCCTCATGCATTGCAGCCCTCCATGCATCAGATTTACTTGCTTCCTCATAATTTGCAGGTTCTACAATGTTTAAAATCTTTGACATTAATGCATAGTCTTTCAACTTAGATGGTAATCGAGTCTTCCTACCTAACCTACTTGGTAGGGGACTTACCTCAAATCTGTCTGTTTCAACCTTTTCCGGGCTTGCATCATTGATTACATTACCTGTTACTTCTTCTTCTTGTTTCTGCTCCTGCACTTCATCATCCTCACTGTTTTCTTCCATTAGTAATGAAATGTGCCAATCACTGTTATAGTCATCCTTTCCTTCTTCAACTTGTTCATGAAATATGACATCTCTGCTTGCAAAAACCTTATGAGTCACAGGATTAAATAACTTATATGCCTTGAACTCAGTGCCATATCCAACAAATATACATTTCAGGGCTTTGGGATCTAACTTCTTCCTATCTGCCTTAGGTATATGAGCATACGATGTTGACCCAAATATTCTTAAATGACTCACTGCTGGTTTGAATCCAAGTAATGCTTCAAAAGGGGTTTTTAAGCCTAAACATTTAGTAGGACTCCTATTCTTTAAATATACAGCAGTGTTAATAGCTTCTGCCCAAAAACCGTTTGATAGACCCTTACCTTGAAGCATGCTCCTTGCGCACTCCAAAAGAGTTATGTTCTTTCGTTCTGCCACTACATTCTGTTGTGGAGTGTGGGGCACTGTAAACTGTTGAAAAATCCCATGATGCTTGCAGAAACTCATGAACTCTCCCAACCTCTATTCTCCCCCTTGATCTGAGCGGAGAATTTTTATCCTTTTTCCTGTCTGGTTTTCTACCATAGATTTAAACTCTTTAAAATACTGAAAGGCTTGACTCTTTTTACTCAGAAAGTATATCCATGAGAACCTAGTGCAATCATTTGTAAATAAGAGAAAATAATATGCACCTCCTAATGACCTAGTCTGCATAGGTCCACATACGTCTGTATGCACCAGTTCTAAAATATCTCTTTCCTTTCTATTAACATGCAGAGGGAACTCTTCTCTATGCATTTTCCCTAATGCACATCCATCACAATCCAGCTTAACATTATGGAAAACAGGGAGTCCATTGACCATACCTTTTCTCTGAAGTAAGATGAGGTCTTGCAGTTTAAGATGGCCGAATCTCTGGTGCCAGAGATTTTCGGCTGTCGATCCAGTTGTGACCATGGCTTGCTGTGGCATACTCTTCACATCTAGTCTATGCAGGCTGCCCACGCGCACTCCTGTTGCAACTGTTTCCATCTGGCTATCCTTTATGACACAGTTAGTCTTGAAGAATTGAACTTCCATGTCTTGATCAGTTATCATTGCGACAAAGATCAAATTTTTCTTAATTCCAGGAACATACAATACATTTTTAAGGTGTCTAATGTCACCGCGAGGTAACTTTACCGGAATATTACCATATCCTTTGATCTCATATCCACTATCATCTCCTCAATAGATTTTTGACCCACATGAAGTTTTTTCAATAAATTCAAACCAGTCCTTCTTACCTGTCATATGTGAGGATGCATCAGAGTCGACATACCATATGTCGTCCTCATCTCCCTTTGAGGCTGAAAGGGCGCAATCGACTGTAAATAGTTGAAGTTCGTGGCTATGGTCCTCTTTTTCCTCAACAAAGTAACCCTTGTGCTTTCTTTGTTTATTTCTTACTTCATCTGCCTGCCTCTTATAACATTCTTTAATCTGATGACCAGGTTTTCCACAGTAAAAACATTTCTTGCTGGGAAAATTATTAGCAGACATACCTTTAAACGGTCTCTTCTGAAATGTGTTGGCTCCTTTCTGCTGTTGCTATGGTTACTGATGCTGCTGTGGCTGCTTCCCTCTATACTGTCTCCTTTTTGCCATCAGAGCAAGATCATGGCTCTGTGATTTCAAATTTTGTCGTCGCTCTTCTTCCTGTAGAAGAATCCCTATCAGCTCTTCAAATGCAGGGGCTTTCTCCCTCGCTGCCAACCCTGTGATGAACATCTGATATTCATATGTCATTCCGTTCAATGTGATTGTGACCAGATCTGAATCAGAAACTTTCTGTCCAATATCTCCCAATCTGTCCTTCAGGTCTTTGACTCTAGCAATGAATCCAGCAGCAGACTCATTCTCCTCCATCTTCAATGCAAACATCTTGCCTTTGAGTGACAAGACACAGTTTGTATTCTGCGTCTGGTATAGGTTTTTGATCGTTGTCCAAATGTCAATGGTCGATTTACAGTCTCTAATATGTGGGATAATATTGTCCTTGACGGACATCTTCAGTATGACCTTTGCTTTTATCTCCCTTTTATCCCAGTCTTTTTCTTGTGCAGCTGATCCTGGTCTCAGCTCAGTTCCTATAACAATCGACCACGCATTTGTGCTTTCAAGTAAAGTCTGTATCTTGAATTTCCAGTTGGAGAAATTCGATCCATCTAGTTTTCCAGATTCGTGGAGATACGATTCTATACTTTTATTCATATTGGATTGATAAACTTTCTGATCCTCTGATGAATAATACTACCCAACTGAACAATTCCAGGACACACTAAAAAAAATCACCACATACCAGATCTTGACCTCTGTTTTTCTGAGAAAAAAAAATTGTACCTTCAATGAGCCACCACAGGGCAAGTCCGATCTGCTACCTCTGAGAAAATTCGAAACTTCAATATGCCACCATCGGGCAAGTCCGATCTGCCTCCTCTAGGCGAATCAGGAACTTCAATGCGCCACCACCGGGCAAGTCCGATCTACTTCCACCGAGAAAATCAGGAACTTCAATGCGCCACCACTAGGCAAGTCCAATCTTCTGCCACCGAGAAAATCAGGAACTTCAATGTGCCACCACCGGGCAAGTCTGATCTGCTGCCACTAAGAAAATATGGAAATTCAATGTGCCACCACCGGGCAAGTCCGATCTGCTGCCACCGAGAAAATCTGGAACTTCCTTGTGCCACCACCAGGCAAGTCCGATCTGCTGCCACCAAGCAAATCTGGAACTTCAATGTGCCACCACCGGGCAGGGCTGATCTGCAAAAAATTGCAGACCTTCCCAAAGAGAAAGAGGTTGGCGCTTCTTCAAGGCGAAAAATCCGCGCCCAAATAAAATGCATGCAAGCACCAAAATTGGCGCAACTATGGCGCGTACTTCCGCGCCAATAGCGTATTCTGGCACGCTGGCATGCTTATCTCCCTCAAATCTGCTCTAATGGCGCGACTGTTCGCGTTAAAACCACGCCAACCTTTTCTTCCACTCAGAGATGATCAGTCATCTGAGACCTATCCTTCAGGTGTTACTGCAGTCCACCTGATTCTACGAAAGCTTCTGTATACTCCACCGCCACTACAGTTCTGTAATCAATGATGCATCCTAAAAAAAAAATAAGGCTCTCCCTACTCTGAGCTTTGATACCAAGATAAAAATCAAACTGAATTGAAAAGAAGGAGTTGCAGCTCACAGGTGAGTACTGCACCTGAAGACTGCACTCAAACAAAGAGATCTCTCTCCGTACACTCAACTATTCATGAATGAGAAATTACATCATTAAGTACATTACTAGAAATCAGGAAGTTGCAACCAAACTCCTAAACTCTAGGAACAAATCCTAAACTAAGGAGATACGTTACAATTTGTGTAACCATTTCTCCATTAATACAAAATAATATTAATTATTTTCAACTTGAAATGAGACTCCTTAAATATTTTTTTTTTAACTTTGCTTTAAGGGTATTTTTGGTATGAGTTTTCTTTTTTAAGTTACTAAAATTATTGGAAAAATATTTAAAATAAATTTTTAAACAAAAACTGAGAAAATAAATCTCATTTTTATTTTTATTTTTTAAATTAAGAAATTATAATGGAAAAATGTTTATTAAAATTTTCCTTAATTTGTTTTAAAAAAATTGTTTGTAAGACACTAAGATAAAAAAATGAAGTTTAATTTGTTGTTATGCAGGGAATGCTTACCTTTACTAATAACAACCACATGTGAGATTGAAAACCCAAAGTCCTTATTTTATCTATGAAATTTTATATATACTTTCACACAAAAGGATTCAAATCTCAAATTTTGGCATAAGAAATGGTTGGTTTAGTATAAGACACTTTCATGCTAGAGGAGAAAAATAATTATACAAATATAATGCTTAATTTTTCAAACATAGAGAGTGCATAAAAAAAAAATCATTGAAATGAGATTTCCTAAAAAAAAAATTAGCATAAAAAGTGCATAAACCAAAATCATTGAAATGGGATTTCTACAAAAATAAAACCAATTTTTTCATACATAAAAACTATAGATACATGAATCAAAATCATTAAAATAATGAAGAGATAAAATAACTCTCACTTTTGTTTATTTTTTAAATTAAATAATATAATTAAAAATATCTATATCAAAATTTTCCCTAAATCAGAATCATTGAAATGAGATTCCCCAATTTTTTTTTTTTAAAGGAAATTTACCTATAAGACACTTTGACACAAAAATAAAGCTTAGTTTGGTGTCCTATATTGAAGGCTTACCTTTACCAATAGTAGTCCCATGTGAGATAGAAAACCCAGGGTTCTAATCTTTGAATCACTTTGTGTATATTTTGTGTCTATATATAGCTTTCTCATAAAAAAATTTAAATTTTATTCCTTTAAATAGGTTATATTAGAAAAAAATAATATTGTAAAAAAAATATGGGTTGTGAAAATTGTGAATCAAAATGTTTGCATAACAGTAATTTAACATTTTTTTTTAATTAAATAAATTTAATTTTTTTATTTTATAATTTATTTGGGAGAAAATTATTATAAAAAAAAAACCTGAAAAACTAAGTAAAAATATTTAATAACTATAAATTGTTTTTTCTAATTAAATGTTTGTATTCTATTTTAATTTTATATTAATATTTTTAGTTTATAGCTTTATTTTATTTTTATATAATTATACTTGTTTTATTAATAATTATAATGGTTAAATTGGTAATTTAATATAATTTAATCTTGCTTATTGAATTTCCATTTCATTTTATTTGATTTTTTTCCATGTAAGTTTACTTAATTAAAATGTGTTTAAGATGGTTTGCTATGTACATCGGTGAAGCGGTATTTTTTTCTGAACTATTGCAAACGAAATTTTTGGTTCGATTAGTCCTCACACACCTTTGGTATCCTCTTTCATAAAACTAGCGTTGTTCTTAGAAAATTCCATATTTGTTGAAAAAATTAATATTAAAATTAATAAAAGGGATAATTTTTTATAATTTATGTTTGGAATATATTTATTGTTTGAGTGGAATTAAATAACTTATATGATTAAATAAATTTTATTTAATATTAATAATTAAAGTTTTATTTTATTAAAATTAAAATTAATTAATTAATTTATTTATTTATGTAAAATTTTGAATTTAAAATATATATAATAGATAAATAAAATGATTTTACATTTCATTTGACTTTGTTTTAAAATATATTTATAATTATTTTTTCCCAAATAACATCATCTTATACGATAACTTTCATTAAGCCTTCTCAAACTATGAACACATTTTTGGATAACCTACAAGATGTGTTTCTCAAGAATAGAGTTGATATTATAAAATTTATCTACTGACTTTCCAACAAGTTTAAGCTTTGTCATTAAATGGAAACTTCCTCTAACATTCAATTTCAATTCAAGAATAATTAATTTATATAATATATAAATTTTAATAATTATTATATTAATTTTCTATATAAATAAAGTTTTCAAGAGTGATGTGTTTTGAGCTTTGGATATGTCTTTTAACTTTATAATTTATAAACACTTAATTAATACTCACTACAAGAATTTTTAGCTTTTAAAAAATATAATATAATGATTATTAATATAAATTATTATTTCAATTTATATAATAGATTATTTCCCTCACACAAACATGTTAATTCAACATTCTCATATTCTTATATTTGTTTACAAAATTTATATATTATTAAAATTATATGAAAATATATCTTATTTTTAATTTATTAAGTTTTTAGAAAACTAGAAGTATAATTTTTCAATATTTAAAATAATTATTGTCCAAATATTTTTATACTAATTTATTTACGAATTTATTATGTATATTTATTATGATAATAAATACTACTGAACATTCCCCTATAGGGTGTGCAGTGTGGTTGTATGGGTATTAGTTCTTACCACATTGGCAATAGAACCTATGAAACACATTAAAGATAAGGAGCACCGTGGCCACCCCTGTGCATGCAAGGCATTGAAATTTGGAAATCTTCGAGAATGGATTGTGTTAAACGGAGCTGGGTACAATCGCTGGAATTTGTTTGTGGGAGCCCCTTCTCCTTGTTGGAAGACCAGAGTGGATTCACTGTAATATTTGAGGAACGAGTCATGAGGCATGTTGCAATTACTGTGGTCAAAATGCATGCAAGCGCACTGGAAAATTGGGAGGAGTAGAGACACTGGTTTAGCAGGGAAACTTGGAGTGTCAGCATGAAAATAAAGGAAGAGGCTCTTCATTGGTCACCACACCTACAACTTCTCGGACGTCCAGCACACCTTGTATGTGGAGGTTGGAGCTTTCCTAAGTATACCTTCTAAGGCTTCTTCGTTCTGTAGTTGTGCTGTAGCTTAAAGACTAGCATCTTCGATGGTGTCTTATTCCCAAAGAAGAAACCACAAGTTGGATTATTTCTTGTGTTTATTGTCCGAGTGGTGACATGACGGGTGACATTTCTAGTTATTTACTGCTGATTCCTGGGCTTGAGGGAGGATTTTTGCTTCTGTTAACCGGGCCTTTGTTGTATTTTGGTTCTTTTCTAGTTTACCCGTGGTTTCAGTCGAAAGTTTTAATTTGCAGCTTCAGTGCAAAGAACCTTGTTGTGGGTTTTACGTTGCCTCACCAATCGTATTATGTTAAGTCATTTTATTTGGAAACCACCCTGCTAGCTTGCGACCATGTAGCGGCTGTGTATCAGGAATCAGAGACGCAGGGGGGTTGGCTGAGGACCGCAGGGCTAGAATTGTGACCACCAGCAAGCCCAGGAGGCTGCCAAACCCTTCCACTTAGCCACCGATAAGGAAATTTGTAGTGAGATACATAGTCTTGAAGCCATGACCAGCAGAGACCAACATGATATGTCTAAATCGAATAGTGTAGAAGTTTAACCAGCTTATTTCAGACCCATGATATGTCTAAATCGAATAGTGTAGAAGTTTAACCAGCTTATTTCAGACCCTGGCCATACTAGGGGCGATAGGAAGCATTACATTCACGCCTTATTTATCTATGGGAAGATTAAAATTTTAATGAGAAGAATCTTAATGGAAAGGAAGGTGAACCAATGTAATGTCTTTGCTCACTTCATAGGTGTGAAACAAGCTGAGAAACAAGACAAACACAACATCAGGTTCTACATGGAGAGGATGGATGCCTGACTGAGCGAAATCGAATGTCACATCCCATGCATTGCCACCTCATCGGGTCTTCCAGGCTGTAGTGTACGAGCGTACAAGATCTGGCAACAGTGGGTTTTTCCAATTTATAGTTGTTGGATGGTTTTTGTTAGACATTTTTGGCATAATGTTCTCTTACATTCACTAGTGTGCAGCTAGTGTTACACTTTTTACATTATTGGACTTGCTACACTACTAATAGATGTAAAAAATATCTTGTTTTCCACTCGGTAGGTTTAGATGGCTTTAAAGTTTAAGAATAATAAATGGTTAAACTCTGTAATTATATTCTATATAAAATATTTTAGCTTAGCTTTTTCTTTTTAAAGGAGTAAAGATTTTTTCAAGTTTAATCTTTAAATATTAATATTTTAGTGCAAAAATTGAGGAAAGATTTGCACCTTGACAGCTTTGATCTCTGGACTTAGTAGATTTGGAATTATATATATACATATAAATTCAAATTTACAATTTTGGAAAATGCATAATCTTATTTACATTGAGATTAACCTTAATCTATCTTATGTTGTCATAGTCACACCTTTATCTATCTTATGTTTTCATAATCACATCTTTGACTCTTGTTATCTTTTGAAAAAGACAACAATAACTCTACTAAAATAAATCCTAAATTTTACTATTTGCAAAATCTTTTGATGTAAGAAGTTAAGACAATTTCATAAAAACAATCTCATGCTCTAAGGAAATAATAAATAAAGGAAGAAGTTAAGACACTTTCATAAAAATACTCTCATGTCCAAGGAAACCAGAAAACCAATAAATAGAGATATTTTTGGTCTAGAAATTTCATTATTTTACACAAATCATTTGCAAAATATTCAAAATATAATTTAAAAAAATTAAAATATTATAATATCCCTCATTATTTAAAAAGTTTTGTTATAACATCCTGTAATATTGGCGGACAACAATACTCATCCACAAATAATTTTTATTTTTTTTATTTTTTTTTGGAAAAAATCATTAAATTAAGTTAAGACATTTCTATAAAAGCAATCTTCCCTTCGCACAACAATAAATGAAGGTACTTTTTTCTCAGTATTTTTTTAGCATGGTTTTTTTTACTAGAAATTTCATTTACACAAAAGATAATAATTATAAAAATAAAAAAATAAAACCATATATCTATAAGGATTCACATGAGTAATAGATAATTATATAAAAATAAAATCTAAATTTTAAACTTAAGGACTATAAATATATTAGTCAAAATCATTGAAATGTGATTCCCCATTTTTTTTGAAACTTTTTCTATAAGATAATTATAGAAAACTTAATCCAAAAATTTCATCCATAAGGAGCATTCACCATAACTTTAAAGGAAAAAGTTAAGACTCTTTGAAAAAAATACTCCTAGGACAACATTAAATAAAGGTATTGTTGGTTAGAGAATTTTATTTTACTTACACAAACCATTGGAAAAAGCTTTAAAATATAATTAAAAAAAAAAAAACAAAGAGAAAATATCTCTAGCTTTTATAATTTTTTTGAATTAAGAAATTATAATGAAGGAAAGATTTTTCTCTATCTTTTTTTAAAAACTCTTTCTATAAAACACTCGCATACAAAAAGAAAGCCTAATTTGATGTTTTGCACATGAAGGATTACCTTTAACAATAATAGCCACCTATGAGATTCACAACTCAAGGTTTTAATCCTTGAATCACTTTGCAAATCTTTTGTGTCTATATATAGCCTTGAATAAATTTGCAAATCTTCTATATCTATATATAGCTCTCACATAGAAGGATTCAAATCTCAAATTTCCCACATTAAATTTATGCTTGGTTTCCTATAAAACACTTTCATGCAGGAGGAAAACATAAGTATACAAAAGAAAAACCAAAATTTTACATAAAGGATATAGATAAATAAACAAAACCATTGAAATGATACTTCCTATTTTTTTTTTTTTGAAAATTTTGCTTTAAAGTTGTGTTTTTTTTTTTTTTTTTTAAATTTATTAAAACCATTGGAAAAATATTTAAAATATACTTTTTAGAGAAAATAAATCTCATTTTTCTTTTTATTTTTTAAATTAAGAAACTATAATGGAAATTTTTTTATTAAAATTTTCCTTAATTTGTTTTAAAAACTTTGTGTATAAGATAGTAAGATACAAAAATGAAGACTAATTTCTTGTTATGGAGGGAATGCTTACCTTTACTAATAACAACCACATGTGAGATTGAAAACCCAAAATCCTAAAAATCATTGAAATGAGATTTCTTTAAAAAAAAAAAAAAAAGTACATAAACCAAAATCATTGAAATGAGATTTCTACAAAAATAAAACCTATTTTTTGATACGTAAAAACTATAGATACATAAATCAAAATCATGGAAACAATGAAGAGATAAAATAACTCTCGTTTTTGTTTATTTTTTGAATTAAATAATAAAATTAAAAATATCTATATCAAATTTTTCCCTAAATCAAAATCATTGAAATGAGATTCCCCAAAATTTTTTAATGGAACTTTACCTATAAGACACTTTGACACAAAAATAAAGCTAAGTTTGGTATGTTGTATTGAAGGCTTACCTTCACCAATAGTAGTCCCATGTGAGATAGAAAACCTAAGGTCCTAATCAATGAATCATTTTGTGTGTATATATAGCTTTCTTACAAAAAGATTCAAATTTTATGCTTTTAAATAGACTACATTAGAAAAAAAATAACATTGTAAAAAAACATGGGTTGTGAAAATTGTGAGTCAAAATGCTAATATAACAATAATTTAATTATTTTATTTTAATTAAATAATTTTTATTTTCTTTTTATAATTTATATTGCAAAAAATTATTATGAAAAAACTACAAGTAAAAATGTTTAGTACCAATAAATTGTTTTTTTTTAATTAAATGTTTGTATTTTATTTTAATTTTATATTATATTCTAGTTTATAATTTTATTTTATTTTTATGTAGTTATATATATTTTATTAATAATTATAATTATTAATTTTTTAATTTAATAAAATTTAATCTTATTTATTGAATTTTCATTTCATTTTATTTGATTTTTATGTAATTTTACTCAATTAAATTGTGTTTAAGATGGTTTACTATGTACATTGGTGAAGCGGTATTTTTCTGAACTATTGCAAACTAAATTTTTGGTTCGATTAGTCCCCACACGCCTTTGGTATCCTCTTTCATAAAAACTAGCGTGGTTCTTAGAAAATTCCATATTTGTTGAAAAAAATAATATTAAAAATAATAAAGGGATAATTTTCTTTTTACATATAATTTATGTTTGGAATATATTTATTGTTTGAGTGGAATTAAATAACTTATTTTATTAAATAAATTTTATTTAATATTAATAATTAAAGTTTATTTTACTGGAATTAGAATTTACTTATTTATTTATTATTTATTTTTTTAAATTTTGAATTTAAAATATATATAATAAAATGATTTTACATTTGTTTTAAAATATATTTATAATTTTTTTTGCAGAATAACATCAAATAACATCATCTTATATGATAACTTTCATTATGTCTTCTCAAGGTATGAACACATTTTTGGATAGCCTACAATATGTGTTTCTCAAGAACAGAGTTGATATTATAAAATTTATCTACCGACTTTCCAACAAGTTTAATATGTATAAAGGTTTATCATTAAAAGGAAACTTCCTCTACCATTAAATTTTAATTCAAGAATAATTAATTTATATAATATATAGATTTTAATAATTATTATATTAATTTTCTATATAAATAAAGTTTTCAAGAGTAATGTGTTTTGAGCTTTGGATATGTCTTTTGATGTTATAATTCATAAATACTTACTTAATTAATTCTCATATATTACATTTTAATTCAAGAATAATTAAATTATATAATATATAGATTTTAATATTTATTATATTAATTTTCAATATAAATAAAGTTTTCAAGAATGATGTGTTTTCAAGTTCTGGCAATATTGTTTGAAATGGGAGCTTGTCACCTATAACCTTCTTTAAGCATGAAACATACAAAACTGGGTAGACTCGGAAAGATGGAGGAAGCTCCAATTTGTATGCCATAGTGCCAATATTTTGCAACACCTTGTAAGGACCATAATACTTTGGTGATAATGTATTATCCTTCTTCTCTTGCTTAAGGGACATTTGTTTGTATGGTTGTAGCCATAAAAATACCGAGTCACCTACATCAAAACTTCTTTCACTAGGATGGTTATCTGCCTGTTGTTTCATTCGATTATGCGGCAAGGTGAGGTTATCCTTTAAGAGTTGGAGAACTTATTGTTGATGCTTGATGTGATGTGCCACTACTTGAAACTTATAATTTTCTCTTCAATATGATGTGATGGAGGGTGGATGATATCCATAAAGTTCAATAAATGGGGTCATTTTTTTCTGCAGTATGAAAGGAAGTGTTATACAACCATTCATCAAGAGGTAACCACTTTACCCATTTTGTTTGTTTATCAAATACAAAGAAACAAAGATATCCTTCCAAATATTTGTTCACTATCTCTGTTTTCCCATCACTTTGAGGATGATATAATGAGCTATTCAAGCTAACTGAGTACCCAAACAAGAAAGCAATTCCGTCCAAAAATTTCCTATAAAAATGGAATCTCTATCGCTTACAATAATATTTGGGATTCCATGTAGCTTTTCAATTGTTTCCATAAATGTAGTAGCAATTGTAGTGGGTTTAAGCGGATGAGATAATGCACAAAAGTTTGCATACTTGGTAAGTCTATCAACTACCACCATGATGACAATTTTCCTTCAGACTTTGGTAAACCTATGATAAAATCCATGGAAACCTCCTCCCAACGTTGACTTGGAATGGATAAAGGTTGTAACATACCCGGGGTTATAATTGTCTCAAATTTACTTTGTTGGCAAACCAAACACTGCCAAAATTTTTTGAATATCATATATAATGCCATACCCAAAAAAATCCTTCTTGAACTTATGGTAAGTTTCTAAAAATCCTAAGTGCCTTCTTAAGGGATAGGTGTGAAATTTCAAAAGAATCTTTTGTTTAAGTTGGGAATTCTTAGAAATATATAAGTGATCTTTCTACCATAACGAATCATTTTTCCAACTAAATATTTCAGATGTACTGGGATCTTGCTGCAACTTTTGAATGAGTTTTGAAACCTCTTCGTAATTCTTTCATTCATCCCTTACTTCAGTTATCCACTGAGGGTGGATAATAGAAATGAAACAAGGAAATTCTTCCACATCCTTGTCCTTTCTTGAGTGTGCATCTACAACAACATTTTTCTTCCCTTTTTT
Organism: Pinus albicaulis; assembly: GCA_034641835.2. Taxonomy (NCBI): domain Eukaryota; kingdom Viridiplantae; phylum Streptophyta; class Pinopsida; order Pinales; family Pinaceae; genus Pinus; species Pinus albicaulis. The sequence continues at coordinate 526,486,774 of CM076582.1, forward strand.
GTAGATGATTTCAAATTCATAACCCAACATCTTTGTGACCCATTTTTGATAACCTTCTGAAGATAATATTTGTTCCAAAACATAATTAAGACTGTCAAGTTTCTTTTTTACCATGAAGTGTCTTATCATTAGGTAAGGTTGACATTGCTTTAGTACATGTAAAATTGCCAGCATTTCCTTCTCATAAATAGGTTTCAGTAAATACTTTCCTTTGATTGAATGACTTTCAAAAGCAATGGGTCTTCCTACTTCCATTAAAACTACACCACTTCTATTTCCCGAGCCATCACATTCCACAATAAAGGTTTTTGTGAAGCTTTGTTTATCTAATGCTAATGCTTGGCACATTGTCTCTTTAATATGTTGAAAGGGCTTAGTTTGATATGGAGTATAAGAAAATGCATCCTTATTCAGTAATGAAGTTAAAGGTGTCGATATTCTCCCATAATTCTTAACAGAATTGCGATAATACCCGGTTAACACCAGAAATCCTCAAACATGCTTTATGGTTTTAGGTATTTTCCATTCCTTAATGTGTTTAATTTCGTTAGGGTCTACCTTAGCACCCTCATGAGATAAAATATGAACCAAATATTCCACCTTGTGTACTCCAAAGAAACACTGGGAGATTTTTTTCATATAATTGTTTCTCCTCCAATAGTTTTAGAACCATGCCAACATGTTGAACATAACCCTTTCAATACTTTTTGTAAATTAGTATGTTATCAAAAAATACTAGCACAAATTTTCGAAGGAAGGGTTTGACAATTGAATTCATGAAACCTTGAAATGTGGATGGTGCATTAGTAAGGCCAAAAGTCGTGACCAAAAATTCATAATGACCCTCATGAGTTATGAATGTTTTTTTCAGAATGTCTTTATTATTCATTCTAATTTTTTGTTATTCAGAACAAATATCCACCTTGGTTAAGTAAATTACTCCATGTAATTCATCCAATAATCCATCAATGAAAAAGATGGGAAATTTATCTTTAATTTTGAGTTTTTTGAGCTCCCTATAATCTAGACACATACTCCATGATCCATCATTCTTGTGTACCAATACTACTGGAGAAGAGAAAGAACTTTGACTTGGTTGAATTATACTAGCCTCTAGCATTTCTGTAACCATATGTTCAATCTAACCCTTTTGGGCATAAGGATATTTGTAAGTATTGACGTTTGGAGGAACACTTCCTGGAAACAAATGAATAGCATGATTATGAACATGAATAGGTGGGATTCCTTTGGGAGTTTCAAAAGCCTTGGAATGATTGTCCAATAATTTTTAGAGATCTGGATAAATAGATGATTTTCATGTTTGAACCTATATTGAGCATAATTGTGAAATTACACTGAGTTGTTCTTTATTAAGAAGCTTTTTCATGAAATTAGAGCTTATTATCTTTCCCAGCTTCCCTGCGATACCTCGTAATTTAACTTTCTTTCCTTCCAAAAAAAATTCAAGAAAAGTTCTTGAAAATTAAAAGCCACCATCCCCAAATATTATAACCATTGTACTCTTAGTACAACATCAACGCAACGCAATGGAATGGAGAGCATTGGAATATTCAATACATATTCTCTCATAGTAAGCTTGATATTATGACACTTTCCAAAGAAATTTGTAGTTCCTCCATTTGAAATAATCCTTTGACACTCAGGTTTTGGGTATATACAGAAATTCAATTCCTTTTCCACCTTAAAATGAGTAAAATTATGGGTACTACCTGAATCAATGAACACTATTAATTTTTCTTCTTGATATGTCCTTCTATCTTGAGAGTTTAAGAAGTGGTAATTCCTGCCAATGCATTACACGACATGATGAGATTCATTTATTCTTTCTCTAGGGCTGGTTATTCATGTATATCATCTTATTTTTAATTTCCTTGTTCATTTTCTTCCTCCTCTTCACAATCTATGTAAAATAATTTCTTCTCAACACACTTATGACCTTTAGTGTATTTTCTATCGCACTTATAGTAAAGCCCTTTTTATTTTCTTTCATCCAATTATTGTGGTGTCAACCTTCTAGGTTTTTTAAGTCTAGGAGTAGCAAAAATTCCATATTTATAGTTGTGAGTGTTAGGATTCCCTGTCGCCATAATTTTTCTTTCAATTTTTCTGGAAAACATGAATGCCTTCTCCAATGAATAAGATTCCCAAAGGTGAACCTCATTTTGGATGTTATCCTTTAAAGTCCCTATGAAGACATCAATCTTGTGTTCCTTTGAATATCATTTACCCTTATATTAAATTTTTCGAAGTCCTAAATGTGCTCAACCATTGAACCCCTTTTTTTTAGATTTATTAATTGGCTAAAGAAGGCGTTGCTATTTGTATCCTCATAATGTGCTATCATTTCCTCCATAAAATTTGACCAAATGAGAATTTTTTTACGACAACAAGTCCATCGATCCCACATAAATATATGTTTTTCTAAATATAAATTTGCAATACGTACCTTTTGTGTGTTTTTCACATTATGTGGATGAAAATATTGCTCCATCTGTAGTATCCATGTTACAAAATCCTTGCCATCAAACTTCCTCATATCGATCTTCGGAATATGTTGGGTCTTCCATCGAGCATTAGAGTTTATGAAATCATTATTAACGTTTATTTTTTTCTCATCATGAGTTTCCTCTACTACCATTTTTCCATTAGGAATAATTTCTTGTAGCAACTTAGTCAAACCTTCTTTCAAAACTTCCATGTATGATTTTTTTTTTCTTCTATACAGTCGATTTTAGCTTCCATGCCATCCATATTATCTTCCATGTCATTCATCTTAGCCTCCATCACTTTCTTCAAACCATCAATTTTAGCTTCCATTTCACTTTTTGTTACTTTTTGCGAGAATGACATTTGTGTAACTTGGTCTCATAATTTTGATATAGCATGTTGTACCTCTTCCTCTCCATGCATTATAATAGAGTTATTTGAGGAATTAATGGGTGTGGAATTATTTTTTTGAGGAATTTTAGTATTCAATACTTATATCTAAGCTTCAATATGCCCTTGGAATCACTTCAAACTATTTTTTCAAACAAAATATATGCAATTTAAAAAAAAAATACACACTTTTTTCTTTCTTTTTAGGAGGTCGATATTGAACCTAAAATATCTATGCTATTTATTATCTTAAATATCTAAAATTTGGTCTCCTAGTAGCCCTATGAGTCTTCTTTCCAATGGAAAAAGTTAGACCTAATTTGGATTCTTTAAGGCCATGTTATGTGCAATCTCCCACAATGTCCTAACTATGGGCTAGTTCAATAGAGAGAACTTGTACGGCGTGCCACGTGTCACTATTTCGACCTTCGACTCTTAAATCAATATGAAAGAAAATACAGTCTGTGCAATTTCGACCACTCTTTATAGAATTCCAATCTCATGCCTGAAACAAAAGTTATGATAATTTTCCCTCAATCACCTATTTGAGATGGAATTTCGGAGCCTGCAAAAGCTCTAAATACCATAGCTCATATCTCCGAAAATACGAGGAACCGACATCTAAAATTTTTACAAGATGTTCCTTAGGCTTTTAGCTCAAATGGTTTTGATTTTGGCTTCTATAACTTCATAGAATAAAATTTATAGAAAAAAATTCCACGATGACCTGTTTGGAGCAACAGAACCCTAGAATCCAAATCTCTGATATCAAATATTATTAAAACAGCTCATAAAACAGAAGAAAATATAGATCAAAAACTTATAAATTATACTTGTCGAGGGGGAAACACCCTTTACATTAAATAAATGGACAATTATTGGATGATACAAATGACAAAACCTCCTTTCTATATATAGGAGTCCGAGGGGTCACAATATAATCCTAGTTGACATAACAATAAGAATAGTGAGATTCTATGGGGCACAATAATAACAAAATGGGGACTACATGGGCACAAAAATAAGAATAAGGGTATACACTAGTATTATAAGGACCTAGCCATGGCCTTTACCAGATATTTTTGTAAGAACATCAGGTGGACGCAGTTAAGGTTATGGGATATTCCCTCTTAATCTCGTGTCAATCTAGTCAAAGGTAGCTCCTTCACAAAGAAAAAATCTATGGAAATCATCATAAAAAGAATTAGGAAAATTGTGGAAGATATACTAGCCAAGGCATGTTTCTATGTCCTTAGATACTTCAATAGAGAAGCAAACAAGTATGTTAACTACATCTATACATTTAAGATAGGTGAATTAAGATTAATGACCAAATCAGACCTGTTATAATTCCCTTAATGACAGATGAAGTCTATTCAAAAATAAAAAAAATAGTTAAATTTGCTGATACAAGAAATATTAAAATGGAAAATCGAGTGGCCCAAAAACGGTGATTGAGCTTAAAAACTAGATCAAGAACTTGACTCTTAGCCTAAATGACTGAAGCAACTCAAGCACTGCCACAACTATTAATTGCCTAGACTTCAATGAACCACTCCAAAGACAACACAAGGTACATAGTAATCAAATATTTTATCATCAATTATTAGTGTTATGTGTTGTAAATTTTGTATTTTGTTGCATAATTTTTCTAAAATTTTCATTTAAAAAAAAATTATTACTCAAATTTACCTTCTAATAAAAACTATATTTTTTATTAGAAAGAAAAAATAACTAATAAATCTTGATAAATTAGCTTTATAATACTTAATATATTTAAAACTTGTTATACTCAAACTTGTACCATATAAACACACTTTCTCATTAAAAAAAATACCTATATAACAAAATCAATGACTATTGATTCAAAATTTAACATTGTATCCCTCATTGAACGTTAATTTTGTTTTATTAATTTAGTTCATTATAAACCTTTATTTTATTATGTTTGTATTTGTAAAAGCCTTAATTCTGATTTATTAATTTAGTCCAGCATAAACCTTTATTTTATTATGTTTATATTTTTAAAAACCTGCCTTAATTCAAGACATATATGAGCGTCATTTATCTACGAATAGTCGTTGGTCTCAATACCTTATATCATCCAGGTTGTCTTTTATATTTTACATATATTTGTAATACCTTTCCACAAACTGTCCTCCTTTACAATTCTATTCTTACACATGACTATTATTTTATTTTATATGGAACAAAACGTTTCATTAGATTCTTACTAATTTCTTAAATTTTGAAATAGATATCTTAATTATTTAGTTTGTTCCCATGCCTCACCATATTTTTAGCACATCCAGTAACTTAATTGGAATTAACTGAAATATTAATCCTATATTTTATAATAAGAAAACCATATTTTATAATAAGAAAGCCGTGACAATTTTATTTTTATTTTTTTTATTCACCAAAGCGTTTCACACATTCATTGAATTTTGAATCTTCATCAATGGAATAACGAGTGAATTATCACTTTGATATACTATTTGGTAGGTATTTAACATATATGGTATCTAACATATTTCTTCTTAGAATTATTTAAAAGTGTTCCAAATTTGCGATCAATGCTTACACGTGAGCGTGCATAATTGAGAAGAAGCCAACTCGATGAAGGGATTTTAATGATGTTCAGGTGACCAAGTGGTTTAAGGACCTAGGACTCTAGTCCATACGACTTTAATTTTTTTTCAAGTTTTATTCAAAACTATTTTATTATTTTTTTTAATTGTAAATTAAATAAATTAATAATAATAATAATTGAAATATTTTTTCAAAAGTTTCGATAGAAAGTTTAATAATAGCATGTTATATTCGGTTTATTTCGTTTTCTGGTTTAAACCTTTTGGTAATCCTCTTGCAAATTTTTAATATGAAGTCTAATAATAGTATGTTAAGTTGTGTTTATTATGTCTTTTGGCTTAAAATTTTTGTTATCTTAGATTTTACAGTTGTTTTTAGAAGCAATTTATATGTGGAAGAGATTATATGTTTTTTTAGTTTTGAGAAACCCAATAATAAATGTATCTTTAAAATGCATTAACAAATTTATTCATTCAAAAAAAATTGAAAACTTTGATTATGTAAATTATATTGTTTAAATTTGTAATCAAATAATTTTTTATAAATAAAATATCAATAAAAATAAATTTTCCCCAAAATCTCAAGAATTTAAATGATTTGAAATATTTTTTTCAATTATTTTATATAATATATTTTTTACTTAATTTTAAGCAAAATGAGTAAAAATATACCTTTTCCCAAAACCTCAAATATTTAAACCATCTTAAATATTTTTCACTAGCATGAATTTTTTATTATCAATTATTTTATATAATATATATATAATTGTTCTTCAAATATTTTAATCTACATTTATATCGAAATATTTTGTTTTCAATTAATTATTTAAAATATTTTATTTATGGATTGTATCATTCATATCAAAATATTATTTTGATTGTTCATGGGGTTTAGAGGAGTAGGTGATAAGGTATTCTATTAAGGCACTCCAAGGTGTAAAGGTCCTCAGTTACAAACTCCTTACACAAAAATATAGCCATGTTGAGGGATAGTGTGGACTACACACGTGCAATCACCAATTTTGTGAGTAATGGCTACTCAAGCAACACATTAGAACTCATCTTCTTCTCATGACTCACATTGCCAAGAAAATAAAAAAATAATAATTTTTTTTAACGATATATTTTTAAATATGAATCTTGAAATATTTTACTAAAATGGACATATTGAAATATTTTATTCTTTACATCTATTATTATTATTATTATTATTATTATTATTATTATTATTATTATTATTATTCAATTACTATATCAACTTCATATTAAGAATGAAATTAACTATTCAGGTTTTCCTTATTATGAAATAAATGACTTTTTTTTTCCAATTACTTTTATATGTTAATATAAAATTATTCTATTTAATATGGCTATTGAAATATATATGCACACACACACACACAAACCCACCCACACATATATATGTTTTAGTTAACATTGATATTCAAATATCTTATTTAAATCTTACATTAAAAATATTTAAAAAACAAATCCCCTATGGGAGTAAGGACATGGTTCAAGAGGATTTTTTTGGGGATCAAGCAACCACCTTGTGATGTGATGCACATTAAAGAGGGGGAGCAGTAGCTACCCTGCAACATGAAACTACATGTAGACCTACAAATAGATATTTATTATTGGGGAGGAAGGTGGTAAATCACCTTTTTATTGGTGGTTTGGGTGGATTTTAGGGTAGAGGTGAGGGAAAGAAATTGACCTCCATACTATTGGTGGAAGTTTCTGTTTATGTGTCTCGTTGTTATGTGGTTAGGCTTGTATATCACTCGATGCTAATGAAGTCGATGTGGGATGGCATACTTTAGAGATTTGTGGAATATTTACAATGTGCTCAGGATATTGTTAGCAGTACTCAACAATGGTCAGCTACAATGAATGAGGTTGGGGTAACTCAGTTTTTCACCCTCCTCATCTTCCTTTGTATTTTTTCAGTTATTTGTGGTTATCCTTTTTCTGCCTTGTTAAACTATTAGGGGTTCCTGGGGTGTGGAGGTTTGCGGAGATTCTACCCTAGTTTCGTAAATTTTAGCCATGGTATGACTTCTATATGGGGTTATTTATGTTTATCTCATGTTTTGAATCCCCAATTTCGACTGGGTTGGAAAGGAAGAGGGTTTAACTATCTTTTGGTGCTTGAGTATTATGATTCCTAGTAATAGGTTAACGACCTTGATTTCCTTGGTTTCCTTGAGATTAATGATTTTGGTTAGCTTTCCCCTCATTATTTCTCTTTGGGTTAGGGGGAGGTGAAACATTCTGCTAAGCATCCACCTACCTTGTTGAGGTGGTGGTTATTGTGGCAAGCAAGGATCATGATTGAGAGATTTAGGTGTTATTATGATTAGGGCTAGAGCACTAGGTAATGCATAAGGATAGTATGGGTTCATGGTAACATTTTGGTAATGAGGTTGAGTACTAGTTGTCCCTAACATCCATTAATATGGATTAGAAAATGTATAATATATACTTGTGCCTTGGTGTGAGTTAATTCGTGAAGGGTCATGAGAATGATAAGTGTAGATGGAATTAGGCACCCCTAAGGTTTTCCATAACCCATATATCCTTGCGGATATGAGGAAGGCTTCTAGTAAGATATTGATCCACTTACACCATTTGCGGCATGAGATGACCCCACTGCAAAATAAGTACTAGGTCAAAGAAGGTCAGGAGAGTAGTATATTAGGTAACATTTTTGGGGTTTAGCTGCGTTAAGTAAGTAATTTATCCATGAACATTTTCATAAGAGGTAGTCATATCTGAATAATTTCTCATGATTTTTGAATAGTCCATTAGACATAACCTGATTGGGCATTGATCAGATAATATTGCAAATCCTTTTGAATGGCGTCTTATTCAATTTTTGGGAAAGTGGATGTGACATATTTATCAATAAGATCAAGGAGGGATCATAGGAACCAATATAGGAAAACTAGGTATTTAACTCTAGAGATTTGATAAAGCTCCACCTTCTACAATATCTGTGAACATGATAAAAAATCAGGTTGCGGATGTTTCACAGAATGAAATCAAAAGTTTAGAACCAATATCATAAAGAATAAATGACTAGAAATAGGATAGAAATGATTTGGACAGGGTTGGAAACAACTTATGTGAGGCATGGGGTTAGTTTACATACTAGTTTATGACAAAGATAGTGAGGGTGTGTTGAAAGAGGAATAAACAAATGGAATCCTTATTTATGGAATTGGAGGAACACAACGTGTGAAAATATAAAATGTGGTTAGTGGGATCCTCTTTAGATTTCACTTTAAATTTTGGGATATTGAAGGGGAGTTTGGCTGGTGTAGGTGTCTAATTAGGATAATGTTAAAGAGGATTATCAATGAGCTAGTTCTGGTTGGGGAGATTCAAATTATCTGAATATGGAAGAAATGGTTTATTGATAGTCATTACTTGTGAAGTTCCAATTCTACCTGCATGAGGGGATCTTCAATATTACCATTGTGTTGTATTGGCTACAACACCCTCCAAAATTTACTACCATTTTAAAATTTCAGAGCCCCTGATCTCTTTGGTGAAGGTAAGTCTGATGCGCCCTCAACAATGGACCTTTAGAATGTCCCTTTCAAGCTTTTTACCTTCAAATATAGGTTGATGACTTGTTTTCCTTGAAACTAGTCACTTAGTCGCAAAGTCACAAACTTGAAAAAAATTACAGTTTTTGCGACTAAGCGACCTAACGACTTTGAGACCTCCAAGTCTCAAGGTCACATGGTCGCAATGTCTATAAAATGTATGAATGGCGACTATGTGACCTAGCCACCTTGTGACCTCTAGGTCGTGAGGTCACAAGGTCGCATCCTGGCCTAAATCTGTACATTTGTGACTTCGTGACTTAGCAACCTTCCAACCCTCAGGTCGCGGGGTTGCAAGGTTGGAAGGTAACATCCTTGACTAGCCATCCTTGATTTGTAACTTAGTTACCTGCATTAAATGATCACACGTGTGACCCATTTATAAATAAAAGGGTAACGTAGGTCACATTTGACCTGCTCGACGAAGTAAACAAAGCCTCTGACAAGCCAACTGGAGCATGTTTTTTCCTGGTAATTTACCTAATCCTCCTTATGTTTCCTATTTTTCTTAGATGTTGCCTTACTTGCCCCATACCCTAGCCTATTAGTTACCCTTTCGGTCATTGCTTTACAAACCAAATCCTCACCAACTGTCTAGCTAGGGTTTTTAACCCTCTAATGCTCATTCTTCTCTGCCTCCTCCTTTGAACCTTGTCTTGCCTCAGTTTGCTACAAAAACACCTTCCTAGCTACTCGAGAGGGCCCTCAACTCTGATTTTCCCATCTCCCTTGCAGTTTTCCCCCTCCTTTCACTTTATTCCCTGCGGGTCATGATTGCTCTAATTTCTCTCAGAAAGCCCTAATGTGACCCTCTGACCTAACAACCTTACAACTTTGCAACCTAGTGACCTCGCGACTTGGTTGCTAAGTTGGGAAGTCACTAAGTCGATGATCATTGACTAACCACCCAAATCGTAACTTTGTGACCTAGCGACCTTGCGACCTAGTTACAGGTCACGAAGTCGTTGAGTCACAGTTTTCATAAATTTCACGATGGTGCAACTTAGCGACCTTACGAACTAGACACATGGTCGCTAAGTTGCAAACCTCCTTAGTCCTTTAGATAGAAACTGGAAAGGGTCGAAGTGACTTAACCTGAGAATTCAAATAATTTACAGGTCTAGTGAGTCCTGTCATATTTGTTATCATGCCATTCTTCTTATCATGGGAATTTTTTTTAAACATGCTAGGGGATATTGAAGCTGAGCTCGAGTGTGTCTCCATCTCTTCGGCCTCCAGCGATATGGGGCCTCCTGCAGTTCAGAAGAGAAGCAAGAGCCCTAAGGTAGAGATATGAGGAGAGGAAATGCCTCCTCCTTCACCCCTATCTATGGAGACACCACTTGTGTCTTTGGGAAAGGGGATAAGATGACTTGGTACCAAGTGTATCAGGAATTCACGAAGCTTGAATTCCCAGAAGAACTCGCAAATTGATAAGTATATGTTCAGGTTAAAATATCCAAAATTAATTACGTGGGTGCTCATTCACCAATATTCCCATGCATGGAAGTCATCGAATGGATTCTTCATAAAGTTGTCTCCAAGGTCTGGGTCATTCGGGACCACTCCGGGAAAAATATTGCCAACCTGATTGGGAAAGATGCAAAATTCTATTATGCACTCCCTACCAAGGAAGAATCCTTCAACACTAATTAGTTCACTACACATGAAGTACCAGTGATAGAAACCTTGAAGAGCTTATGGGATGACCCTGATAAGTTTAAGGCAAAAACGGATCAGGAGTATAAAACAAATGGCCTCATGAAGGTCTATAACCTTGTGGGAGAAATGATGTGTAGAATGTATGGCCGACATGATGCCACTACCTTCAATGGGGCTTGTGTCCCACTCATATATGCAATCACCTCCTACGACACCCAGTTCAACTAGTTTTACCTAGTAGTGTCAACCCTCAGAGAAAACATATCAGCATCACAATCACCCGAAGAGGGATGCGCATCAGAATTCTACATGGCCTCTTACCTTTTGGATGCAGCGTGCGGAAGATGGAATTTTGAAGGATGGTTAAATAATTGGGATGTGAAGCATGGTGGAGCCATTCACAAATATTTGAATGTATTCTGGGCTTCTAGATACAAGCAACATATAGAATCTATCTCACAAAATTTCATCCCCATGATGTATAGAAAGCTTTTCGGTAAAGATGCCCCATGCATGTCCAGGAGGGCCATGAAAACAATAACCCAGGTGGCCAACTTCTTTCCCATTATAGAGAGTACATTTATCTGGTTATTTAGATCATTCAAGGTGCCTCACGCACTACCCCAGTTTGTCACTAATAAACTACTGTTACACGAGGTGTGTTACCAAATGACGAGCGGATTCTCCAAGGTCCTCAACAAAGGAAAAAATAAACCATGGCCTACCCTCCCACTTACTATTGGTCCCTACATTGTTAATTATTTCAAATAAGTAGAATTCAAGGTGGAGGACATCAAAGGTTTTCATTTTGTAACCTTTGCCCATAGATCACATGATCCTGAAAGGATCGTCCGTACACACAGAAAATGGGTCAAGTTCAATTGGATGTACCAACACACAGAATACCCTGTTGAGGAATAAGTTAGGAACTGGTACAAGAAAGATAGGAAGCCGAGCTGGTAGAATAAACTAACCTGAGTAGGGATCAAGGATGTCAGGATGATCAAACTTTAGAAGAATGGGCTTACATGTTGAAAAGAAAGGACCCAATAGGAGGAGCCTCATCTTCCAAAGCTAAAAAGCCAAAGAATACTATAGGTACTAGTCTTTCTAAAGAGAAACAGGAAAGGAGAGACAAAGAGGCCAAGGCACAACAAGAGGTCGAGAAGGAGATGAGAGAGGAAGAACTCAGAACGACCCAAGATACCCTGGAATGACAATAGGAAGAAGATAAGCAAGATAAGCAGGTTGAAGAACATTAAAAAAAACAATAGAGAGAGGAACAGAAGAAAAAGCAGGTAGAAGAGGCCTGCAAGAAGAAAGAGAAATAGGAACGTAAGAAGAAGGAAGAAGAATAACGATAGAAGAAGGAGGCTAAGTGAAGGTTAAAGGAAGAACAAGATAAAGAATACTCCTAAAAGAGGAGGAAGGAAGAAGAAAATCTGAAATTGCAGGAAGGCTCTTCTAAGGAAGCAGAGGGAAGCAAGACACCGTCCCCAAAGATTGAGGAGAAAAGAGAGCTCCCCCATATTGAGGTAGCCCTGACAACTCACATGACAGGTGTACACCTCCCACTCTCAAAACTTGACATCTCAGAGGAATAGGAAGATGATGTCTTAAAATTGACAAGACTGTCATATGACCAGTTAACACACAAGATCAGACAAGAGAAGAGAATATGCCTGACATGGAATCTGACCGAGCCCCTCACAGTTACCACAGAAAAGGACATAGTCCTAGACACTAGGACTAACCCCATCATGAGCACATTAGTAGGGACCACTTTCACATCAGCCACAGAGGATAATGTCAACAAGATGAGCAAAGAGATCTTGTCCCTGCAAAACATACTCCAGGCCTTCGAGAAGAAGGAAACTGAGGTTGACCAGGAAAAGAAGGCATTGGAAGCAAAAAACCAAAGGCTCCAATTCACTACCACCTAGGCCAACGGGTTAGCAATCGCCAGTCAAGGGGAATTGGTTACTTTGGAAGCTTCCATGAAGCAGGTGTATGAGGAGATGTTCATTATAAAGTAGACAGTTTCCTTGCTAATGAGAGACTAAGAAGAAGACTGCACAACTAAAGTAAGCCTCTGCTCCACTAGACAATATGCTTGAATGGTCAAAAAAGTATCCATAGGCTCCTCACAACCTGCCTAAGAAATATTGGATTTTCACACAGAATGACAAATTATAGATACAAATGAAAATACAATACAAGGATAAGCTTGTGAAAGATGTGGAAAACATGATGTCTGCTTATGAACGTCTGATCAATGGCATCAATTCAATGGCAGAGGTACATCACATGCCTTCCTTGGGAGAATTGGATACCCAGAAGACAAGGGAGGATGTGACTCATGATATCCAAGCATTTCTGCCACCCATCAGGAAATAAGCTATTTCCCAGGACCTCCCAGCCTCAAAGGAAAACATTACCTAGTTCATCATCACACGAGTTCGGATCTACACCAAGCTGTCCTCCCTATCCAATCAAATATTCTTGAAGAGGCACACTTTAATTCTAGACACTTGAGTGTTTTCACAGGCTAGGAGAAGACACAACCTAGGCCACTCCAGTGGCTGCAAATTATCATTCCTGGAAGACTTACCTCAGGGAGCAACAATAGATATAAGTCCTGGGCCTTTCCATCACACAACTGCTCCCTTGACAAGGAAAAATATTACAGGTCGCAGGTCAGAAACAGGGACCAATCACAGGTCACAAACATGGAGGAGTTATAGGTTGCAATTAGGACCAATTCGCAAGAGGCAACATCACCTAGGTCACGGGCCATGGTAACAGTCAGGAAGCTGAAGGACAGGGCCACCCAAAGGTCATTTTTTCTCTATAAGTATTCTCCCTAGGAACATTGTAAGGGACCTTTTTTCGAGACTCCAAGAGGAGAAGAAATAATTGTATCGCATTGAATGCATGATTTTGAGAATTAATATAAACCAATGTTTTGGCCCCACTACTGGATCTGATGAGAACTTATCTATTCTAACGGTATGAATATTATTTCTTATGTATCTGCTATCTTTTACTACATTTTTTTGTTCATATATCCATTGTACGTTTAATATTTTTGGATGTGACAATGGTATCTAAATATTCCACTTACAAACATTTAATGACTTAGTTGTTGATATCTCTTCAATATTTCGGAAAATGCTTAAGGAATTGAAGGGTGTTTCGACCATAGAGAACTCTTTCATTGATGGCCAAGCAATATTTTTAGGAGCATGACCCTAATGATCTATTGCTAATAAAATCTCCTTTGGTTGCATGCTTCGAATCTCGCTTTTCTATTTATAATGTTTCATTTATAGGAGAACTCATCAACCATTTGTTTTGTATCATTCAAGTAGTCATGCATCCTCTCATCCGCAAGGCACACCTCCGTTTGAGAAAGTCATATTCAACTGTAGCTGGACCTACACCCCATACATTATCCCTATCACAAATGGTCTAGACTCTAGTTTGGACTTTATACTGGGGTGATCCCTTACTGTTGGCTGGGCATTTTTTCCCGTCAACAGATTTGGTGCTAGAAGGAGGGACTGAATGGAAGGCTCCCACAACACAAGTAATATCCCTTTGAGAACCCCACAGAGGGAGATCATATATTAAAATAATGGTCCTCCACCTCATGAAAATTTCCCAGAGGAGGACCCACCCTACTATGACGCCACCTCATACTAGCTTACAACCTTTCACCCGCTCGCCAACGATCTCATTAGAGGTCTACAAAACCTCTCGAACACTGGTTCCCTGGCCAATTTGTGGACTCTCGGGATGCATCAAACTCCTAGGGTGTCCTTGTCAATTAAATCCCTTAGATTATAGGTCTTATGCTCGAATATTATGCAGATGTAGTTGAACTAAATTCAGCTGAACCTCTCGACAACCCCCGAGAGATCAACGAAGGCGGCCCTAAAGTTACCAAACCCCAACAAAACACCAGCCCTCAACCCAACCAGCCTTTAAATGAAAGCACTCAATAAAATGACCTGCCTTGAGGAGGAGACAGGAAGGGTCGGGGGAATAGAGTTCGGGGAGATAAAGGCCAGTGACACGGTCGAAATACGGACTTTACTCACCACCACCACAACCGAAACCAAGAGAGGCTACCCTTCCTTTAAAACTCGAGAAATTATAGAAACATGGGAAATCTCGAAGGCAATCATGACATGCACTCGTAACATGAGGGTGAAGTCTCCAGGTCTAGCGCCAGAAGCGAATCCGAGAATGAGATGAGGCATATATTCATCTTGCCCCACCATAGAGCTAGATGGGTTCAACCCTTAGGCTGGATGGCACAATCTCGTCTAGGCCTCCGTGGTCCCCTTCACGACATGCCGCGAAACCTAGAGAAAAATATCTCTAAGTTTGACCCCGAGAAGGGTACATTGGTCGAAGATCACATCAGTAATTTCTACCTGGCCTTACATATGATGAGAGTGTTTTCCGACAATGTAGAATGGCAATTGTTTCCCCACACCCTAGAAAATAAGGCTTATACTTGGTACCATTCACTGCCTGTCACTTCCATTTCCTTTTGGGAGTAATTCTGCCGTACCTTCCTCCAGAAGTTTTCGGAAGACAAGACTCCTTCAATGCTCCTCACATAGTTGAGTACTTTGAAATTCTAGAAGAGGAGAAAGGTAAAGACGTCAATGAATTCTTCGCCACTATATTGAAAAAATCCCCCTCGAACATGGCCCTAGATGATTCCATCACCATTGATTATTAAACAAGGGCCCTCCCTCAAGATATTGCCATATTTGTGAACCACGAGGCCAGAGCTACCCTGGAAAAAAACTACACCACCACCCTCACCATTGAAAAGGACATGCTTTCCATAGGAGCCATTGATCATGATGGCTGAGATGACCTAAAAATGGGCTAAAAAAGAATGCAACCCTCAGCCTATAAATTCAGAGACAATGATAAAGACCCCTTTGATTTCGAGAGTGTCGCGAAATCCCTCAAAATTTTGACGAATGAAGTCTCTAATTTGAACAGGAAGAACAATGACTCCATCTCAGGTAGAAAAACACAGAAACCTTTCTTTAGTAAGAAAAACCTCATAGCCATTCTACCTCCACCGAACCCAAATACTAACCTCCACGTAGAAGAGACTGGAAAAGATAATTTCTACTCTTTCCATCACTCCTCCCACTCGGAAAATACCTGCTCTCAGTGGATCAATAGCATGACCGTCGTGGTAAATCAAATCCTAGAGGATCAAACAACGGGAGAGTTAGAAGAGGAGCCCGGCTATGATGAGGAGGAAGTATCTCATCCAAATGAGGATTTGGTATCCATTGTCCTCACCTTCGAGGTAATCCGCGGAGAGGGACCTCCCCCCATGTTATATATAAACTTGGCCGATGATCCTCAATCCAAACCCCCCTAAAGTTATGGCCTAAGGAGAAAAGGCCTGATTCCTGACCATTCCTTCGAAGAAAAGAGAAAAGTTTTCCTAAGGAATATTCTGCCACGAAACAAGGAAAGCCAAACTGCAACCCCTGAAAAATCTATCCCCACCACTGCTCGAGCCAACCCCAAGGCTAGATTATCACCAGTCTCATGAGGTGCTTATGTGGAACCTCCCCCACACCCAGAATCCCAATGTAACATCATCGAAGATATGTTGAAAATGCGATCCAAAATTTCCCTAGACAAGCTCACCCGGATCCCCAATCATCGAGACCTTATTCTCAAAGCTTTCGCCAACCCATCGACGTCCAAAGCAGTGAGCTTAACATCCTCCCAAGCTTTGGAAAGCCTTCAGTCCATCATAAATGGCATCAACACAAAATATCAAGGATCCACACCCCCTTTCCTTTTGTATTTAATATCTTCAATTTCAATGTACATAATTTCCTCATCGATTGGGGTGCGTCCACCAATGTCATGCCCCTGTCCATATGTAAGAAATTAAACATCCGTCCTCAGAAGACCAACGCTAGGATCACTTAGATTGATAGTTACCAGGTCCCCATCATGGCAGAAATGAATAACATCCTCATCCACCTATCCTTGGACTCCAGGGTGCATCAGTGCATTGACATAGTACAGTTGTGGATATCCCAGAAGCCTACGGCTTTCTATTTAGTAGAGATTGGTCTAGAAAACTACAAGGATAATTTTCCACTGAATAGTCCCACTTGTGGCTCCCATACAAGGGTAGGAAGAATCATATCTGGGTCGAAAGTGAGCCTTACATGAAAGACACGATGACCAACCTCGAGGAAACCAACGAACCCATAAGCTTTGCGCAAGAATATCTGGGCATGTGCTTCTTAGAGGTTGTGTTTGGTTTCTATCAAACCCCTCAATCTCCAGTCACCCAAGACACTCAGTTAAGGCTACTCTCGACTACTGCTTTCTACCCCGCCAAGCTAGAATGACCACTAGGTGTCTCCGCCCCTAGTAGCCCTCCTGTGCACTCACGTGATCTCACAAAATTGAAAGACAAGATCTGAACCCTATACTACGACGGTTCCAAGACCCATGATGGGGCCGATGTGGGCTTTATCTTGTTAGATCCCCAATAGAATAAGTTCCTAATCTCATGTCGGCTAGAATTCCACTGTACCAATAATACAACCAAATATGAAGCACTGATCTGTGGTCTCAAGAAATAAATCTGTCTCAAAGTTAGTTGTTTGAAGGTAATAGATGACTTTGAAATCATTACACGGTAGGTACACAACATTATTCAGTCTGTCGTGGCAGAAGATCCATTTCAGTAGTGGGGGCTCAAGTTGATCAGGGAAATTTTTCCATAGTCCTCTAAGCATCATCAATATATCCTTATGGCCACAGACTATTTTACAAGGTGGGTTGAAGAAATACCATTACGTGAAATCAACAAACAAGAGGTAATAGCTTTCATCACTCAGTACATCATGACAAGGTTTGGTGTTCCAACCTCCCTTGCTTTTTATATTGCTACTTATTTTTCGTCATTAAAGTTATATGAATTTTCTTTAGAAAATGGTATAGTGCTCAAACATTCAGCCAGCTACTATCCCCAAGGAAATCGGTTAGCTGAGTCAACCAATAAAAACCTCATTTGTATCATCCAAAATAATTTGCTATCCCAACACCGGAACTGGCACAAGACCCTCAATAAGGCCCTCTGGGTTGATCGGGTCACACCAAAACCGTCCTTAGGCACCTCCCCATTTTTTCTAGTGTATGGAAAAGAAGCAATCATTCCTCCCAACCCGTCTCTCCTAACCCTTCATTTTTCGCAAGAAACATATGGTACCCTGTGCCCTTCCTTACAAGCCCGCATAAAAACTCTATTGAAATTGGAGGAGGAAAGGTTAAAATCCCAGGAAAAATTCACCATCTACTAGAGCCAGATAAAATGATGGTTAGATAAAAAGTCTGCCAGAAACAAGGTTTTTGAATTTGGAGACCTCGTCCTCAAGTGGGACAAGGCTCACGAAGATAAAGGGAAACACACCAAGTTTCGTGCCTTGTGGACAAGCCCATTCTAGGTCAAAGAAAAGGTCGGTTCCCACACATATAGGCTCCAAACCTTAGAAGGGAGGATTGAGGTCCTCCCGGTAAATGGGGATGACCTCAAGCACTACTTCACCTGACAACCCCAGGGTCGTCGCCATTCTCTGTACCATAGTTTCCTTTGCTTTGCTTTACTGCTCTTGTTTTCCGTTGCTTTGTGTGTCTCAATAAGCAGCTTGCTTCAAGCAAGCTCTCATAACTCCATTCCCATAATATCTTAATTTGAAGGATTGACATAGTAGTTACTCAATTGGCAGACTATACCAGAATCTATGCCTGTTAGGAGTTGATCCTGGAAGACAAAATGGCCCAAGCTTGCCTCTGATAGTCACCCCGTGCAGAAACATGACCAAGTCCCAGGACCCAAGCGCAAGTAGTTCAACTAGTGCACTAGCTCAAGGGACTATTGTACAGGGGGAATTTTTGGTGAAATAGGTCTCTAGATGAAAGGGGAACGGGACCAACCTCAAGCAGCAAAAGGATATTTGAGAAAACCAAATGGTCCCTAATAGCAGACCAAGAGCAACATCTCTTGCAAGTAACATAAGTCAAGATCCCTCGTCCACCCAAGCGATACTTTCTGCATACAAATAAGTGCATTGAGCACATAAAATTAGGTTCCTTGAGAGGATTCAAAATAATTTCTATTGGAAAATGAAATAAAGGGTAAAGGATTGAGAAAGGCTTCCTCTCTAGAGAGGAAATGCGACGACTCCGCCGGGTTACTGACCAGGCTCGCTAGCAGTGGAGAAACGTCTGTGACTCCTAGGCAATGACTCCACCGGGACCACTAGGTTCACTGATAGAAGAGCAACACAAAGGGACCAAATAACTAAACTGAATCCTTTAATCCCACAAGGTTGCTCCGACCCCTTCCATCCAATCTCTGAAATTAAAAAACACGGTGAACTAGTGTCATGCTCAATGAAAACAAGTGGAGCAAGAACACAAGGGCTCCAGATGAAAGTATTGGGACCCACATGGTTGAAAGGAATAGCCTACTAACCCCCCCACCCCCGCCCAAGATGAAGCACATGCATAGATTTTGGGTTCTACCAGTCAATCGCCATTTTTTGTAGCTATTACAACACCCTCCAAAATTTAGTCTGATTTTAAAATTTCACAGCCCCTGATATCTTTGGTGATGGTAAGTCTGATGCGCCCTCAACCATGAACCTCGAGAAATTCCCTTTCAAGCATATTTCCTTCAGATCTAGTTCATGACTTATTTTCCTTCAAACTAGTTGCATAGTTGCAAAGTCGCAAACCTGATAAAAATAACATATTTTGCGACTAATCGACCTAGAGACTTTATGACCTACAAGTCACAAGTTTGCAAGGTCTATAAAATTCACGAATGGTGACTATGCGACCTAGTGACATTGCAACCTCCAGGTCGCAAGGTCACAAGGTCGCATCTTGGCCTAAATCTATACATTTGCGACTTCGTGACCTAGTGACACTGCAACCTCCAGGTCGCAGGGTCGCAAGGTCGCAAGGTCGCATCCTTGACGAGCCAGCCTTGATTTGTGACTTAACGACCTGCATTAAATTACCACACGTGCGAAACTGTTATAAATAAAAGGGTCACGTAGGTCTCATCTGACCTGCCCGACAGAGCAAACAAAGCATCTGACGAGCCAACTAGAGAGCGTTTTTTCCTAGAATGTTGCCTAATCCTCCTGCTATTTCCTATTTTTCTTAGATGTTGCCTTACCTACCCCATATCCCAGCCTATTAATTACCATTTACCTCATCTTTTTCCAAACTAAATCCTCACCAGCTCTCTATTTGGGGTTTTTAACCCTATGATGCTCATTCCTCTCTGCCTCCTCCTCTGAGCCTTGCCTTGCCTCAATTTTCTAGAAACACCCCTTCCTGGCTACATGAGAGGGCCCTAAAATCTGATTTTCCCATCTCCCTTGGAGTTGTTTCCCTCCTTGCACCTTATTCCCTGTGGGTCATCATCACTCAAATTTCCCTCAGAAATCCCTAATGTGACCCTACAACCTATCGACCCCGTGACCTTGTGACCTAGGGACCTCACGACTTGGTCACTAAGTCGCAAATTCACTAAGTTTCTAACATTAAATAATCACCCAAATCTCTACTTTTATACCTAGAAACCTTGTGACCTAGTGGCAGGTCGCAAAGTCACAAAGTCGCATTTTTCAGAAATTTCACACCAGTGTGACTTCGCAACCATGGGACCTAGTCACAGGGTCACCAAGTCACAAACCTCCTTAATCATTCAGATAGAAACTGACAGGTGTCACAGTGACCTAACTTGAGCAGTCAAATCATTTAGAGGTCTAGTTAGTCCCGTCATATTTTTTATCATGTCGTACATCTTATAGTGGGATTGTTTTTTGAACATGGCAGGGGATATTGAAGTCGAGCTCGAGTGTGTCTCCGTCTCTTCGACCTCAAGTGATATGGGGTGTCCAGCATTTCCTAAAAGAAACAAGAGCCCTGAGGTAGAGATATCAGGAGAGGACATGCCTCCTCCTCCATGCCCTATCTGTGGAGACACCACCTGTGTCCTCGAGAAAGGAGATAAGATGACTAGGTACCAAGTGTATCAGGAATTCACGAACCCTGAATTCTAGGAATTCCTTGCAGACTTGAAAGTATATGTTTAGGTTAAAAGATCCAAACTTTGTTACGTGGGTGCTCATCCACCAATATTCCCATGCATGGAAGTCATCGAATGGATTCTTCAGAAAGTTAACTACAAGGTTTGGGTCATCCGTGACCACTCGAGGAAAACTTTTACCAACCTAACTGGGAAATATGCAGAAGTCTATTATGCACTCCCTACCAAGGAAGTATCCTTCAACACTGATTGGATCACTACACATGAAGTACCAGTGCCAAAAACCTTCAAGGGTTGGTGGGAGGACCCCTATAAGTTTAAGGGGAAAAAGGATCAGGAATATAAAATAGATGGCCTCAGGAAGGTCAATAAGCACGTGGCAGCAATGATGTGTATAATGTACAACCAACAAGATTCCACTACCTTCAACGGGGCTTGGATCCCACTCATGTATGCAATCACCTCCTAATGCACTCGGTTCGACTGGGCTTACCTGGTAGTATCAACCCTCAGATCAAACATACCAACAAGAGAGGAACCTGAAGAGGGATGCACATCAGAATTCTACATGGCCTCTTACCTTTTGGATGTTGTGTGTGCAAGATGTCATTTTGAAGGATGGTCGCATAACTTGGATGTGAAGCATGGTGTACCCATTCACAAAGATTTGAATGTATTCTGGGCTTCCAGATACAAGGAAGATATAAAATATATCTCACAAAATTTCATCCCCGCGCTCTATAACAAGATTTTCTGTAAATATGCCCGGTGCATGTCCAAGAGGGCCATGGAAACAGTAACCCAGGTGGCCAATTGGTTTCCCATTATAGAGAGTACCTTTATCTGGGTCTTGGATCAATCAAGGTGCCTCATGTACTACCCTAGTTTGTCACTGATAAACTACTGTTGCAGGAGTTGTGTTACCAAATGCCAAGCAGATTCTCCAAGGTCCTCAACAAAGGTAAAAAGAAGCCATGGCCTACCCTCCCACTTTTTATTTGTGCCTACACTGTTAAGGATTTCAAAGAAGTAGAAGTCGAGGAGGATGACATCAAAGGTTTTCATTTTGTAAACTTCACCCATAGATCATGTGATCCTGAAAGGATCATCCCTACACATGGTAAATGGGCCAAGTTGAATTGGAAGTACCAACACATGGAATGCCCTGTTCCGGAACAAGTTAGGAACTAGTACAACAAAGACAAGGAAGTCGTGCTAGAAGAATCAGTTAACCTAAGTGGGGATCAAGGAGGTGAGGATGATCAAAATTTAGAAGAAAGGGCTGACATGCTAAAAAGAAAGGGCCCAGTAGGAGGAGCCTCATCTTCCAAAGCTAAAAGGCCAAAGAATGCTACAGGTAGTAGTCTTTATAAATAGCAATAGCAAAGGACAGACAAAGAGGCCAAGGCACAACAAGAGGTTGAGAAGAAGATGAGAGAGGGAGAACTCAAAAGGACCCAAGATACCCTGGCATGACAACAGGAAGAAGATAAGAATAAGAAGCATGCTTAAGAACAACAGAAAAAACAACAGAGAGAGGAATGGAAGAAAAACTAGGCAGAAGAGGTCCACAAGAATAAAGAGGAAGAAGAACGTATGAAGAAGGAAGGAGAATAATGACAGAAGAAGGAGGTTGAGTGCAGGTTAAAGGAATAGTAGGATAAATAAGAGGCCGAAAAGAGGAGGAAGGATGAAGAAAATTAGAAAGCAGAGGGAAGAAAGACACCACCCCCAAAGACCAAGGAACAAACATAGTTCCTCCATGTTGAGGTACCCTCGAGAACTCCCATGATGGGTGTACACCTCCCACTCTAAGAACTTGGAATCTCATAGGAACATGAAGATGATGTTTTATACTTGAAAAGACTGTCATACGACCAGTTCAAACACAAGATCATATAGGAGAAGCGAATATGCCTCGCATGGAATCCAGCTGAGCCCCTCACGGTTACCAGAGAAAAGGACATAGTCCTAGACACTAGGACTCACCCCATGATGATCGCATCATCAGGGACTACTTTCGCAACATCCACAAAGGAGAATGTTAGAAAAATGAGTAGAGAGATATTTTCCATGCAAAACAGGCTCCAAGCCTTTGAGCAGAAGGCATCTCAGGTTGAACAGGAAAAGAGGGTGCTAGAAGCAAAAAACTAAAGGTTCCAATTCACTACCACCTAGGCCAATAGGTTACCAATCTCCATACAAGGGGAATTGGTTACTTTGGAAGCTTTCATGAAGCATGTGTATAAGGAGATGCTCGCTATCAAGCAGACAGTTTCCCCACTACTAAGCACTCAAACAGAGAGTAAGAAGAAGAATGCACAACTAAGGGAAGCCTCTGTTGCAATAAACAATATGCTTGAATGGTTAGAAAAGTATCCATAGGCAGCTGACACCATGCCTAAGAAGGATTGGATCTGCACACAGAATGAAAAAGTACAGATATAGATGAAAATATAATTCAAGGATGAGATGATGAAAGACATGGAAAAGGTGATGTCCTCTTATGAAAATATGATCAGTGGCATTGATTCAATGGTGGAGGTACATCAAAATCCTTCCTTGGGAGCATTATATACCTAGAAGACAAGGGAGGAGGTGACTTATGACATCCAAGGATTTATGGAACCCATCAGGCAAGCATCTATTTCCCAGGACCTCTCGGTGTCAAAGGAAAACATTGATCAATTCATCATCACTCCAGTCCAGATCCACACCAAGTTGGCCTCCCTATCCAGTCAAATCTCCCTGAAGAGGCACACTTTGATTCCGGACACTCTTGAGTTTTTTCATAGGCAAGGAGAAGACCCACCCCAGGTCATTCCAGTGGCTACAGATTATTAGGCCTGATAGACATACCTTAGAGAATAGAAGCAGATATAAGTCTCAAACCTTTGCATCACATAGCTACTTCCTTGACAAGAAAAAATATTACAGGTCGCAGGTCGCAAATAGGGACCAGTCACAGGTTGCAAACAGGGACCAGTCGCAGGTCACGATCAGGCCCAAGTTGCAAGTCACAACATCACCTAGGTCACAGGTCATGTCAATAGTGAGGAAGCTGAAGGACAGGGCAACCCAAAGGTCATTTTTGTTCTATAAGTATTACCTCCAGGGACATTGTAAGGGACCTTTTTTTGGGATTCTGAGAGGAGAAGAGATAATTGTATCGTATTGAATGCATGATTCCGAGAATGAATATAAACCAATTTTTTTACTGCACTACTGGATCTGATGAGAACTTATGTGTGCTATCATTATGAATATTATGTCTTATGTATCTATAATCTCTTATAACTGACTAGTCTGCGTTTTTTTGTTCATATATCCATCATACGTTTAAGATTTTTGGGACATTTAATGGCTTCGTTGTTGATATCGCTTCAATATTTCGTAAAATGATTAAGGAATTAAAGGGTGTTTCAACAGTAGAGAACTATTTCTTTGATGGTGAAGCAATATTTTTATGAGCATGATCCTAATGATGTCTTGCTAACAACAACTACTTTGGCTGCATTCTTCGAATCTTGCTTCTCTATTTATAATGTTTCATTTACATGAGAACTCATTAACCATTTTTTTCGTATCATTCAAGTAGTCGTGCATCCTCGCATCCGCAAGGCACACCTACGTCTAAGAAAGGCATATTCAATGGTAGTCAAACCCACACTCCGGACGGGATCCCGATCACAAATGGTCTAGAGTCTAGTTGGGACTTTATACCGGGGATATCCCCTACCATTGGACGGGCATTTTTTCCTATCAACACGTTGTTACAACTAGTATTTACTCTTCTATTTGTGTCTATATTGTGACTGCAATTGCCTCTAACATTGACACCGGACATGTAGTGGCTCAGGTTTCAGAGGAATCAAAATCGGAGGAAGATCTGTATGAATCAGAAATATCAGAGTCCAAATTTTGACCAGGGTGAGGGACCCTAACTCATATAGTAGGTGTTAATGGATTTCCTAATGGAAATTGAGTATGAAGACCATAAATTCCCACAAAAAATTCCTAGGGGTGCAATGTTGTCAAGGAAAATAAAACATTAAAGACTAGAGGAAACATATGAAGAAAAATAAAAATAGACAGTAAGAAAACACTATGTATCATGATGTAAAGTGTAAGCTAACTATAATGTATTTCTACTATACTTCAAGCCAAATCATCCTATAAAGATAAATGTGAATCCTAGCCTAAAGGTTAACTACACCTCAACAAATCCTAGTTCTATATTTCAATGGCCTTGTACAAATTTTTTCACTTATGTGATTCTATGTCCGAAAGAAGAGGGTTGATTGAAAGGTTGGGCATGAGGGATGGTTGATTCCCACAACCACTACCTATTGGGTGTTTTAGTCCTAAGAAAGGAAAATATGGTTGCCTGGGAGAAGGTTAATATTATACTTTTGGTATCAACCATGGGTCTCGATTCCTAATCAAGAAGTGAGTAGCTTCAAGGGGAACCACCACTATCCTTTCCCTAAGCCTTAACCCCTCTAACGGGTTTATACTCAACACTAGCTTTGGACTATTGGATTATGGAGGATTTCAATTTCCCTAAGAGGACAACAACTATGTCTCAATGTAATGTGATTGGTGGATGTTATTGGGATGCATACCCCACCAACCCTAACCTAACTATTATATTATTTTTCTTGGTTCCCATGTGGGCTTAGATATATGTTTTTTATATTAAGGGATTATGTTTAATGTCCTTGAATTGGAGGTGATAACCAAGCTCTCATTCACTTAAGGTGTGAAGTGTGTGTACAAATACGAGAAATATCTCTAATTTTCATATAACATAAAATGTGTCACTAAAAATTAAAATGTAGAATTAAAAAATTGACTCGAATGAACAAAAATTAAACAAATTCAAACAAACTCTACTTCCCACCCAATGAGGCTAAAAAAACACAAAAGAACAAAAGTAAGGGAAAAAATGGAGAAAACAAGATCAAGGGTGAAAGGGGTTGGAATATATTGTCAAAGGGACCTAATTAATGTAGAAAAAATCAGCAAAGAAAGACTGAAATATAAGATAAAAGTATAACAAACCAACCAACTAGTAATAGTGCACCAAGAAAGGGCTTTGAATTATGGTGGAAAGAAGGCCAAACTGGGGCTCAATTGTAACTTCAAATTTTAAAAACTGCTTCGAATAGAAGGCTTAAGCTGTTAGGACATTAGTGGTATACCATTATAAATATTAGACTACCAAATCAATTAAACCCCTTGAATGTGGTGGAGGATTACTTTAAACACTAGAGGGATTTTTCATTTCCTCTGTAAAGTGGGTAAGTAGAAGATATTGAGGCCTAAAGATTTTTTAAAGGATGAGGAAAATCCCCCCTAAATATAGAGAGAACTGAACTTGAGAAAAAAATAGATAAAGCTGGAATTTTGAGATGTGTGGAAAATTGACCTTTTTCTACATTGGTATTTTGGCCATTTTTTTTTGCATTGTCTTATGTAGTTTTTCATCAAAAATTTTGTTTTCTTCTATTGATCTACCAATTCCAGGGTTTGTCAAGTTGTACCGTCTCTGGTGTGACCAAAACTTGTAACCTATGAAACACAGATGGAAACACATAAAAGAAATATTTTTTCCAAAAAGGACCACTAATAAAAAAATTATGTAAATGAAAGAGAGAAAATATAAAAATATAAACAATCACCAAGGATCTGACGATTTAATCCAATGGAGTTACCATTTGTGACATGTAAATTTTTAATCGGATGTGCCAAAAATATACCTTTAAAGGCTAGTGATGAATCAACCTAATAAAAAAATGGAAATGATGATATAAAACCCTACACTCTTTAGCAGTAAATTTCATATCTACAAAAAAGTATTAGAGAAAACCTACAAAAGTGTTTATAAAATATGAAAATATATGCCAAAAATCATAAAAGATAACGCAATGGAAAGAAATTGAATTTTATTAATTAATGATGTCACCTATGGAGTAGAATAGATTTTCATATTTAATGTCCTCCTCTATGTGAGGGTCGATTAGTCTCCCTCTTCTTCAGATTATTTTTTCTCTCTCATCTAGTTCCAACTAAAAAAAGAAGAAGAATGGTAGATCTCAATTTTGATTGCTCAAGAGTTACCTGATTAGAGTGATGATGATGATGATGATGATGATCATGATAATATTTACAAGGTGAGGAAAAACATCTCTATTTAAAATAAAATGCTGAGATAGATCTAGATTTAATCAAATAATAAAATATTATTAAACCAAATCAAGATCTAACCATTATGAGGATTTTATTATATTTAGGAGAGAAAAAGATGAATTAAATGGTCAATAATATTTATGTACAAATGAGATTGTATTTTAGATTAATCACATCATTAGGATTTGGTTGACGTTTTGAACCAACTAATGTGGTTTATCCTCATGACAAAGTTTCAAAACGTCAACCAAATCCTAATGTTGTGATTAATCCAAAATACATTCTCCTTTGTGATATGGATCAGAAAATGCTAAGATCTAAAAATATTTATTTACTTAACTAAATAAAAAAATAACGATTAATTGAGTTAATTAGGAAAGGTGGGTGAAAAAATTAATAAATGAAAATGGTTTATGTCTTATTTCTAGGAGAAAAGGTTAGAGTAACATAAAAATAGTT
This sequence comes from Pinus albicaulis, assembly GCA_034641835.2. Lineage (NCBI taxonomy): Eukaryota > Viridiplantae > Streptophyta > Pinopsida > Pinales > Pinaceae > Pinus > Pinus albicaulis. Next base: position 526,514,331 of record CM076582.1, read on the forward strand.
AATAAATAGTGATTTAATAATTATTTAATAGGATAAAAATTTAATGATAAAGGGATGATAAATAAATAGTGATTTATTTAATTATTCCTATTGATGGGTGAAAATATTTTTAATTATTTTCAAAAAATAGATAAAAACAAAATTAAATTAAATTAAATTAAATAGATTTATGGGTTATTTTTAATTAGGTAAATTGAAATAATTTAGGAAAAATGGTTCTCTAAATTATTTCCTAAGGTGAAAGCGGGCTTTAATGTGTAAAATTCATACTAATCGGTATATTTCGATCATACTAGTGGAAAATTGTTAGGTGGTCAATTTTTAGGTGATAACAATTATAGGGAACTAGAATATATTATTTATAGCATATTTTCCTTGTTATAGTAACTCATTAGACAAAAAATTATAAAACTTCCAAAAAAACATAGATAAATTCCAAGATTTCTCATTTGAAACTAATCATAGGACCACTCAAAAACCATAATTTTGATAGGGAATATCTCTTAATGTATAGTGAACCAACATCCGAGATTATCGCTAGTCATACTTTGGGATGAGTTTGCGATCTTCTCAAAATTTTCTGATCTGGTACTTACCCAAAACATATTACAACAAAAATGTTAAGATGACTCATTTGAAGCAACAAAACCTAATACCATGGCTATGATAACAAATGTTGTGAAATTTGTGTACTAAAAATGGTAATAAATTAGTAATTATAGTCCACTTCAAGGGGTAACTATCCTTATAAAATGTATAATATAGGCCTAGATGATACTATGACTAAGTCTCCTTACTCTATATGTAGGAAACAAAGGGTCAATTACAATAAAATGATACAATGAAAGGTTCTATCTAACATAATAATATAGAAATATATGTGTAATAACTCAACATATGGGGGCTTAATAAGGGGTTTAGAGTTAACATGGGAATATATAAGGCTTAACACATAATCGACCATTTGATATACCATTTTATTTTTTCCACATATATTTGAGTCGAGGGCATATTCAATACTATAGAAGGGTTCGGGAAATATGTAGAAATTTGACTTCAACAGGGATTTGAAGGAATTTTTAACTATATAATGGACATAGTTTACAATAGCAACTTATGTGTGTTCTAATAATATATTCATTAGTGCACTTGAATTTTACACGCATTAGAAAATACCTCCACTAAAACTTCCACGATAAGAACATAAAACAAACATAAAAAACTTACCAATTGAAGAGGCTCATGGATCTATTTTAACTTAAAACTATTATTACAATATATCTACAAAAATATTTTTCATTGGTGCACTTATATCTAAGAGGTTCAGGACCATGTATTGATTACCTTTTTTCAAACAAGCTACATGCTTTTAATCAACACATGAAAAAAAAATATTCATTTTCATTTTATAGAAATGATTTATAAGGGTGTGATCTAGTGATATGAAACAAGGTTATTTGGCTTGTATGAAGGCATAGGTGTGGGTTTATAACCCCTATGTGGTTTTGTATGAGGTTAGATGTAAGTCCTACGTGAATTTGATAACATTGACATGCCTATCATGGCGTGACATATTATCCAAAGGGATTCTCTAAGAAGTGTTTCTCAAGAAAAAAAATTCTAAAAAGAAACCTAATCCTTATTCAATTATTATGCCAAAATTTTGATAGAAGACTTGTAAAAAAGATATTTGATATGTAAGACATGACATTCAAAAAATCATTCTAAAGATTAGAATTTTTAAAGGGTCACAAATGGTTATGTCGTCACTTGAGATGTTCCCAAGCTAAACAAGAACATGACAAGAACATTTTTAACCAAAATTTAGACTGCATGATGGCCCTTACAATTATAAGCAATTACTGGAGAGATTATGATGAAACTTTTTTCTCACCATTACTAAACATTAGTTTAAAATATTAAATACAATGGCCTAATTTAACTGGAAAGAGTTACAAATAAAAAATGAAGAGAGTTGGGATAAAATAAATTTTAAATCTGTGATAATCAAAGAAAAATCCATTGGACATGGATTCTTGAAAAAATAAATAACAAAACTGATGATGAAAGGTGAAAGAACATAAGAAAAAATATAGCAAACCTTTTAATATTCATCTAATGACTTCAAGTCTTCAAAGTGTCAACTGTTGTAGAAAATGCATTAGGATAATATTACAATGGTTGAGCAAATGAACAATATTTATTTAGTTATGTGACATAAAAAGGAAACAACATATCTTTTCGAAGTACGATCCAAACAATATTATTATACTATAAATCTCATTGTAAGATATAACTGCCTGATAATGTAAAGGAAATTGATCATTAGCATAACGTCTAAAATATACCATATAAATTTCAAAATGCAAAACTAAATATAAAAAAAAGTGGTGAATTTAGAAGACAGATTAACACAAGAATCGGAGAGAAAAAAAAAAAAGCCGGATTTCATCCAAGCCATGAATCGGAAATACAATCTCTTAGATCTCAGAAGATCTTAGAAATTAGATACTTAATTGGTCATTAGGCTTACAAAATTTAATAGTCTCTCTGCACAGAAATCTAATTCCTCCCCCGCAGCTCTCGTTTTTTAACTTAAGTTGGATTACATAGTTTCCGAAACCAAACTAGTTGCCTTCAAGTCTGAGAGGTATGGTTAATTGTTGATCTTTCTACTTTATATGGAATAGATTGCTAATAATATTCATTTTTTTATAGTTTGGCATCCAAATATATAAATTGTTCGTTAACTACTACTTTGAAGGGCTTTCGTCTACATTTCCAATTCAATATTGCTTAACTAAAATAGGGATTTTGAGTTGATGTTGACAAGTCATCTCTTTATTTCTCACAATGATATACTCATATTATATAGGCCCCATGGTCACGTCACTAGAGAAGGGGGTATTTAGTTTTTCTATAAACCACCAAGGAGGGGGAGATTCAGCTCATTGATGATCGTGTGTCCCGATAGTAAATTACGGAGGACAAATATCAGACGCCCTCCTTCCATTAATGTTTGGATAGTCAAGGGGTCGTGAAGTATTTTCTGTCCATTGATCTCATCTTTGATCACGCTGATCAAAAAGTGAGTCCAAACTCTTAATGTCTTATTAGAATAATTAACTTGTTATACACAGCCTCCGTCCTACTTCTTTTAGAGTTCTAAATTCTGAGCGTAGTATTTTTCTTATTTTTGACCCATTTCCTCAGTACTTGTATAATATATATTATATTGAGAACTAACTCACAAGATATTAACAAAATTTGTGAAATATTTTGGCAAGGTCAATTTGTGTTACAGTAGGTTCCTGTAGGTTCGTTCTCTTTACATGACCCAGTTTCCACTTTATTGATTCACAAGATAGTAACAACTTTTATTTTTCACATCTATATTTAAAATTTGTTTCGATTGAAGAGAAGGCTTTTAATCTCATTTTGACTTCCGCGAACTCCACCTTTCTTGTTACGTCCCCTTTCTTTTATATTACTACAGACTCTTACATTAATAATTTAGTTTTTTTTTTATCATTTTATGGAGACTTGGGGTATTTATTAGATCAAATGTTTTATTATGTGATTAATATTTTCATGAATGAGAACTTCTCACTACATTGGATTCTATAAACTATCTTTTGATAAACTAAATGTTGTTATTCAGCACATACAAAAGTAAAAGTTAAAAAGAAAAAATAAATAATGTGATTTTCATTTCATAAGAGTTATGACGATGTGTTCTTCGGGTGAGAAACAAGGTGGTTGGAACTACATTAATCTTAGTCGTAGGTTCAAACTTTCGAAGTAGTTTTATAGGAGGCTAGATGCAAGTCCGAGGTCAATTTGATAATAGCAACATGCCCTTCATAATGCGGCTTCTTAGTTATAAGAAGTATTTTCTCAGAGTAAAAAAAAAGGAAAAAAGAAAGCGTTAAATAAAAACATAACCTTTATTCAATTCAATTGTGTGTCAAAATTTATATGGTTTTATATGAGGCTACATACAAGTTCTAGGTGAATTTGATATCATCAACATGTCTTTCATAATGTGATGTTTTAGTCAAAGTGATTTCGTTTGATATGAGGCTAGGTGAATTTGATATCATCAACATGTCTCTCGTAATGTGATGTCTTAGTCAAAATGATTTTATATGAAGTATTTTCTCATAAATTAAAAATAATAATAATAATAATAAAAGTCTAACTTTATTAAATTATAAGCTAGAATATAAATGGAATAATTGTACAAATTATATGCAACGTTGTTTCTTAGTATCTTTCTTTTATGTAAAAAGTAATTGATAGCTACTTTAGATTAATTTAAATGTTTATAGAGTTAAAAGCCTCCCAAACTATAAATATATAAACTATGATACATACTAATGATAAACCCCAATACATATAATATCATATCTTTCATAAAAATAAATTATTATTAATGTTTGGTTTAATAGTAAACTTGAGATACCCCCAATCATAGTGTGTGCAAGAGGAATGTCTCATTTGGGACTCAACGAATGAGGGATTTGATGGATATTAATGTCGGAGGGTAGCCGTGGCAAGTGCGCGATATGTGTGACATATATGAGGTGATGCGAGGAGGCATGGGAGAGATCAAGATGGGCGGCAAGGCGAGTTGAACATTAAGCAACCAGGTGGTGGAGGTTATTGTCAGTTTTATGCATGCAATTCTTTTGTGGAGTATTGTGGTTCGGGGGGTTGAGGAACATTAGTCGAGCTCCTCTACTATGGAAAGTGTGGACGAAAAGCTTCGGTTGCGGAAGGGTCTCGGTGTAGGCTTCATGGTGACTATTCTAGGGTATGTTTGGTCTCTTCCCTTTAACCCTTGCGAGAGACATACAGAAAATATGACAATTTCTTGCAATATTTGTGTTATGTCCCGTGAATGTGAGATTTGATGTTGTCTGTTCCTTGGAAGCAAATTTGGTTTATTATGTTGTTTCTAAACCAGTTTCAGTTCTGTATGGAATTTTATTTCTTTGCATGGGAATGTATGGCATAGTATGGAATTTATGTCTTTGCGAGAAGGGTATCCGTCATATTTGGCATGTTTGGTTCTATATTTGGTCGAATCGATTTACAATTAGTACTTGTAGGATGTCACTTTTACTTAATTGTTACTTTGAATTTCGATGTAGGAAATGGCTTGAGGAGCAGGCTAGTAATTCCTTCCTTGAAAAGAAACTAACCAACTATGGGTGGTATCATTTTAATGTAGTGATATAGCATGAAGTGCTAATAGTTGGGAGAATAATACCAATGGCAGGGGGACACCCAGTTATACTATGCTTTTATCATAAATGAACCTAATTTTATATGCTCCATATTTTTGTTCTTTGTTAATGCACCGAGTGTTAGTAGGCTAAGAGGCCACCCGTTCTGCAAGCCATGAGCTTCTGGTCGACTGCTAGTTTGACTTAAATATTGTGTTATTTTTCAATGGGGTTTGGGAAATATGGCTCGACAAACTGCAGTGAAAAATGAAAAGGATATAGGGGGGCGCAGGCGTTGCCATAATGTAGCACTTCAGGAGGGAGGACGAGCTTCCTCCTTGTAACCGCCAAGATGGATTCATCTAGAAATCACAGACCCAACATATCAATGTTGCGGCTCAAGCCTATGTCACATGAACCCCTTCCCATGTGAGACAGATGATTGCTAGTTGGGAGACGGGCCTCAACTACCGTGCAGAATAGGAAATACACAAGGATGAATGGAGGTTTTTGGTTCGATACCCCGACAATACTCGCGGTAGGCTTAGACAGTATAAAAAAAAAAATCATCTCTATTAGATGATGAAAAATATAGTGGTGAGGGAAATTGTGGACACAACAGGTGTCATTAAAACAGATCCGGGACTTAAGGAAATCCAGATGGAATTTTAACTTATCCTATTTCAAATTTAGTAGAAAAATGTTCGGTTGGGTGGTATTGAATGAAAAATCAAGTGTGCCTTAGTCAGAGATTTCAGATTCTGGTGCAAAGGACACTGCTCTAGTGGAGGCCTCAGAGGAATAGCTTTAGATGCTTTTTTTTTTTCTTTTTTTTGTTAAATTTTGATGTTGTATATCTCATAAAGTAATACTAATGTTAATAGGTTTAGAGTGAACTTGGTTTTATACATTCACGCCTATACGGCTAAGTTTGACAGACTTAATAACTTTTGATTTTGAATGGCGTATGATGCGTTTCAATGGCCAAAAGACCTAGTTTCATGATGGATATGTTGGTGCCATAGAATGTCTATTATGGTTGTAACCTGTTATTTTATGAATGAATGAAATGTTCTACTAAGCTTACAAAAAAAATAGTAAATTTAAAATTAAATTATTATTATTATAAAATTAAAAATTGTAACAATAATTAGGACAAATTCTACCAGACCTCTAAAACAAGAAAAGACTTAATCAATAGCAGTTTCATATGAATTTTAAGAAACGTATATCGATGAACTACATTAAAATTCACATATATTCCACTTAGTATTCTGCTCTATTAAAACTTATTTGGTAATAAAGTTTGTAATATCTATGAACTACATTAAAAGTCACATATATTCCACTTAGTATTCTCCTCTATTAAAATTATTTGGTAATAAAGTTTGAAATATAATTTTCTTTTCGTTAAACTGGAAAGGATGGGTCAATTTAAAAATTATCATTGCACCTCTCATGAATGTAAGGAAGGTGTTTTCTACTCTCGGCATGGTGTTTTGAGTCAGGTCATTACAATGATATTGAAAATTCGATAAATCATATCGATCTCATTACATTATTGTATCACAAAGGAAATTAGTATTAATTATGGATTTTCCAAGTTTTGGACACATATTAATCAAGATTATTTGTATTCATAAATATTTCAATTTGATAGGTGTATTTTTAATTAAATATTACCACACATAGTTGTATATAAATTTCTTTATTTTTTAAATGATTTTTTTTTACCATTCACTTTTAAACACCATGAAATTAATCATTTCATGTAATAAGCCAATCAGAAAATAAAAATTTAAATTTGAAAAGTTTCTAATTTCATTTATAATTTTCAAAATATTTAATTTAATATTTAATTTATTCAAAATTGTAATAAAATTTATAAAATTTATTTAAAAATTTGAAAACTAATCGAAATTCAAGAAATTTTGACTAAAAACAAAAATAATATAACCCACCTTTGAGGGAATATAAAAATATATTATAAACAATAAAATTTCCATGCATGTTATTTCTCTTCATTACAATAAGTTTTAACTAAATTGATTCAAAGAAATACCAATTATTTTTTATTTTTACATTTACCAAATCATTTCAATAAAATACAAAACTTTTCTGTGTGAGTTTCACTTTTGTAGACTCTAGCTTTGTTTTTACTTACCTTTTGTTTTATGTTACTACAAGCCCTATCATGGATTTAGTTCCATTGTACTTTTATGGGGAATTTGGGTATTTTTTGGATGGAATATTTTTTTTAAATATTTTTTTTAAATAATATTTTAATGAATGAGTACTCTTAATTGCATTTGGATTTAGTTCCATTTTCTTTTTATGGGGAATTTGGGTATTTGTCGGATCGAATATTTTTTTTGGTAAATAATATTTTAATGAATCAGGACGCTTAATTACATTTGACTCTGCAAACAACCTTTGTCAATTGGATATTAAAAAACAATGAATTTCAGTGTATATTGTATAAGAAATACACATGTGAGTTTACTTTTGTATAACACGTCATTTAGCCCTATCATTAAGTACATAAATTACATATAGAGAAAAACCTTTTTTTGGGTTTTGGTTTCATGTTCCATATTGTATAAAAAATATATATTGGTGAATTTATTACCATAGAGTTCATCACTTAAAGTTGTTAATTTTCTTTAAAAAAAAAATATTGTGTTACACATTCTAGATTATATTTATTTTCGTTGTTATATGGTGCACTTTGGGATGAAAAACTTGCAAATTTAATATTGTGTAAGGTTTTTATAGTTGCAAATCTAATTATGCAATGCCCTATTATCATATTGTAATTTCTTAGGTTGAAGAAGAAAACTACAAAGGTAAACACAAATCTACTTTTAAAGTTGTGCTCTAGCCCTTCCAAGTTTAGAGAGGCTTTTCTATATGATTTTGATTATAATGTTGAAATTTGAGGCTAGGTATGAAAGGAGAAAAATGGATTTTTTAATATTTTGGTTGGAAAATGGAAGAGAAGTCCATTGTACATGGAGTCATAATATCTCCAGTTATCAACTAAAATAAGCAGAGGGGGAGAAAACACGCCGAGGTAGGAAATCTCATGGATCTTGTGGAGTTGTTGTGGTGTGGATAAGATGAACTAGAATTAGTATTAATTAAATATGAAACATACACATATGAATTAGATACTAAATATCGAAGATAAAACATTAAAATTCTATAACAAGCGAGAGAAGAGTATCAGAAATAAATTTCTAAACAACTTAAGAAAGAAAAATTGAATGGAAAAAAATTACAAAAAGGACAACATCACAATTTTCTTGACATAAGAATCATGAGATCAAACTTCCTATGTATTATTGAATTTATTACTTCAAAATGTACTGCTTACAATCACAGAAAATATTTTCTTCTTTTAGGTTCCATCTCTTTCTAAGTCTTATTACCAAATATTTATGGAATTCTTATTCAACTAACTTTGGATTTCCAAAAGGAACTGATTAAAAAATAATATCTAATAAAAGATGTAGATATTTCATAAATAGAACAAGAAAATAGGAAAGGTGGACAAAATTTGTTGCGTTGTTGAAATTTTGGAGAAAATCTATTGCTGTCTGTAGCTATTTTCCTGCTCATCTTGTTTATATCTTGCAAAAATTTTAGATCTTTTGTTTGTGCTTACTAAATCTGTTCTGGTAACTAGTCCCACCTTTCTTCACTTGGGACAGAATAATTTTCCATATTCGTAAATCTTTAATCTACCTCAGTGGACTTTTCGAAAGTTGTCTTGGTGGGAAAAAGGTGATAGATCTCATGTTGAATATGGAGATCGAATTGCATGCCTTGAACAAAATTCTTCTCCACTGATAGCTCCTTTTCCTTTGAAAATTTGGAGGTATTCACAACCATTTTTCATAGTTTCTCTTGATAATTTTCGACCATAATAAATTTTCCAGTAAAATCTCTGAGAGTTGGAAATCCTCTCTCTTGCAACGAAGAAAAATTATTATTAAATCTTCTAACCTTTATCTCCAGCTCTTTGGATTTGTCCTCTAACTGCACCATCAAGTTCTTCTTAGTAAAAACTATTTTGACCCCCACCATTGTCTTTGTCAATTCCTGAATGTTCAATTCCTCTAGCTCATCTTTTTTTTTTGGAGCTAGGCATCCTTATCATTTTTAGTGCTTCATATGGAATATGTTTAATATCAATATTGGTGTCTTCAACTATTGCTTTAACTCTCTGCACTAATTATTCTTCTTCAAAAATGATTTGAATGTATGGCCACATTTTTTTAATATTGGCATTAATATTTTTCCAAATTTTTCTTTTGGCCTCTGCTAACATTTGAATTATGAAGAATTTATCGTCATACTTTTGAATTTGCTGATGGAGTTTAAAATTTTTTTGCACTTTTGCCAGATAAGTGTTGTTTTCCTGGATTTTTTTTGTCCTCCAACCTGGTGATTACTTCTGTCAAAATATCTTTTTATTTATTTGTCATAGATAATCCCCCCAAAGCTTTGGCTAGCTTTCATGAGAAATGTCAAGTTGTTGCTTCTGTTGATGTGTTTGCTGTTGATTTTCTTGTTGTTGTTGTTCGTGCTGTTTTTTCCCATTATTCTTTTTCCTTTTGTATTTCTTCCATATCTCACTCCATTTTATGGATTTGAGCATTCTTCTCCACTACTATTGTAAACAACTTTTCTTTATCCATCTCTAAACTAGTGAACTATTTAGCTTGACGATGTTCTGTAAATGGGAGTTTGAGTTGTTTTATAAGTGTTTGAATAGATGCATTCTTACTTTTTATTATTGTTTTAGTTGACTTGACATCACTAGGATCATGTCCTAGCTTGATGACCAAATATTCCAAAGAATTAATCATGGTATCTTTGGCTAGAGAAGACATATGTTCAAACTTTAACTGTGAGTGCATATTATTCAATGAAGAGTTCAATTTAGAAACAAACATGGATAAGTTGGTTAATTATGAATAAATCCTCTCACCTTATTGTTTGTGCAAATCAATCTGATCGATTGCATGAACCTTATTTGTGTCAATTGAAAATATTGAGGATTTTCAATCTTCAATAGTCCCAGGGGCTTGCATGTGGGCTCCAAAAAGGCCATTTGAAACTGCTCTTCCTCTTAATCAAAAGTAGATAGTAATTTTTGTTGTGTTGTGGAAGTTTGTTTCCAAAATTCTGAATATGTTGAAGCTTTGAGAGCTCCATTCTTCAATTTAATTTCTTTTTATCTTGTAAAGATACTTTGTTTTTGAGTAGGTACTTAAGATGAGGATGACACAGGTGACTATGTTATGTCTTCAACATTAGTGAAGGTATTCATTGAACCTGTTAAAATAATTGTTTCTTGATCTCGAGTTTCCCTTTGTGCTGACAATTTTTGTGTAATGTTTTTCTGTGTATCATCTTTGATGTGTATTATGATGTTGTCCTTAAGGTTCATCTCCTTTCTTCTTTTAAGAACTCAAAAATATTGTGACTTTGAATAGGTGGGAGACGTGATTTCTCTAATCCTTTTAGTATATTTGTATTTTGGAACTTGATTTTTTAAATAAGTATGGATGACAAGTTGTTCTTCAACCTCGTGCAAGATGATTTTAGTCCACTCTTCTTGGTTAACATATTTCTCAATATCAAGGCTCAATGTATGTACATATGGAGCGCTCTTTTGTTCAACTCTTAGCTTAGATATTATGCTCAGAGGATCATAGGACCATGTGAAGCTCAGTTTCAATTTCATATGTTCCAGAATCTCCTCCATTTATTTAGTTTTTGCACTGGTATTTACAATGTAGGGAACTACATGGGCCTTCAATTTGAATTTTTCCTTCTTCTTATTAGATGCAAAGTGTAATTCATCCATGTTCAACATTTGTTTGTTGTATTCCAGTGCAAAAACCTTGACTCATATAAATATTGTCAGTCTATAAGGAGAAAGATCTGATGCATAAATCCTTATTTCTATATATTTCTAGTACACGTACTAGTGTCAAATCTTTGAATGCTCCAAAAGGTGAAAAAAATTCTTAATTTCTGGTGATATCCTTGGGATGAAATCGTTGCTAAGAAGACACAAAGATGTGTGAATGAACATATCCAAAAAATATGTATATGAATACTCCTTTGAGTTATTTATAACTAGAGAAGTCCAATGGATTACTGATAATTGGTTAGCCTTATCATCCATCTTTTGCAATGGGAATTTGAATCTCTTTTCATGATGAAAAAACAAGAGATACACTAAAACTGATTGGTGTTTAAAGAAACCTTCATCTTTAAACTTCATAACTTGATCATACATGATATCAGACAAGAACTGACTGTAATTAAAGAAGATTGAAGGTTTCTCTCCAACTACAAATAATGACAAGAATCCTAAAATGACTTCATCAACTCACTTGTTTGTATAGTATGCTAGTTAGTGACTAACCATAGAAGTTACTTTTCTCGACATTTCTCAGAAGATGGAAACAAGGTATGGGGGATTTTTTCTAGGAAATTCAACATTCTCTAGTAAGAAACATGCAAAAATGTTGGCTTGTTGAGGGAAGGTAAGCTTCGTATAAATTTCCATCAATGCATTGGTGGAAAAGGGATGTAAGGAGCTATGTGGAGTTATCTGCAAGGCTTAACAAATTCTTTATGGGCACATAGAGAATAAGACTTCATTGTTGTGGGAAATTATGCCTTTTGGTTGGGGAGGTATCTCAGATGACACCAGGAAGAGAACGCAGGGAAGAAATGAGTGTCGGGAAAGATAAACCGAGGAAGGAGGGAATCCCAGATGCTAAAAATGTCACTCTGGTCCAAGTATTTTTTCATTTCGCAATTATGGAGCTCATAGCGGTCAAAGTCATGCTGGGTTTCTGTAACTTTGTATTAGTTGTCGAACAAGGGATTTTTATCAAGATCTGGGATAGGTGGTATCATGGGATCTTCCTTGGGAATTTTTGCTTTCCCCTTTTGCCCTGAAATTTTCAACTGCAGAGAAAGAAATAAAAAAGAAAGATCAGGGTTACCAGCTTGCATGTTTGGTCAAATTTTTCGAAGGAACAGTTAACAGATGACATTCAACAACGTCAGAATGGCTTAATTTTAAAATGCATAGATGAAAGAACATTGAAAGGGAAATTGATGTAGGTTTCTGAGGTGTTTTCATAATAGACTGACTTAAGGTCATAACAGAATTACTATAGTTTCTAGAGCGGGGGCAATTAATTGGAAAACAAGAAAATGGTGGGAGAGGTTTCAATGTTTAACATTCGTTTGGCAAATCTAGTGGGTGATTTGAATGGTAACTATCAAATGACATGGATGGTGGGAGGTGATGTGGTGAGGGAGTAACATGGAGGTATTTGATTGGTCGGAGATGACATACAAGCACAGGGACAAGACATGGAGTTTTCGGGTGAAAATGAGAGTGGGATGGTGGTTTTCGAGGGCAAGGGTAGCAGTGGTAAATGGTTTTGAGAAGGGGCTTCCTAAAAATCTCAAGATCCAGACACTTCACAGAATCAACATTTCAAAAATCCGCTTATTTTCCCCTCTTATTTTGTTATATTTTTCTACTTTTCTTTCAAATACTGAAAATAATTTGTCGAATGGAAATATTATTTACAATATCCCATAGGATAAAAATGAGATAGTATTCAATTGATCACTATAAAAAAGTTACCGATCAAACAAGAAAATTTCCTGGTACGCATTTTTTTGAGGTAGCAAAAAAAGCACCCAATGTTGAAAAGTGGTGATGCAGAATCACCTGTTTTTTTTAAGCATAGTTTTGGCACTTTAAATTTTGTTGTGACATTTTTTTTAACTTTCGTGATTTTCATTTCGATTTTGAAAAGTGGTGATGTAGAATAACCTGTTTTTTTATTGCATATTTTTGGAACTTGATAGTTTCTTTGAATTTTTTGTTTTTTTTTTTAATGTCATGCCGATTTAGAAAACTGGTGATTTTTTTGGCACTTTAAATTTTATTTATTTATGAAGTATGAATAGCTGTTTTAAAATGTTAGTAATTTTCATGCTATTTTTTGCTTAGAGTGATGATTTTCATCTTGGTAGTAAAAACATAAAAAATAAAATAAAAAACATGACAAAACGAAATCAAATATAAAAAAATATATAAAAAAACAATAAAAGTGTAAAAAAAATTTAACTTGTAAAAAAAAAATCAAGAAATAAATAAAAAATGGAAAAAATTTAATAAAAACACATAAGTTAAAGAAAAAAAATTAACAAAAAAATATATATGTTTAAGTTATAGAAAAAAAAACAACATACTTAAAAACAAAGATAAAATAAAATAATTCAATTTAAAATTTAAAATAATTAAAATTAAAAAAAAATAAAAAATAAAAAAAATGTGCATATATATATGAAAAATACATTTTCAAAATAAAAAATTATTTTTTTAAACTACAAAGATGTAAAGAAAAAGAAAAAGAAAATCAACTATTAAAATTCAAATTCAAAAACAAATTAAAAATAAAAATTAAATAAAAGAATTAAATAAAAAAAAATTAAAAGAATTCAAAAAAATTCAAAAAATTTAAATTAAAAAAAGTTAAAAGAAAACATCGATGGGGCTTGGTCACTGGGCTAGTGTCCAACGGCCAAGCCCCATGGTTATTTTATTATTTTTTTAAATTTAATAAAAAAAATTCAATTTATATATATATATATATATATATATATATATATATATATATATATATATATATATATATATATATATATATATATATATATATATATTCAATTTTGTTGTTTAATTTTTTGAAATTTTTTTTATTTAAAAAAATAATTTTATTTTTCATTTTTTATATGAAATTATATATATATATATATATATATATATATATATATATATATTCATTTTTATTATAATTTTTTTCTAATTTTAACTAATTGTAAATTTTTTATTTTAATTATTTTATTTTATCATTTTTTTATTTATGCATTTTTTTTTTAATATTAGTTTTAAAAAATGTTTTTTTTTTGCTTAATTTTTTTTTTTTTTAATTGTGTATTTTTTTTAATTTTTCCTTTTTTTTTGGTTTTGTGTTTTTTTTTTCTTTCAATTTAAATTTCTTATATTTACAAGTGATATTTTATCTTTAATAGCATGCCTAAAAAACATTGGAATTTTATTTTCGTAAAGGTGATATTTTATCATTAATGTCATCCTTTAATTTTTAAGGTTTTTCACAGACATGATATTTTGTTTTTAATTCCATGCCTAAAAATCTTTGGAATTTTAAGACTTTTTCTCTTTTATTTTTAATGTCATGTTTATCGTTGAAATTTTAAGGTTTTCCAGAGTAGTGATATTTTATCTTTAATGCCATTATTTAAAATTGTTGACAATTTAGCCTGAAAAGAAAAAGACGTTATTCCAACATCAACAATTTTCATTTTCAAGGTGTTTTTTGCACACACAAAATTGATGACGTTATTTCAGGATCAACACTTTTCGTTTTGAGGCTTTCTTTTTGCATTTTTTCACCCAAAAAATTGGCTACATTATTCCACCATAATCACTTATTGTCTTCAGTCTATTTTTTGCACACAAAAGATTGGCGACGTTACTCCAACGTCGACACTTTTTGTTTTAGGTTGTTTTTTGAACAAAAAAAATTTGGTTTTTATTTAAATTTAAAAAAAAAAGGTTAAAAATTTACCCCAAATAGAAAAGGTTATTCTAGAATAGAAATTTTTGTTTTTGGGATTTTTTTCATGGTTGTTTGATGTTTTTTTTGTTAGAGTTCTCATTTTGAGGTAATAGTTCTCGTTTGATCGGTGACTTTGTTTATAATTCATAGGACCCTAAAAATGGCTGCAATGGGGATGGCATCCTCCCTGTGAGGTGCCAAGAACATTGTTTATCAATAACCTTCTTCCATTGGGAAATAGTTTGTTTTTCCTTTGTTTGAAACTGATTTAATCAACTGTTGTTTCATAGATATGGTACCAAACTCATAAGAAGCTTAGGGCCTTCTCTGCGGCCTACAATTCTTGATAGTAGCCACCCACACTTGTACTAAAAAGATAAAATGCTATATAGAGTGATATGTGTAAAAAAAAACATATCTGAGATCAAGTGAAATAGCACTTAACCACCCTGCCATTGACATGTCCTTGTCGCAGTCCTTGTCCATTCAAATACTTTTACACAAATGCATTTTTACCCCGAGAAAATTCAATTTCGTAAGGTCATTTCCATATTTTGTCAAACTTTCCTTTCTTTCCTTTTTCCTCATTTGTGGAATCCTACTTTAAACCAAGAAAATTTAGCTGCAAATCATCTTCTTTAACCCTCATGTCATGGGTTCTTTTAATCTTATCTTTAATTATCTTTGTGTTGTTGCAGACTTCTTCTCGCTTCTGGTGCAACTGTATCATTTTGTTTATCCTTCTTTGCATAAAGTTTGTTTCAACATCTAGTCCTCGAAATAATTTTAACATTGGAATTCCTAGGGAGGCTGGAAAAACTTGGTCTACTACTTAGACTATCTGGAAAGGTGACATCCCAATTCACTTCTTTGTGCTTATCCTATCAGCCCATTGAACATTTATTACTTTCTTATGTAAGGATTTATTGTTTTCATGCAGTAACTTCTTTATTATGTTAACCAAGATCTTGTTATAATATTTTTCTAACCCATTTCCTTGAGGATAATAGGCATTAGAATGTCCTAGCACAATATGATACTTGTTGCAGAAATCTACCATATTTTTGGATTTAAAGGTAGGAGCATTATATGTGATGATTTTGTGAGGACAACCAAATTTGTACAGAATATTTCTTTCCATAAACTGAATAATCATTGATTATGTAGCTTGTCTAGTTGGAACTTCTATCCATTTGGTGAAGTAATCTGTGGCTATCAAAATTCATTTGTGTTGAGCTGAAGAACTCACATGAAATTCTCCTATGAAATATAAACCCCGTGGTTGGAAAGGAACCTATACTGAAATGGACTTCAAAGGTAGAGTTAAGAGCTTCCTCTTGGATTGAAATATTTGGCATTGATGACAAGTTAAAACCTTCTTAAGAATGTCAACAAACAATGTAGGTCAGTAAAAACTAGCTCTCAAGTTTTTGTTTACGATTTCTTTCTAGTAAATATGTCCTCCACAATCACCTTTATGAAATTATTCCATTATCCTGTCAGCTTCATCTTTCAAAAAATAATTGATTAATATTCCTCTAACATCCTTTCAATATAATGCTTCTTCTAAAATGGAGAAATTTACAACTTTTAATTTAAGAAATATTTCCTTGTTTTTTTTTCAAACCAGAGGGGGGCTTGTAAATTCTGCAAGACATAAACAATATTTGCATACCAGGGGGATGTGAAAAAAGTTTATGATACCTATCAAGTTGTCAACTCCTCTTCCCCATCAAGATTAACTACAAGGTTTATATCTAGTGCATGAAAATTTGATTCAACCATTAATTTGGTTAACCCTTGACCCTTGATAAGAATTTTTGGTTTTATTTCAATGTCATATTCCAAAATGATTGCTATACATTCACCTCTTTTTCCATATGGATCATTTTGAGTAAGTATATCCTTCACTACTACACTTGGAACAAAAGAAATTATGTGAGAATGCAATACATACACTCTCAAGCATTTTAAGGCTTTGAGTAAAGAAAAATCTTGATTTTCCATAATATTATACTTCAAACAAGCATCCCTAGGTCCTTTGATGAAAAACGATATAGTTTTCTCATGTCCTTATTTGTTTTTCTATAACAGTACTCCAAAAATAGTGTGTTTTGAATCAAAATAAAATACTATGAAATCTTTAGTGTAATTTGAACTAATCAAAACATGAGCATGGGTCAAAGATAAATTTTCTTCACTGAATAGTTTTCTTGCTTTGGTGTTCCACTTTATTTCACTTTCTTCCCTTAACATATTAGTGACAATTTTCAAAATTTCAAGAAAATTAGTAATAAATATTCTCAAAAATTTTATTCTACCAATAAAAGATTGGACTTCCTTCCTGTGTCTTGGGGGATCAATTTTCATTATTGCTTCAATTCCCTTGGGATCAATTTTGATACCATCCTTTTAGATTATATGGCCTAATAATTTTCCCTTTTCAATCCGAAAAAGAGATCTCTTTTGGTTTAAAGAAATGTCATACTTTCTGTATTTTTCAAATACAATTCTTAAAGGATACACATGATCCTCATCATACTTGGAGAAAATAATAATATCATCAAGATATATGACAATGAACCTATCATTCTCATCTGAAAAAGAAATATCAATTGCTCTTTTAAACGTTTCTCCTACATTAATAAGTCAAAACGACATATTGACTTATAAAAATGTTCCCCATAGTGTTGTGAAGGTTTTCTTATCTTGATCATCTGAATGTACCACAATTTGGTTATAACCAGAGAAACCATCAGGCAATGAAATTATGCTTGACACAACTACTCTTTGAAGTATATGATCCTTTTTTGGTAGGGGATAATTGTTTTTAAGGGAAACCTTATTCGGGTTTCTAAATTCCACACACAATCTTATTTCTCCAGACTTTTTCCTCACTAGTACGAAATTATAAAGCCACTTTTAAAATATTAAAGGCACTATGATATTAGAATCAAAAAATTTTATAACTTTTTCTCAATTAGAGGCAATAAAACATGATTTACTCTTCTCAGTTTCTATTTAAAAGGTTTTTATCTTCTTTAAAACAAATAATATGTTGAATAATACCTTTATCATAACTTTTAAATCCTGATATCCCCATGAAAAAACATCATTGTATTCCATAAACAAATCAATGTATCTCTGCTTTTCTTCTTGAGGCAATGATTTTTAAAGTTTCAAAATATTGGGATCTCCTTCATAACCTATATTGCAATCTTCTACTTCAGAACTATTTGGCTCTATTATAAGATTTTTAGCAACATCGTTAAAATCAAACAATTCTTCAAGTGGAACTTGACCTCCTAGTATTATGTTGTTTTTATGCTGAAATATTTTAGATTCTTGAAAATCCTCGCTAGTTTGATTAAAAATGGTTTCCTTTTCACTACCCTCAGTATTTTTTCCTCTATCAATATTCAAATTGTCAAATTCATCATTTAATTGCAGGAAATTTTTGAGTTTTTTATCACTATCAAATGCTTTCCAGTATCTAACATTATCATGGACTACAGGTCGATGTTTTACATCAATCTCTAGCATCTTTCTTGCTCTAAAAGGAATTTTTCATGTTCTTTTTGGGGTAGCTAATACATCATCAAATACATTTTGAACCTTGGGAATTAATGACGACTAATATTCTAAAAAACATTTTAAAAAGTATAAGACAACATTCCTGTATGCTCTCATTCTAGGATGTTTGGCCAAACATTCACCTTTGATCTGTTTTATAATAAGTTCTGATTCTCCATGAATTTAAATTATTTTAGCTCCAATTTTTTTCAACTTTTGGAGGACTAATAATAAATCATAATATTGAGTGTCATTGTTTGTAAACTAACAAATAATTTTATATGAATTTTTCTTTGATGTACCTAATTTCATGTATGAAATCCATAATCCAAGTCCAAGCCCTTCTTTGATGACTGTTGCATCAAAGTCCATGTTCCATAAACCATATTCTTGTTCCTATTTTCCAATTTCAATTTGTGGTTTTCCATTTTCTATTTCTTATGATTGGATGTCTATAGTTTGACCTTCCCCTTCTAAACATATATCATTATGTAGGATGAAAGAATCCATGTTTGAATGTACAGAATAAACTGGATAGTGATTGGGTTTATCCGGACTACTCACCATGTAGTTCATAAGAGTTTCTCTATAAATTCTCATTAGGTTACCAAAAACATGAATAGTTTCATATGCGATATTCATCTGTAGTGTTCATTGAAACTTTGCTCCCCGTGATATTTATAATAGAATACCATATTTGGGACAGATTTCTGCCGCAACAATGTCGATTACCAGAATTTTGGTTGCGATCTGAGTAAGGGTTACACACAAATATTTTATTAATCCAATAGCTTTTAATCTATTTGAATCAAAAGAGTAAATGTCTTTTTAAGGTTTAGTTATGTCTAATCCTAATTTTTCCATCATAACCTTTGGCATCATGTTGTGTGAAGCACCAAAATGGAACATGGAATTGTGCATAATAACATCATGAATGTTAAGACTAACATAGAATGGAGGAACATTTCCATCTTCTAAAATTCCAACTACTTTAGGTCCAAACAGTAATTTAGGTTGGTCACTAGTTACATTAACATTATCTCTTCCTTCTTCAATTTTTAGTTTCTTTACCACTTTATTTCTATATACATGCTTTTTCACTAATTATAAAAATGGGACAGGAATTTTAAGCTTACATGACAGTTCATTCTCAATCTCGAAAGATGATTCTGGCTTTTCTGGTTCTTTAACATTTGCATTTTGTTTCTGAGGAACCTCCTTTGAGGTGTTCACATTTTTTTACTTATGGAAGGTGTATTAGTTGGGATCCTCTAATGAGGATTTACTATAGCTTTTTTAATCCTCAAATTATATTGTTTGTGTACTTCCATAATAGCATTTTGATATCCCTTTTGATAATTTTTTGATTCTGCATGCATATCCTCTCATTGTGATAATAAGAAAAGATCATGCTACTCCTTAGTTAGGAAAACAACATTTGTCTCTCCTTCCCCAAAGAGATTAATTTTATATTATTTTCGTTCTTCTATAATTCCTCGTTATTCTTCAACACAATTTTGTTAAAAAGGAGGCCTAATTTGTTGTTGATAAACTTCATTTCTTGTTTCTCTTTATTTAATTTGAGGATATTTTCTTCTAAAGTTTGGATTCCAGATTTGAGGCCCTCCTTGAGGTTCTCTTGGTGGAGCTCTATCATTCAAACTTATTCTTTTTAGCATCCTTTCCATGTTTTTAACTAAAATATCCAATTTTGCAACTGATGAAGAAGAATAAGGTTATTCTTTAATGGGCACTCTTATTTTAGTCCTTAACCTTTCCCACTTTTTCAACAAATTTGCCTCAACACTAACAACATTTCTTTGCATTTCTTCTGGGGTGACTAGATTGGTTTCTCTTAATTAATAATTAGTATAAACATCAAACCCATCTAGAAAATGAATCAAAGCTAGCCGAAGTGGGGGTTTTATTGTTTCTCGGATAGAATTGTAAAGATTATTGAATCTATTACAATAATCCTAAATTGTTTCACCTCGGGATATTATTAAATTTTCCTATTATGTAAGAATTTGGAGTGGATTATTTTTAATTTCCCATCTAGAGAGAACAATTTGATGAAATTGTTGCAGATCTTCAATAATGTCGGCTGGTAATCCCCTGAATCATTTTCTAACTTCCCCTTCCAAAATTTGTTCAAAGAGCCTCATTTTCATATCATCATCATCAACTTCTTATAAGTCTGAGAAATCATTCATGTTGTTTATATGTTTTTGTTTTTTTACCATTCCAGTTCCATAAAAATGGGGTATTCTTTGCGCATAAGTCTTGGGCATGGAATTCAGTGGTTGTTACAAGAATAAAGGGGCATATCAAGCTCCCATAATTGGAATATGAGGGCCTGATGAAATTATAACAGACCTTGATGTTGGCGGTAGTAAGGGTGGTGGAGTTATAATCTGGTGAGCTGATGTAGAAGGAGTATGAATCATTAATGAAATAGAAACAACATAAAAAGAAGGATTCAAAGGAGAAGTGAATGATAGGTCTAGAGAAGTAACATTAAATGATTGTTCTAGAAATGATTCTTTAGCAATGATATTTAGTTTAGCCACTAAATCTTTGATATTTTAAAAATAACAAAAGGTGTCTTTATCAGATTCAGAAATCATAGCTTTTTGTAGTGAGATATATGGTCTTAATTTAGTTTCATGTACAACTCTTTCAGGGAAAAAGGTTTGTGATTTAGTTGTGAAAAAACTCTTCTCAAAAGGTAAATCGAACCAAATATCCTCAACTATTATAAGGATTTCTGTGAGTGAATTGACTCTTGGCAAAGGATTATTACTGGTTTGAATTTATATGAAGCTCTTTTTCCTAATAAACTTCTCCAGATTGCTTACAACTTGGGGATGCTAAGATTTGGATGGGATCTACTGTAAACCTTTCTGGGAGCCAGATCTTAAAACAAAATATTTACAAGTGGATATATATATATATATATATATATATATATATATATATATATATATATATATATATATATATATATATATATGTTTGGGTGCAAACTTCTACCTAATATCTTTCTATTTCACATTCACCCACAGGAAACAATTTTGAAACTTTGAAAATAATATTTACCAGGGAAATACTTTAGTTTTTTTGGCCCCGTTCCATGGCATGGTTGCCAGAATGTTATCACTGCGTAATTTCTTAGGTAAAGGAAGAAAAATAAAAAGGTAGCCACAAACTTACTTTTAAAGATGGGATTTAGCCCTTCCAACTTCAGAGATGACTCTTTCTAAATTATTTTGATTTTAATGTTCGGATTTTAGGATAGGTATGAAAGGAAAAAATTGATTTTTAAAGATTTTGGTTGAAAAGTTGAAGAGAAACCCATTAGGCATGGAGTCATAATATATTTAGTAATCAATTAAAATAAACATAGGGGGAGAAAACAGGGTGAGGTAGGAAAACTCATGGATTTTGTGGAGATGTTTCGGTGTGGATAAGATGAACTAGAATTAGGATCAATTAAATACAGAGCATACATAGATGAATTCTATACCTAATATCATAGAGAAAACATTGAAATTGCATAAAAATCCAGAGAAGAGTATCAGAAATGAATTCGACTCTTAATCTTTTTGTAAACAATTTAAGAAGGAAAACATTCATGGGAGAGAAAATGAGCAATAGAATGTGAGATGACTTACAATAAGAACTGATTTTAGGCTAGTAAAGAGATATGTATGTTTGATTTTTGGTTTTTTTTTGGGTTTTCGCTGGAGTAATGGGAAAACAGATTTTGGGTCCGGGGATAAGGTCAGACCTTTGCAGAGTTCAAGCTGGGGCGAGGTAGGTGATGATCTTGATGCTTTGAATTGGATATATGGATAGATTAGACCTACGAGGAGCTGAAGAGGGCAAAGAAGAACTTGGATCCTCTCCAAACAGCTGAAAACATATAGAACTAACTGAATTCAAAGGCCAAGCACTGTAAACAATGGATTCAACCTTATTTACTCATTCAATTTAGTTCAGAAGCATAATGAAAGGATGGCATACATTAAACATGAAGAAACTTACAGTAAACAAAGAAGAAACATCATCAAGAACAGAACACCACAAGGATCCCAACAAGTGCCGCAAAACCCCTGATCTTTCCTTAGCCAAAATATGAAAAATATGTACAATGGTATCAAAGTATCCCAAGAGTCCAACCTCTCCAACCCCTGAAAATGATTGAGAAATTACAATATATAGATCACTCTAACACCTTTCCCCACCTCTAGGGGTCGAATTCCCTCTTCAGGGATCAGTTTCAACCAATTCTAATCATGGAACTACAATCTAGGTAGCTAACAACTTGCCTCTAAAAGAGTGGAAACTGATCCATTACATGATTTTTTACTCTTTTGAGAGTGAATCTTCTAGAAGAGATAAAAACAAGCCAAAGTTACATGCCAAACATGAATTTACATCATAAAAACCCAAAAATTCTATCCATAAGCAAAACTGGTCCATAATAGGCGAAATACTGAGCTGGCAGCTGAAAATTCAGAAAAATTTCTAGGTGGGTCGCTCCTGAACTGCGTGGGTCACTCATGTTCCAGGCTGATTTTGAGGTAGCTCCCGGCATCCAAATTGAGCTCATGATAGCTCGTTGGAAAGCCCTGGATGTCTACTTTCCAACCCAAGTAGAATTTCTGAATTTGGAGTTGATTTGACCCTCCAAAACCTCATTATCCCAGAGGTACTTCCTGCTGGTGCAAAAGGTGGCAGCAAGGTGATTTTCATGGTGTTT
Source organism: Pinus albicaulis (assembly GCA_034641835.2). Classification (NCBI taxonomy): domain Eukaryota; kingdom Viridiplantae; phylum Streptophyta; class Pinopsida; order Pinales; family Pinaceae; genus Pinus; species Pinus albicaulis. The sequence continues at coordinate 526,537,595 of CM076582.1, forward strand.
TTAAGCTGTTTGACCATCCAGATTTTGTTGAAATGCTAAGTTGACTTCAGAGGATGCATAATTAACCATGAAAAATCCAAAAATGTAAAAATCTCCTCCAGCAAGTGTCTCAAAAAAAAGCGAGCGCATGAGCGCGCGACCCATGTAGCTGCAAAACCTGTTTTTTAGACCAAAAATTTGAAAATGACAAAATTTTCTCCGAATTTGCCCAAATTCGGAGCGGAGGTCCTCCATCATGTGTCCTGCCCAGTCAATGAAGCCTCGGCAAAAATCCGAAGTGGATTAGGCCTTTTCCGCCATTTTAGTGCTCTCCTGGTGCATGCAGCTCCTGTGGTGAAAACACTGTTTCGGTTGTATGATGTGTTGTTGTTAGTCATGATGTAGCAATGTGTATGTTCAACCTATTGAAAATGAGAAATGGGACCTTGGTGTCTTTGTCTCCATCACGATCCTGTGAATGTACCTACGCTGATGAAGAAGGCGAGACCCTTTCCACCTGACGTGGAGATAGTACTCGCGTTGCTGATGAAGTCAACGAGACCCCTTCCACCCCGAGTGGAGATAGTACTCGTCGTGTCGATGAAGTCGGCAAGACCCCTTCCACCTCACGTGGAGATAATACTTGCCGTGTCGCTGCAAATAAGGCCCTGTGGCCTCTCTGATATGCTACCACTACTGGCGCACTGCTATGCTCCATCTCAGTACCTCAACCTCAACGATTGAGTCACTGTCCGACTCCTGCTCATATTCTGACTCTATCTCTGACATGGCTGCGAACAAGATATGTGCAATATGTATACTGATACAGATGCAGTGAAGGCAAAGTTATAATGTATGTTTCAAACACCCAACAAATATCCCCCACTATCAAAGCACCATAAGGAAACAAACAATGATAATAGCTCTATTTTAGGTGGATTGGAAAAGTCACAATCTCTGTTTTAAATGCAAGTGAAACTTTTGACCAAAGGGAGCGGGCAACTTTCAAAATATTGAACAAATCTTATCAAAGGGAGCATGGCATCATATGAATGTGTTTGTCCATGAGTAATAACAACAAAGGTGTCAAATGGGCAATAAAACAGAGTTATGAAAACATGTTATCAATGGGCAATGGGATATAATATGTCAATGAACATCATGGAACAAAGGTCATGACAGTGGTAAAATGGTAATGAAGACCACAGTGGTATAATAGGTGTGAAGACAGTGGGCTTTGAACATACGTGCCAAGGTGGATATACCAATGATATAAGGTGGAGAAAACACTCATAAAACCATCCATCCATATTTCAAAACCCTGAGGAACAAGTCGGCCATGTATGTAGGGTTTTACTCCTCCATTCAAATGTTTGAAGACTTCAAGATACCATCAACACATGAAAAACTACTGAGCAATGATAAAAACTTGTTTGCAAGTTGTTGGAGATGATTCGAATCGAAACTGGGCGCAAAAACACAATTTTCTGAACTCTGCTGGCAAGTGGGTCGCTCTGCCCAGGTGGGTCGCTCCCATTCATTTTTACACTGTGAAAATTGCCCAGGTGGGTCGCTCCCCTCAAGTGGGTCGCTCCTGCCACATAGTGCATTTTGCAGAAAGCTTTTGGAGGCCTTCCCGGTGTCCAAATCGGGCGTGTGATAGCTCGTTGGAAAGATATTGGAGTCTACTTTCCAAAAAAAGTGGAATTATGCAATTGGGATTCCATTTTCCTTGTCAAAAATCAAATCTCCCAACACTAGTCAAAATGAGCAGAATGAGGCTGCCTCAAGGCAGAGCGCTGTTGCAATCAACTTTTGAAGGTCTTCCTCAACTCCAAATTGAGCTCATGATAGCTCATTGGAAATTTATTTCTGTCTAGTTATCATTTGACTCATCATTCAAGTCATTTGGCCAAACATGCTAGGAGAAAACGTGATTTTCCCAAGGTCACTTCAGAGGTGCATTCAATTCTCCTGAGGCAACGATATTTTTGACATTTCTCTAAAACCATGATACCTGTGTAAAACGTGAAGGAGGTTTTTCTTCCTTGGCATGGTTTGGACAAAAAACTCTCTCAGTTTCCCAAATTGCATCTTTTATGTCTCTGAAACATCTTTTGAGTGAAACCGATCCCGATGTGTGGAACAAGGGATTTTGTCGAAATGAAGCGAAATGAAGGGGATAGGGGGCTTCTAAATTCTTGGGAAAATTTTTGGAAGTAGGTAGGGATGTTAGGAAGTAGGGGAAAGTGGAATAATAGAGATTGAGTGAGGGGAAGGGGTCCAAAAGGGCAAAACACAGGCCTAGCCTAGAAAATTGCCAAGTTGTGGCTAGAAACTAGGGTTTGCGCAAAAATGAGGAATTTTGGGGATCTCAGTGATGGGAAGTGTTTAATTAGGTGAATTAATGATAGGGGAAGGTTTATGAACATCAGGATACATGTTTTTCGATGATTTGACCATCCAAGAGAAATTACCTCCAAAACCCTAGGAGAGGGAAATGGACCTTACCTAGGCACAACTGAAGCATGAACAAGGTGTAAAATGACTTGATGGAGCTTGAAAAGATGATGAAAACCCTTTGAATGATGGTACACTCAGCTGAATGGTGACATGGACTGACATTTGGACAATTTTGAAAAGAGTGAAAACCAACCCTAGACCTAATGCCTAGTGATCAAATTTTGCTTGAAGACTCTTTGAAATGACAAAATTTGACTTTGACACTTTAAAATCACTTTGAAAGAGCATGTTTGATCACTGGAGGAAGGCTGCAAAAGCTGACTCTAACAGGAAACTTAAATGGAAAACATATTTAGAAAAAGGATAAAATCACTATTTTCTTGAC